>JAMRYI010000096.1:0-347874 GCA_029231635.1 Ditylenchus weischeri
CGTGTTCCTATCAAACAGCAGCAATTATTACCGCTTGATCGTTTGGAAAAAGAAGTTAGACGAGGCAGCGCAAAAGCTGAAGCTTCAATCGGTATTTTTTAATTATTTTTCAATTTTTTTGATTTAATTGAAATTTATTAACGCGGTTTTAGGTTGTTCGACTCACTGGCATCAAGGTTGAGCTGTTCTACTACAATGATAAAGACGCCGTGCCGACCGAACTTTACTCCTTCTCGCAATTCGTCTGCGTCTCAGATACTAAGATTACGGTGCTGTTTAAAAAGACTATGGTTGAGTTTCCAGAGAAGAACTTTTTCCCGCCTTATTGGAAGTTGATCAAGCAAGTTACTTTGAATGATTCCGAGATAGGTTAGTTTTTGTTATATTATCCATTAAGCTGCAAGCCAAAGCTTTTCATTATAGCCACGCGAGCTATGGTGTTGAACAAGCCATCCTATCAATCAATTTTCGTGGATGATGACAAATATGAAGGGAATTGCGCATACATTGGTGATCAAAGTGCCTTCAAGATCTTACTCTTCGTCAGTTTTGATGCTAACAACGAAGATGAGAAGGAAGCAGCTGAAGAACTGACAACTAATGTGGAATTTCTTTTGGCCGGTGGCAAAATAATTCGTATGTTGCACCAGTCATCTTTATTGATTTATTGTTTTAAAGTCTTTTAGGAATCGCTGATGACGAAGTGATGCTGTTGGTTACGAAGGTTTTTGGCTTGAAAATAGTCGATAAAGCTGAAAAGAAATTGACGCGCCTCGGCTCCTATGAAGAAGTGAAGCTGCTTTGTCCTCCATCAGCTAAGAAGCCACGCCGTTCTGATTACTTCTTAATGCAGTGTCCAACAACATTCTTGCATTTGTTTTTCGTTAAATTTATAGTTACCAACATCCTTGAAATTAAATTGTTGTACTGTTTTCTTGTATCATTGTATAGGCTTATATATAGAAATATTGATTCATTGTGGTAATTTTGTCTGAGATTTTTATATTTGAATGGAGATACCATAATGGAAATACAAATCGATACCATAACAAATACGACCTGCATTGTATAATTTTTTTATTAACATCATGAAAAGTGATAGAGAGTTCAGTGTCTGTTGATGTAATGATAGTAAAAATAGTAGGCATCAAAAATTTAGCAGAGTAATTCACCAAATCATTTTTAGAAAAAAATTGAATAGTTTTTTTTTCAAAATATGGAATGTGTTTCCTTATTTAAGTGTTCCCTTATTTTTGTTATGATCGTGTTCATGGAGAAATTGCATCAAGCAGCGGGGCTGCAAGCGGGGGCCCGCCGCAGGCGTGCCCTACGCGAGCTAGTAAAGCAATAAATGAGCAGCGTCCTTTTCGAGAGGAATTTGAAATATGACAGTCAAATTATAGGTGCGTAGGCGTTTGGCCACTTTTGTGACATTTTTGAATGCGAGCCTTTTTTAAACACTTTTCGCTCGACTGGTACGTGTACCAAGGTTGTTGTTCTCGTGTTTTTTCTTTACTTCACATGAGTATTTGGTTCCTTTCTTTTGTATGACATATTTAGATGAAGCATTTTGCTTGGACTAACCTGGATGTCGTCAAAAAGTAAAAACAAAGAACTAAAAAACAAAGAACTTTCCGTTACAAATGTGGCCGAATTCCTTCGAAACCAGTACAACAAGAATTTTGACAACAAAACAATCTACCGGCATGTACCAAATGAAGTATCAATTATTGATAGCCTGGATGATTCTGTGAGCATCAACCCTGCTTACGTGACATTCACTGCTATTTTCAGTTCGTTGCAATCTAAATTTGGAAATGAACTGAAAGCTGTCAAGGAGGCGACAAATTTCGAGTGTTCAAGAAGAGAAAAGAAGTACGATTGCATCGATTGCCGACAGTATGCTTAAGTTTAGATGAGCTCTTAGATAAACCTTTTTTGTAGTGTCGTCAAAGATGATCGACCGAAACCATTGCCAACGTTAACTGAAAAGAATGGACGCTACAAGCTAAACAAGGGAATACACCACACCACTTGCTTTCTGTGGAATGTAAATGAGGTTTGTTAGATTCACACATACTTTTGCCACTGTTAAATTATTTTTTAGCTTCTTGCATTTTATGTGCAAATTTAGATGGCTCTATATGGCAGATGAAAAGTCAGGCGTTATAATTTTCGCAACTGACGATGACTACAAGGCTGCGGCTCAATGCTCATTGCTTATGGCGGATGGCACATTCGACCTCTGTCCTAAGGGTTTCTCTCAAATTTATGTAATTCACGGATTGGTAAGTGTCTAGATTTCCTTTAAAATATTTGTTTATCTCTTTATTTCAGTACAAAGGGGAATGGATAGCTGTGGTGACTTGCCTTATAAAGAATAGACTGAAAGAGTCATATGCAACAGTCTTTCGAGAGCTGCAGGAAAAATGGGCAAAGCTAGATGTTGTGCCCACATTCGAAGCCTTTCACTGTGATTATGAAGAAGCAGAAATGGGAGCGGCAGAAAACGCTTTTTAGACTCAGGTTTTTTTTCCATTTTTGTGGAATGCTGACATGACGTTAACGTTTAGAAGATCCGTGGATGCCTCTTTCACTTCACCAAGGCCATCCTGCGTAATGTCAATTCACTGGGTTTCAAGCTGGAATATGAAATGAAAGAGGACTTCTACCAGCTTGTTCGCATTATGATGGCTCTTCCACTGCTACCAAAGGATCAAAGTCTTACAGTCTGGAATGAAGAGCTGAAGCATGAGCTGGAAATTCTAGGCGGCAAAACACTGTGTGACTATTTCGAGAAGGTTTGGCTCAAGAAAACTGCTACCAAATGGAACTTTTACCGACTAAAACATCGAACGACCAAAGTCTGTGAGTCATACAACGGTAAATTTTTTGTAGAGACAGTATATTTTAAAAGACTACAATGAATTTATTCAGACGCAACGGTGCTCTTAGACGTCCTGGCTGCACTCTTCCAATTTCTTCAGAAGCTCCAGTACCAGCAAAGTGTCAGGATCCTTTAGCTTGGATTTGGGGCAAAGCCAAGGGCAGTGAATAAAAAGTATGCGGCGATGAATGAACGCGGCAATTTTATGGAGCAAATACGAGGCAAGTTGATTTTCATTGATTTGTGCATGACCATGGCATGTTTAGGAAGAAACTGCTGAAGCAAAGCACGATACCAGTGTCCTGCCCAGTATGTTTTCTTTCTTAAGCGCTGCCAGCAATCTCCTCGCCACTGTCGAGAAGAAAGAACAGAAAGTTGTTCATGAGAAGCAAATTATGAGGATTAAAAAGTTGATGAAACGATCGAAAAAGATGGATGACAAACGTAGAAGTGAAGAATCAGTGGATTCCATTCGAATTCTTCAAGAACTAGAAGCGCCAACGCATCAGCTATATCCGTGGGAGGTGAAAAAACCGTTTGAGTTCTTGGCTGTCTCAGAGAATGGGCATTGTTTTTATGAGTATGTTTACGTGTATTTCTTCTTTTTTGATCAAGTTCCTCTTTTAGATCAATCGCTCTTGTAGTCTATCACAATGAAAAGAAACAAGCAAACGTTCGAAAAGAATTGATGGAGTTTTTGAGCATGAATCGCCGAAAGAAATGGGTTCGATGGATTTGTCAAGAGAAGGAAGTTGAAGACTACATACATCTGCACCGTAAAACTACTGATGAAGAGTTCTGTTCCAAGAAGCACTGGGGAAGATCACCGGAGTTGATTCTTGCTGCTCGATTCTACAAATGCAACTTCGTCCTTTACCAGCCTCGAGAGAAGAAGCCGTTCTTGTTCACTAACTTCTCAGCTGAATACGAGACGGTGAGTGTTTATTGAAGAATTATCTTGAATTATGGGCTCAATCTCTTATTTCAAGACGCACACTCCATTGATGCCTGGAGTTTCTACTTCCTTGATCAGGTACCAAAATTCTCACTTCGATGTCGTAGGCCAATAAAAGAAGTGCTAACCGAAATTTAGTGTATTTTTGTCTTTTGAATGTTACGTTGTTGATGTTGCTGTTCAAATCTAATAAAGAAAACATGATTGATGTAAGAAAGGTGCTGTGTTATGATGAACGTTCAAAATATAAAAAACCGCAATCAAGAGCAGCCATAACCCAGAAGCTCCCCGGGGGCAACATTTCTTTAAGACAAATAGTTCCCATGCCGAAAATTTCTAGAAAATTTTTAATTGAAGTGTTTATTGAGGTCTTATGGCTTGTTCACGTTGTTAGAGTTAGATTCGCGATTGGGCGGATCAGAATTCCAGTCCGATGGGCTTAATCGCTCAGAATTCCAAGATTTTGGTAGTTTGTGAATTGAGAATTTTAACGTAGCGTTTTCTAAAAATTACTTAGAAATAGCCAAAAAAATTAACAATGTGTCTCGACTAGGGTTGGCAAGGGTAGTCTTGAAACGACTTGCAGACTAGTTGCTGGGTTTGACAGCACTGTTTCAACAGGCTGTAAAATCTTCATTTTCAGCATTTCAAAAACTTTTTTTGAACTATTTTACGCAGAACGGCAACATCTACAGAACAGTTCAAAAACAAATTCTGAAATGCCCAAAATGAAGATTTTACAGTCTGTTGAAAAAGTGCTGTCAAACCCAGCAACTAGTCGGCAAGTCGTTTTAACACTACCCTTGCCAACCCTAGTCTCGACTGAAAAACGAGAAGGCTATCCCTGGTTATGCAAAGAAAAAAGGGTTTTGGCACCAAGAACTTACGACACGTGATAGTCGAGCAAAACGTGTTTAAAAAAACTTAAAGTCGCAAATTCAAAAATGTCACAAAAGTGGCCAAACGCCTTACGTTGGACGGCCATAATTTTTTGTGACACCTCAATGAACACTTCAATTAAAAATTTTCTAGAAATTTTCGGCATGGGAACTATTTGTCTTACATTTGTCACAAAAGTGGCCAAACGCACCAACGCCAAATTATACAGGGTGGGCCAGTTTCTGTGCACACTTTTGGACGGCCATAATTTTTTTTCTAGGTCGATTTTCAAAATTCTGTTTTCGATGCGGTTTTGCTTGTCGTACGTTGCTCGGAAAAAAAATTTCGAAAAATTTCAAAAATTTGCCTTGGTCTCCCCTATGGGTCGAAAATGACCATTTTCCCTGAGTACTCAAACATGTACCAAAATTATTTTATTCGTTACATCTGTAACATCATCACAAGATAACAACATCGTAACCGAGATCAACTATCAATGCAGACGTCATTTTGGTACATGTTTGAGTACTCAGGAAAAATGGTCATTTTCAACCCATAGGAGGGACCAAGGCAAATTTATGAAATTTTTTTCCGAGCAACGTATGGCAAACGAAACCGCATCGAAAACTGAGTCGATCTGTGAAAACAGAATTTTGAAAATCGACCTAGAAAAAAAATTATGACCGTCCAAAAGTGTGCACAAATATTGGCCCACCCTGTACTTTTTAAAGTAGTTTCATAAGCAAATCAGATACGCTGATCACGAATCCGTTGTCAGAATTTAAGGTTTGCGTTGTAAAAAAAGGATTGCGTCAAATACTGAAAAAGATTTCGGACGACTAGCAAATTTCAAATGCCTCGTCTTTGCACTAGTTCTGTTGCATTTTTCACGCTGATCATTTTTAATTTTCAAGTGATTTGCAGTAACAAGAAAGTACCATCCTTTTGCTTTACTGCACTCTGAATTTTCTATGATAAGTCGGCTAGGAATATGCCAAAACAGAGTATGCTTCAAATTTCAATACCAGGGAAATTGCTGGTTTTACCTCTTCTTCTGTAATTTCCGAGTGACTTTTGTTAAATTTTTGTGCTGATTTTCTGCCTATGTTGTAGCTCATGAGTTTCTCTGCAAGTATTGACCAGGCATGAAGCAGTTATGCACAGCTGTGACGTGCTCTTGATCGTCTTCAAGTGGAAATTTAGTGAGCTTTTCACAAAATAAACTTTATCTCTAACTTTTAATCTTCCATGCCGCCAAATTTTTGAGTGAATGGCTAAGAGCCGGTGTGAGTATGTGTCAGTTATTTCTAATCCACCAGTAATAAATTACAGTCAATCCTCGATAAACCGAGCCTAAGGTGTCGGTTTATCGAGGTTTGACTGTATACTGACACTTTTTATCTTTTATTAGCTCGTATTAGCTCGTATTAAGTTCGTATTAACCAGTATTAACCAGCTCGTATTAACCAGAGGCAACCTGAAAGTTTTCTAGCTTTTTTGCATCAGCAGGATTGGCGGTTAAAGTTTCTAATATTTAGGTGGTCTAAAATAGGGTTTGACCACTATTTTAGATTTTTTAGCTTCTGGACTCTATAAAAGCAAAGACTTTTGTAGAAGAAAAAATTTTCAACAATCTTTGATTCAAAAAATTATGATTTTTATTTTATTGTTATTTGGTGAGCCGGAAAACCGTTGCTATATTGCAAAACTATTTTAATTTGTTTACTCTCAGTGTGATTGCCTCGTTTTCGTAGTCATTATGTCCGCAAGAGATCACAGGGAAGACGGTGAAATAGACAGGTAACATTTTTGGTCTCACTAATTCTTTAAAAAATCCAAAATAATCAGCTGCGATGACATCAAGAATGTGTGCAAAATCAGCAACTACAACGACTTACATGAAGAACCTAGGGACATCAAGCCTGATCTGAGCAGTATCAACAATGGCAAGAACAAAGAATACTCCAAAAGCAATGGAAGGGGCAGGAAGAAGCATCGCAGCAGTACTCAGTGCTCCTCATCCTCATCGTATGACAGTAGAAGCGGATCCTCTTCTTGTTCATGGTCTTCCAGCGGTTCTCATTCCTCGTGTTCGTCCAGATCTTCAACCTCCAGCAGCAGCAGCAGCAGCAGCTCGTCTACGTCCAGATCTTCATCCTCCAGCAGAAGCAGCTCGTCTTCGTCCAGATCTTCATCCTCCAGCAGCAGCAGCTCGTCTTCGTCCAGATCTTCATCCTCCAGCAGCAGCAGCTCGTCTTCGTCGCATGAGAAGAAAAGAAGAAAAAGGAAGCATTCCAAAGTGGCGAAGAATAAGAACAAACGTAAGGGTTTTAAAAACTTGTAAAGCGTATGTGTCTGTTAGGGCTGTATTAATCTCCTAAAGATTGCTTCAGTCCATTACTTTTTTTCAAAAACCTTGCTCAGAACAACTGAATAGTTTTCTATAGAAAAGGTATCTTATGGGCCTGGGAAAATTTTTTTTTTGGGTACGTTGAGTCCAACAGATGGTTATCCGATTTTTTTTGTTGATTCCTTACTGAAACAGTGAATAATAAATTCTCATATTTAAATGGGGATACCAGTCCGTTACAGTGAATGTAACGGACTGGGCAAAAATTTCTTTTTCTCTTTATTTTAGGTCGACGTCGCTCATATAGCTCTTCATCGTCGTCTTCATCTGACTCGCGAAAGCCAGTCAATCATTTGAACAATAAGAAGTTTTTCTCGTCCAGCCGCTACAATCTATCTACTCCAGTGGTTCAGAAAAAGGAAGTGTTAGTTTTTTTGCTAATTTCAACCTGTAAAAATCCTGATTTTTCTTATTAGCGGTGTCCAAGTTCCACATTATTTGATCAAAGAGCTCCAAATCGAAACAGGCAATATGTCGGCACTCGGTAATGTGTTCAAATTCCAGGTATGTTTTTGCTTAAGCAAGGCTAAATTATCTGCGCTTACATTCGTTAGTCGACTGCGCTAAATGCATCTTGCTCATAGACCACGATTTTTATGCAAGGACACCAGAAACATCTACATCGGCCATAGTTTCAACGAGCTTACTGAAAGTGATAATCTCATCGAAGCACTGTAATCATACCACAATATCCGCTGTACATTTGGGTCCTGGTTTCTCGTGAATAAAAACTAATATTGAAAGACTGTGAAAAACATGTTTTATACTACTTAGAGACGGAGGTCTCAAAGGCTAAATGTTCATTTTTTTCAAGAAAAAATCGGCGGAATGCGAAACCCCGCAATCTTTTGGACTCACCAAACGGTGCTGCCTGAAAATTTCATATTGGACAAATAAATTGTCAGACGGAGCTAAGTTATGCGTTGCTTGTAAAACTTGTAGCGTGTCTGCATCCAAACGCCCAACTTCCAGAACTTAATTATCATTGATTTGTTCCAGTTAGATCGCATCAAATGTCTCCTTGTTGGCAAAGTGGTGTCCGGCTACTACGCCAAGTCTCCCATCAACTATAAAGTATTCGACGTAACCGAGCAAGCAGCCAATAGGTTGCCAGCCTACATCAAAGCCGGAAGGAGTGTCGCACAGCATTTTTCCATGAAGCAGGGCATCTCGTTGGAGCATCCGAATTGGCCGTGTCTGGTAATATTTTCGAGAATTTCTAAATTCCAACAGCAAAATTTTGCAGGTGCAAGATGGTGGAGGCGGACACAAGAATTATTATCCAATTGAGCTCATGTACTTACCGTAAAGTGTGTGAGTGTATGTTTTGTTTGTGATTGACGGTGAGACCAGAAATAAAATATATTTTCTGATTGCGGATTGTTTTTTTGCATTGCACTATTTTCTAAAGCAGAGGACTTAGGCAGCACGGCAGTGTACAAAAATTTTTAAAAAATCGCAAGAATAAGTTCAAAGGATTTTAATGCAAAAATCTGAAATTTGGAAATTCACTAAGATATTTCAGACTTTTGCTGGTTATTTCAAGTTATTTTTAAAATGAAAGGAAACCAGCCAAAATTATAGGTGCTTAATTTTATATCGCCTCAACCTCTACCAATTTGATTTACTTCTTAACGCCTCTAATGACCTTCCAGAATCAAAATTTCATGATGAATCAGATAAAAAAAAATTCTGCACCAAAATCAATTCAGAAGATTACTTAACTTGCAAAGGTTTGACCAAGAAAGAAAAGAGTAGTGTTGAGGGGTAGGATTTCGGTATTATTTTGGAACTGACGTGTTTCGCAATTTTAATTTGCATGACCACCTACAACCATATACTGAAAATGACACTAAGAAGGTGAGCTACATTTTGAGTACGAGGTTATAAATGATCATCTAAAATGAAATTGCAAAAAACGTGAGAATCCTGGGATAGCCCTTGGTAGGATGGCAAGGAATTGGGCGTTGTTGAATGCTTTTCGAATTTTAATGTATTGCTTCTTCTGTGCTCAATGTTGGTTTTTTGATGAATTTTTGGTTTTATTCATGCATTGGATCTCTGCAATAAATATAAACATTTTTATTTTTTGAATTTGTTAGAAATAATGATAATAATAATAACTAATCCAAGCAGATATCTACTTGGCTCATGTGGGTGGTCCACCTGGTGAAATTTTTTGTGCGTCATCGATTGACTTTTTGTGCTTTGAGTGATAACTTTTGAGACCATGCTATGATTTAGACTTATAAAAAACGAATGTTGGTAAGGAAGTCCAAACAGAAAAAGCTAAATTCTAAAATTGCCTCATACTTCAAAAAAGCTACCTACTACGCACTACCGTCTCTTTTCAAAAGCAGCAAGACCTCACCAATTTACTTTATATGAAGAGCTTTATTAAGCACTAGAATATAGATATACATAAAGCAATCGGAGGTGTGCGACACCTATGATCACCAAAAAATACAATAGGATAATAATATAATACGCAACAGAATAATGCTGCTTATGGAAGACGTGTACGCCCTCTATGTTCTTTGAGCTAGACTTCGTATTCTTCCTCTTTCTCGGCTGGTCACTTTCATCCACAGCTTCGAGCATCCGACGCGTTCATAGCGCATTCGACGAGATCTTATGCGCTCACATTCCAGAGTCTGAGAAGTAAGAGCTGTTTTTTGAACTATTTGAGGATCGAAAATTTTGTACACTGAAATGATTGAAGTCAGTTTTTACTTTTTTAGAAGTAGAGAACTCACAAATTGCGGTCTAGGTGGTGTGATGACGTCTTGCTACGGAATAACTAGCTTCACTTCCACCGATAAGGATACTTCTGGAGCGTCGACGTTCTGAAAGAAATAGGAGCAATGATAAAAACGAGATGATTCCAAAATCCATACATGATCCCTCACTGTCGACAAAATAGCCAAAGCTCCAGCCAGCAACAAGTGATTGTCATCTCGAAAGGCACCACAAGACATAGAAGGAACACTATCATCACTAACGCAGTTGCCGAGAAGACTGATAGAAATAGCCAAGAACAACAACCCCGGTATGCTGAAGGGGGTCTTCGAACCTGTGACCCCAAATTTTTTTTTCATTTTAGTTTATTTTGGCGCCTGTTAAGGCGCCTGTTCGGCTTGTTTTAGATACTTTGCTTGAATTTCGACAATTTTATTGAAAACCCTAACAACTGAACAATTACAAATCAATCGAGTTTCCATCAAACAAAAGATTTCTCACAAAAGAGACTTCTAATATTTTTTTTTAGCGTCTTCTTTCTTTCGCGCATGCAGGAGAGCCGCCTTTCGTCACCATTCACCTTGCAGTGTAAGACTTCTTCTGACTGCTCTGACAGAAAAAACGAACTCAGTTCAAATAGAAAACCTTGGTTATTGGAAGATTATGCTTCTTATGGCTCTATCACAATTG
Source organism: Ditylenchus weischeri (assembly GCA_029231635.1). Taxonomy (NCBI): domain Eukaryota; kingdom Metazoa; phylum Nematoda; class Chromadorea; order Rhabditida; family Anguinidae; genus Ditylenchus; species Ditylenchus weischeri. Next base: position 10,561 of record JAMRYI010000096.1, read on the forward strand.
AAGGTGTAAATGTAAATGTAAGTGTAAGTGTAAATGTTTTTGGTATTGTGAAGACACCTTACATTTACACTTACATTTACACTTACACTTACACTTACATTTACATTTACACCTTCAATTGTGATAGAGCCATTAGGAACAAGATTCTTGACCCCTTCCATCACGAAACGAGAACTGTGATTTAGCAGATTAGAAAACCTGCTCCTTGGTGTACTTCTTCACTGGAATGGTTGGTCTTATCGGAAAGTGCCCTGTTAAGAAAAATATTATTGACCTGACACATATTTTGGAAGCGAAAATATCACTTCAACTTCTGAACAAAGTGGTACGCTGATGGATCGATTCCCTTTTCCTCCATGAATGTCAGAATGTCTTTTCACTCTTTCTAAATCTTTCATTTTGCTTTATCTATTTTTATACAAAATTAACATACCGCAGTCAGTGGCCGTGAACACAATGTGATTAAAATAAGCCGGAGGGCATCATAATTATTGACGCACAATTGTAGACTTTCTGTGATCGGAATTGTCCATTGAGCACAGCTGATGAGAGCCTAGCAGTCGCATCATCCAAAGCTCAGAGTGATTTCTTTCTGTTTCTTCTGCGCTTCCAATTCATCAGAAAGTTTCGCTGGAGGAAAAGACCAATTTTTATCAGAAATTAGACCAGAAAAGCTTACAGAACCATCTGGTCAAAATAGGGAAAATTGACTTACATAAGCGAGCTCTACGCATCATCATTGCTTGTTCATCAGCTCGAGTTTTGGTTTCTGCTTGCTTCTGTTTCTTGATGACTCCATTTGCCCATCTTTTCTTGATTGCGGCTGAACGAATTTCGGAGAGAGACCTTGCGCTATACTTGAGGGACATTTTTCGGGTGCAGACCATCTTCAGCCCTGAAATTATACTAAATTCCTTTTGTATCGAAAACTCCAAATTTTGTATTTTCAGAGCATCTTTATATACCAAAACAAAGCTGACAATCTCTTCTATCAAATCGCCAAAATAGAATTTTTAAAACCAAGAGTTTTACAAACTAGAGACCATCAACAGCAAATAACTGCCATTTTCCGAATAAAAATAGGGTCTTTTGCGTTTTCTGTCTAACTTTTGCATAAGACACCTAAAATTTGCATTTTTTGCATACTTTTTTGGTAACAAAACGCAGCAAATTCACTCCTCTATCAGGTCTAAGGTTTGCTTTAGCAACTTATCGTCAAAAAAATCAGCGCTGATATCAATCAAGTCAAACAAATCGAACCGAAATTTCGGAAATATTCACGAAAATCTCTTCTAGTTTTGAGATTCGTCCTGTTTATTGGGCAAGTGATAGCTTATTCGAAAGCGCTGAATGTGGTGAGTTTTTTGACAATAAACTTACAAGAGGTAGAACGAAAATAAAAACCAGAGGTGCTGGATGAAATAAACTCAAAAACAGCGATTTTTCAAAATTTTGGCTTTGGCGCCAAATTTTGCTAATAATCTAAAGTGCAGTTTTTGAGGGGCCGTGTATTCCCTCTAGCCAAAATAACGCAAAATTCTGCGAAAATGTCGTAAATGTCCTATGCCAAAATAACGAGAATGCGAAATTATGCCATTTTTCCAACCAAAGGGGGGACCAAGGCAAAAAGTGAAAAGTTGGCCAAAATTTTTTTTCTGAGATTTTTATGCCAAAAAAATTGCTTTTTGATTCTGAGGCGATCTGCGTTGGCAGAAATTCAAAAAAAGGCTTATAAAAAAAGTTATGTCGATTTAAAAGTGGGCAAAATTCTTGAAACACCCTGTATAACCAACCTGGATGGATCAAGGTACCTTGTGGAGACCATTCATGCCAAGACTTATCCAAAGTCCCATAAGCTAAAATAAATCAACAATACTAACAAAGGTGAACAAAGAGTCACATACCCCTATTTTTTTGTTCGTAAGATTCATCTTGTCGCATTTCTTGCATGTGGGCTGAATTACTTTCATTACGTTGATTTTTTAGCTGCTGAGATACATTTTTTTGAATAACTTGTTTGTGTGCTGAGTTTGTTAGCTTTAATTTCTGCTTTTTTAAAATTGGATTGAATTTGTCTTGCTTTTGCCTTTCTTTCACGATCTTTTTGCAATCTGCATTGTTTTTGTTCGTCTGTTTCTTCGTTTTTTGCTTGCTTTTGTTTGATTTTTGGATAATTTTCATTAATACGTTTTCTTGACATTGATAGGGTTGATTGGATGGGCAGACTATTCGAAATATTCGATAATTGAATATCATTCACTGTCTCATTTGTTTCGGTTTTCAATGTATGTGGTATAACTCCTATATCTTCATCACAATGCTTTTCATTTGACGTATTGAATGAATTTTGCATATTATCTGAAGCGAAACCGAAAGCTGATACATTCATAATGCTATCGAGCACATTCAAAATTCTTGATCTTTCTTCTATGATATTAATATCGTATATGTATGTATTACCATTATTATTTATGTTAGACTCGGCAATAAGACATGCATGAAATCCACAATTTATGCCATCTGTTTGTTTGTTGAATAAATTATTTTGAATTTCGATAATATTTATCTGTAGATATTAATATCGTATTGGATTACTTAGTGTTGAATATTGCATAATTGAGTTGTTGCCATCATATTGAGATAAAGAATCGTAATATTTAACGCTTTCATTTTTTTATATATACCAATCGTCCATGAAATATCAATAGGAATCAACGCGATTTCGAAGTCGTTTATATCGCCAAAATACATATTTCGTGAAAATCCTGCATGTCTGTTTGCATAATGAGATGAAATAGCAACAACTTTTTCACGCGTAATCGTGGTTAAATATGACATATAAGCATTGAGACACCCATCATCCATCAGTTCTGCATCATTTGTTTGAAGTCTTTGCAAATCATTTTGAAGCATATAACAATGTTCAGATATTTCATCAATGGCTCAAATTGAAAAGACCCGTCAAAATAATTAAATCTCCCGTCAAAATTATTAAATCTCCCGTCAAAATCACTAAATCTCCCGTCAAATTTAAATTTTGCATTGTTAAGTTTTACTTTTACCTCATCAAGGTCATATTTTATGCAAGATGCGTCGATTTCTCATCTAATCTTGTCTTTATTATGTCAAATTCTCAGCAGTGGGATGTTTCATACACCAATGTGCACTGCTCTCTCAGTGATTTTGGCTGTTTTTGTAGACTCAACTACCTTGTATTATACGCAACAAGGGACCACAGGCGCCTATCGGCGCCTCTATAGTAAAGTACAGTACAGTTATTTGTATAGTACAGTTATTTCGAAATTTCAATGAGGGGCTATGACTTCATTCATAAAAATAGATATATCCCCTATTAGAACTCATTTTTTTCGCCTGTTCTTTTTTTTAAACGAAAGCTGACATTCTGAGGAACACGATGGTATTAGCGACAAAAGTGATTTCGCTATCTACGACCCGTTCTGGCCTTCGAAGTAAAAAAGCGTTAACCACCCACCCACACATGCCAAATACTATATAAGATATACCCACACACACTTGACGCCTTTTTTATTTTTTAGGTAGATGAGTGAGAAGATCTCAGGACCCATGTAAATGATGTCCAGAAACCAACCCTTTAATTTACATGTATTTGCGAGGTAAGCACACTATCCAACCCGAGATCATCTTTATTCGCTAAACGACAATAAATAATTTCACATAATTTCACATTCGTCCAAATAAGAGCTGGTCCTCGAGGCATCTAAAATGAAAATTTGACATAGTAAAGACAAGATTAGATGAGAAATCGACGCATCTTGCATAAAATATGACCTTGATGAGGTAAAAGTAAAACTTAACAACGCAAAATTTAAATTTGACGGGAGATTTAGTGATTTTGACGGGAGATTTAATAATTTTGACGGGAGATTTAATCATTTTGCGCGAAATTTGAATTTGACGGGAGAAATAATAAATTTGACGGGAGATTTAATTATTTTGACGGGTCTTTTCACCTACAGCCTTTCATCAATTGTATATCCATAAATTTGTCGCATCGCAATACGTTTATTGAAATAGTTCATTTGATCTAAGTTATTCGTTTCATTGTCACTATTTTCTATTGTGGTTGAATTTACGTAATTCGAATTTATTGCATTTTTATAATTCATGAAATTATTTTAATCGTTTGAATTATATCGATTGAATTGAGTATTACTTCGAGTGGTTGAATCCACTTTCATAATTATTCGAGAGTTATTTGAAGCAACGCACACACGACGTCATAGCTAACCAGCTCTTCGTCGGTGAAACTGCCAATCTATAAGAAGTTGTATCAATTTAACAGAAAAATTACATATCGATACTAATGCACCATTCTGAATGCATTGAGAACGATTCGGAACCATGACCCAGAACCACTCTGAATGCATTGAGAACGTTTCCAAACCATGACCCAGAACCACTCTGAACGCATTGAGAACAATTCTAAATCATGACCAAGAACCATTCTGAACGCATTGAGAACAATTCTAAATCATGACCAAGAACCACTCTGAACGCATTGAGAACAATTCTAAATCATGACCAAGAACCACTCTGAACGCATTCCAAACACCGTTGCCCGAGCTGCACATCAGTTATATACTATTTGGAAATTGTAAGCAAATAGAAACCAGGCAGTGACATAGGTGATATCAATCAATGAAAACCGAAATTGATGGGTTTTTAAACAAAATAAATCTCAGGTAGTTTTTTGGACCAGTATTAATTATCAGGCAGAGTGAAAGATTACTTTTCGCACTATCGACCTATTTGCACTGTCTAAAAACAGCATTTCACACAACAGCTACACGGAAGTAAGTTCATATTTACGAGGCAAAATTTGAAGCAGCAGAGACACGAGATGTATGTGATAACAACAATGAGGATTTTCTGTTCGACTTCTCACCATTTTTCCTGCTTCTGGAACTTGACTCTGAATGTCTCGCCTCGCAGACCCCTAAGTGTTTGTTGTAAAGATTGCTATAAAATAAGGAACTGACTTGAAACTAGTTTCCGCACATCCTCCTCGTCCACCTTTGGCCAGCAAATACTTTTTGTTTGGAGTTGTACATTGGGCGCGAACTGTTCCTTCTTCATCAACACACACGAGACCTAACGGAACATCTAGTACCTAAAATATATGAGTCTTAAGGATAAAAAATTATATAAATTCAAAAAGAGTCTTACTGTATCACGGGCGTTTCTGCCTACTAGTTTTACCTTTGTAGCAGATCCGCCATGTTCACCAATGATCTTTGATGGGAACGAAAAATAATCAAATGAGAGGTTCTCCGTCGGCCTGACAAATATAAAACCACCAGTGCCACCAATTCCATTATACCTATAAATTATTTACACTGGTCGCGACGGCAATTAAAAACTTTACAGGGTGACCCAAAGGTAAAAATCTTTTTATACCTCTCGAAAAAGTTTTGCGTAAATATCAAACGCGTTCATATATGGCAAGCGCAAGCGCAAGACCGACGTTTTCACGTTTCTCAACTCTTCTCATTCAAATATTTATTCTTCAGCAATAATGGCGAAACAAATGAGAGCACAACATCACAACACAATTAGCAACTTTGAACAGGTTATGATTTGTATGTGTTATGATTAAAGACCGGATAAATATGCTCTAAAGAAAATGCCAGTATTTCTGTTTTTTTGCGTTTTCAGCCACTTTTTGAAGGGAAAACGTGATTTTTAAATATGCCCATGACGTATTCTGGACTCTATATCAATTTTCGACGAGAAATTTTTAAAAAAATTCGAAAACATTTTTTTTGCGAAGGTTTGAGCCCTTATTTAAGAGCATATTTGCATATTTTTTAAATTCGCGCTGATCATAACTTATGATATTGTAGGGATGAGAAATTGATCCTATTCTTTATAAAATTAGGAGCAAATAGGGGTACACCCCGGAAAAGACATAAAGTATTTTGGAAAGAATCGATTAGAAAAAAAGTCAACGAAGCAAGAACAACTAATTTGGGATTTTTACTGCTCGCTAGGTGAGTACTGCCTTTCGAGCCCCAAATAAAGAAAGGAGAGCAAAATGCACAATCTATTGTTCCCTGAACTGATTTTATTAACTTATTTTGACCCATAAATAATTTTTCATGAAACAATTCGTGCCAAAACAAATTTTTTGTTATTTAAATTTGTTCTCAAATGACTTTTTTCCTAATCGATTCTTTCCAAAATATTTTATATTTTTTTCGGGGTGTGCCCAAATAGGATGTTTTGTACCTATTTGCTCCTAAAATATTCTGTTAGGATACACGTCTTATGTGTTTACTTAAATCCGACCGTACGATTTTGGAATGTTGTATCATCAGGAAATAAGTCGTTTCCCAACCGAGAAATAATCCTAATCAGGACACTCTTGTCAAAACATCCTAATTAGGATCCTTTTATTAGAGTATCCTAATTAGGATCCTCTAGTCAAAATATCCTTACTAGGATACTTTAAGATGTGTATCCTGGCAGGATTTTTTAGGAGCGAATGGGATATAAAACATCCTATTTTATCCCAATTAGGATCAATTTCTCATCCCTGGTTGTGTGCTTATTTGGTAGACTGATCTGCTGAGGAAATAAAGATGTCCTCGACAAACAGTTTCTATGCCTCACGATAAAAAATGATTATCAAACTGGAGTAAAGTTTATACACAACGTCCGAGAAAAAGAATAAATAAATTATAGAAGTTTTTGTTTGAGTCACCTGGTAAAGCATAAAATAAGAATAATAATTGATAACTCGGTTCCTCATTTCCTTAGCAAGATGAAAAAACTACACAACTACAGGGTGGTCCAAGAAATATCGACACTTTTAAACCCTCATAACTTTTTTCTAGCCCGTGTTCCAAAATTCTGTGAACGCAGTTCGACTCAGTTTGATCTAACAATTTTTTGGTGTACAACGTGAAAAACACGATTTTCGCTATGTCGCTACATCTCCCTATGTGGTCTTGATCAGGACTGGATGCGGCCTCTACATGGGTAAGGCCTAAACCAGGGGGATCAAGCAAAAATCGTGTTTTTCACATTATACACCAAAAATTGTTAAATCAAACTGAGTCGAACTGCGTTTACAGAAATTAGCACCGCGGCCTAGAAAAAAAGTTACGATGGTTTAAAAGTGTCAATACTTATTGGACCACTCTGTACAACATTAAACTCACAAAAAATGTAAACTTGGGTTCACACAATTCAGAGCAGCCCCTTTCTTCGTTAAACCAAAACAAAACAACCGAAAATATTGGCAGATAAACACTTTGCATAAGCTGCTGTAGCGTGATACAGTTGAAAAAGAAAAAGTTCGACTACTGGCGGTTAGCACTTCGTAGAGTTTTGTAATTTTCCAAGTACAGGACGTGTCAAGAAATTTTAGTGTTTTGAAAATGACCGTAACTTTTTTCAAAGAGCGATTTTCGAAATTCTGTTTTCGCCAATCGATTTTTTTCGCCGACAATATTTTTTTGGTGTATAACGTGAAAAACACGATGTTTGCTTACAATCCATATTTCCAACGCCCCCCCCCCGTCATCCAGAGACCATCCGCAGACCAGGACACAAGCCGCAGTGGTACCAAGCAAAAACCATGTTTTTAAAATTTCACACCAAAAAGATATTCTCGGGGAGGTTGTGTACTAAATTGATTAGCGAAAACAGAATTTCGAAAACCGCTTTTTAGAAAAAGTTATCGCCATTTTAAGGCCTTGACACACTCTGAATATCCGAACAATAGGAGACGGGGAGCAGCAATTTTAAAATAATTCGTATTACAAGAAGACAATACAGCCGAAACTCGTTATAGTGGCACTCCTGGGACCGAGTGTAACGCAGTGGAAAAGAAATGTTTGACCCATCACTCCATTATTGAGAATAGCGACGATAGACACAATTACAATCCATTTTTTGATCATATAAAACTTTGCCCAACTTTTTACAGTATCCCCATCGGAGAATGAGAACAACCACTTTTAATAAGAAAAACAACACAAACCTAGCTAGCCCACAACCTCCTTTCCCAGCACTGACAAGAGCAATGGCAAAACGGGTGTGACACATATCTTTAAGAAAAGTAAGTACAAACATGTTTCGCAAAAGGTTAAAAATGTAAAGGTCGCCATTTCAATAGAGGGAGAAAGCCAACAACATAGACAAATAACTTTTATTCGGAAATCAACAACTGCCGGTAGCAGCACAACAGAATCAAATAACGAATATTTAACGCTTTCGCTGCAACTGCAAAGTGTTCTGACGCTTCCAGCACTTTCGGCGTGATCCTCCGACAGTCTTGGTGAACTTGTATCCCTTTCCAAGGCCACGGCTCTTGCGTCCAGCACTTGTCAATCCACGCATTTCACGATGTTTGTGCACAGGCTTGGTGATCCACTGAGTGTCCGGGTTGCGGCGAATTGCCTTGTGAGAAGGATCAATGAGGATGACTTCAAAGAACTTGTAGGTTGAATCCTGGCCGACCCAGTAAGAATTCAGCACGCGAAGTCCACCACAGCGACGCCCAACACGAGCCTGAAATTCTTACGTTAAATTTTCTAAATTAACACCGGTTTATTCAAATTCAATTTTAAAAAGATGATCCAGTGATGGATTTTTGATACCTTGCTAATCAAGGTGTCTTCAAACAATTAACTGCAAAATTATCAATGTGATGAAAGTGATGGTAATAAGTAAGAAACACATTGAAAATTTCGACAGCTCACATCGAATTAGGCATGATATGTGAGGACACAAATTTGTCAAACAAGAAGTCTACCAACCTCAGCAACGGACTGCAAATTGCGGCTGTTCTTCAGCTGATTCACACCATGAGTTTTTGGCTTACCATAGGTTTGACCTTTGGTGACTGGACGCTTTCGACCTCCACGGCGGATACGGACACGGTAGATGACGTAGCCTGCAAAATAAAATGATTATTACCAAAGCAATAATATGGTCGGTGCAGCACAAGATGCTAGCCAAATTAAATGATAACACAACCACATTAACTAACCTTGCTTAGCCTTGTAACCGACGCGACGAGCTTTTTCCGGACGAGTAGGACGCGGGCAACGGTGGATGGCAGACAACTGACGATATTGCCAACAGCGAATACGCAACAAATATCTCATCACATCACTCTGCTTCTTGCGCCAGATTTCTTGCATGTACTTGTAGGCACCCATTTCTGCGCTTTTGAAGTCTCAACTGCAAATTCAACAAAGTATAAATTTAGATATAGAATTTACAAGAATTCACACAATACAACTTTATCAAAAAGCAGAACAGCTATGCGACAGAAAAATAGCAACACTTCCCAAAACGTACAGTATCTCTTATGTGGGCTTATGCATTTCACCAGAAACACAAAAATTCAGGGAAAAAATACTTTTACCGCCAAATTTGAATTCGTTTTTGAAGCATTCGAACATTTATTGTCTTACTTAGGGTTGGCCAACGAGAAAATTGCTCGAGAAATTTGCCGGTTTTTTCTCGAGCAATATCTAAATTTTGCTCACTCGATTAAAAATCGAGCAATATCTTTTTTGGATTTCTGAATTTTTTAGCTGAAAATATGGTTTTTTGGCTCTAGGTGAATTGAACCTCGGTAAGTTGGAGGAGGAGAAAAATGGGCCATTTCAAATCGGGCCAAATTCAAATTGGGCCAATGCAAACTGGCCCACATTTTTGAGTCAAGCAACACGGGTACCAAGGCAATGTTTTTTCACCAGACTTTCACCTTTTTCCTTTTTCAAATTTCACATTTTGATGCTTTTTTTCTTCATTCCTTGTACTACATTCTATATAAAGCCACCTCTTGTGACCGACTTTTGGTGGCGTTAAATCGCGAAGGCATTATACGAAATTTTAGACTGTACCCATTTGAGAAAATGAGATTCGCTTTCAATACAGAGGGATGAATTTTTTGTTAGGGTTTTTTTTTCTGGTCAACATTGGTTACTACTCCGTATCTCTGTGATGAGCGCCCTCTTTTCAGACATAGGTTGAAAAAAGTCAATACACGCCTTCACCAGAACTAATTTATGCACTCGTCCCACACACAACGGTAACAAGCAAACAGATTTTTAACAATTTCTTTGGTACTTTTCCAAATGAGCAGCGATGGATACGAGAAAATCAATACGAGGTTATCCGACTCCATTGGCATAGTTAAGAGTCAGCTGCTGGATCTGTTTTCTTGAATAAATTGCTCAAAAATGTGGCCCAGTTTGCATTGGCCCAATTTGAAATGGCCCATTTTTCTCCTCCCCGTAAATTGAACCTCAGGTAAATTGCGGTACGTGACAAAATTTGCCCGCGCCAAAATTTGCCCGGACCGAAATTTGCCAGGGCCTTAAAAGCGGTCAAAATTTGCTCGGAACTTAAATTTGGCCGTGCGGTCAATTCTTCCACGGTCAATTCGTACACGGTCTAACACCTTAGTACCTCTACCTAGGTACGACAACCTGAGCACCACCTGGACGCCGAAGGAGCATAAAACTACTACAAAACTGGGGTTCTTGCAGCTCAAATCGCTGTTTTAGCATTATAAAACCATTTTCAGGACACAATTTTGGATAAGGTACATTGATTTTTAATTACTTACAGCTAAATTCAAAATTTCGGATTCTGGAGATGGACTCATATATGGGAGGTACCAGGTGGTTTTCCCACCCACCCTGAAGCTTAATGGCCGACCTTCGACTTATGATTTCGGGTCGCCCAAATTGGAGTAGGTACTGTTCCTCAAGAAAATATAATGTCTGCTACTACCAGGATTCGAACTTGTAACCTCAAAATCTGGAGACCCCTCCAGCTGGACAATTGACTACAACCCGAAAATTTGGCGACAGAAAAACCTTTTAATATTCACTAATGTATTCAGGACATCGCTTCAGTCAAGATAGAAATGATTATTTGCTCATTCAGAAAAATACGCTTAAATTTTGGGTCGTTCACCTCGGAGTGGCCAGAGTATTGAGATTCTGGGAAAGTATTGAGAAACAATGTTTTGGTCTTAACAAAAATCGTTTTCAGCACACGATTTTGGGTTGAATAGTACAGTTTTTTCGGCCTTTAGATCGGGCATTTGGGAAATTTTACCAAAACTCAAAAGATTTTAGTTTTGGGCAAATTTTGGCCTTTTTTAAGGCCCGGGCAAATTTCGGTCCTGGCAAATTTTAGCGCGGGCAAATTTTTCCCGTGACCGGGTAAATTGAACCTTAATTTTTGTCTTGAGTGGATTTTTTTTATTCAGAGAAGATTTTATTGGGCAATACTTTTTTTTGCCGCAGATATACTGTTTTTTTTTCCGCGAATACCGTATTTCCTCTAATCAAACGGCAGTCCCTAATAAACCGGCACCCCCTACTTTGAGGGTCTGTGTCTCGGACCAGTAAATATTTCGCAAAGCTGTTTTCTGCGTTTTCTTAACTCCCACGAGCTCTACCAATTTCGCTTTTTCGATTTTTAATTTTCACCAAAAAAAGTTGAAGATGCCATTGCATTTCTAACTAGTTTGTACTTACTGAAGAATTCATCAAAATGTAACAATTGCGGGACGACGTGGGCACGCCAAAGATCGGGCCATTTCAAATTGGGCCCAGTCAAATTGGGCCCATTCAAATTGGGCCAAATTTAAATTGCGCCCATTCAAATTGGGCCAAAATCAAATCGGGCCACTATTTTGACGGCTTTCAGTTGAATGGTGCTAACGGATGTAATCACTTGTTCGATTTTTCCCTTTTACAATTTTTACTGTTCAGAAATGGCAAACCTATACAAAAAATAAATATGTTTGAAGGTGTTCGCAAGTGCTATAATATAGGTAGGAAACACACTACAGTCAACTCCTCTGATGACAGAAAAAACTGCCAATTTATTAAGATAAATTTGTTTGAATCCTTTTGCTGGCCAAAGTCGATTAATCGAAAGTCGGCTGTATTAGAATACTATCACATCTAAAGAAGATACTCTTAAGACTCTCCATAAGAGGAAAAAGTATTTAATTTTCGTTACTAAAAAAATTAAATGAAATGACCTAATTTGAATGGGCCCAATTTGAATTGTCCCAATTTGATTTTGGCCCAATTTGAAGGGGCCCAATTTGACTGGGCCCAATTTGAAATGGCCCAATCTTTGGCGTGCCACGACGTGCACGTTGAATTGAATTGAATTTGAAATGTTGTATTGAAACAAATGTTACGTTAAACGTTGAAATAATTCATTTTGAGAAAAAAACAAAATGGGGACCCTTTTGTAAAATCGGTACCCATTCTGCGTTAGGGCCGAAAGATCAGACAAAGTGCTTTCTTGTGAGCACAAAAGTTTTCAAAATAAGTCTGAGGCTATCATTTTTAAATTTAACCCAAAAAGATTAAAAACAAATTAGAGTGAAAATAAAAATTAACATCAAGGAAATTTTAAAAATTTACTCTTCCTGCCTTTCTTTGCTCCCCAACGCACTGGTATGCCCAATGAATGGAGACCTGAATATATTTGGTTTTCGCAAAACTTATACATTATATGGATGTGTTTGACCCCTTATCGAAAATCATATGATGTAGGCAATCTAACTTTGTGGTGATGCACATCTCAGATGATATTTTGGCTTTTTAATTCAAAAGAGCTTCCCAAAGAGAAATAAAAGATATCGATGTTCTCCACCAAAACACAATTCGGCATGTGCATGTACCTCAAGTTTAGATGGGGGTCTCATGGGAGTCCCTTAAAAATAAGTTATGATTGTGGACGAAGTACTAGCGATGAATTTTTTATAAGTATTCGCTTGTATTCATCCCTTATAAATGTATGTATTTAGGTCCCGTATTTCTGCAAATAAATTCGCTATGGATGAATGGAAAGCTGCTTTCAAAGAAATCTTCAAAAAGACTCCAACTAAAACCGACTGCTTAGCTGCTTCAAAGACATTGAGAGGTTAGCATTTATAGTGCAGGCTGTTTGTTGTTCTGCTAATTGCAACGTGGAAAAACTCTCTCACGTCTAATACATATACTGCTTTATTTAGCATCACAGCCCAAATCTCCGTTATCAAAGAAGAGGAAGTCATGCAAGTCGGAGCAGAGGTTGTCAATAAATAAGTCAGGCAAAGAACTATGGTCTCCGCAGAAGGTTTCTCAATTTGTTCGTACAGCTGATGCCAAAGGTAGCAGTGCTGCTGTTTTATCCAGACCACTGTTGCGTGATGTCATCCTCTATTCTCCGTCCAAGCAATGTAGCAGCAGGCGCCTTGACTTTGATTCACCGTCTCTCTCAGTCTCAAAGCAGAATGCCTTCAGTTTGCTCAAGACACCATCGCCTATGAAATTGTTGAGCAGATCTGTCACCTGCACGAATGTTGGGGCTCTTCTTCGAACTCCAGGTAATGTGTATTTTTTTGACAATATTCTTTGCTTACTGTGAGCGGTCTTTTTTAAAGGTACAGGCAGAAAGACAGGATACCTTCCAGGAGCTTAATTTCGATTTGAATTTTAATGTAAAATTTAGTCTCCAGGTCTCGCACTTTTTAGAGGAAATTGGTCAATCTATAAGCGTCATCTCAATCTGTTTTTTTTATTTTGGGTGTATGTCATCAATATTAGATTGACTGATTTCTTTCAAAATATGAAGGTTCCAGAGATCAAATATCACATTGAAATTCAAATTGACCGGAAAATTTGGCTTAATGTTATAGCCGGATACACATATTAGACTCAACTGATTCGATACACCGACGTTTCGATACTCCGATATAATACATTAATTTAATCAATTCTCACATTGTCCATAAATATTTATATTTTGTTTTCTTATCTCGGATGTTTTTACACCATTTTGTAGCTGAGATTTTTCTATCAACTGGGTGGTCAGACGCCTTAGTTAAAAATGATTTTTGACAGAATCACACCAAGTGTTTAAAAAAATCAAGTGTTAAGTATACACTTGTTTTTTTAAACACTTGGTGTGATTTCCTTAAAAATTATTTTTAACTGGTGTATTTGACCACCCAATTGATAAAAAATCTCAGCTACAAAACGGTGTAAAAACATCTGAGCTATAAAAATAAAAATATATGAAAAAAGGTACGTGTTAAGCGTTAAATACAAAGTCTCAAGTGTTATTTTCGGAAACACTGGTACTTACGGGCGCTGACTATGTTGCGCTTAAGGCTTTGTCTAAGTTAGAAAAAACTGAAACATTATGCCATTAGAAGTATATTTTCTACGCACAAACTTTTATAGCTGAAAAATCAAAAGACCTTGAAAAAAATCCCATGTTTGAGACCGTCCTAAGGGGCGCTGATCTATTCTAAGCCTGAGGGCCCGCCTAAATTCGAAAAACAGTAAAAAATATTTAAAAAACCGATAGTAAACCAAAGCGAAAATTGTTGGTGTATCGAATCGGTGTATCGAACCGTCAATGTATCAAATCGGTGTACCGAATCAGTTCTTGTATCAAATCGTCTGTATGCCACATTTTAAGGGACCAGCAAATCTTTTTTTTCTCGAAACATTTTTACATGCGTTCTAATCTAGATTTTTTTAAGTTTTCTGTCTAACTTTTAAAACTAGAACAAGGTCATCAATATCAGATTTGAAGCAGAACGAGTGTAAAATTAAACTAAAGAAAAAATTGCTTTAACTGTTCAAAATGCATGGGCATGCCCCCTTTAAACCTTTCTGCCTGCTAGGGTTAATTTTCCCGTATTCCCCTGGTTACGGAACTTTTTAGGACCCGCTTACAATGGGATGTCGATAGTGAGGTGAGGGTGCCTGAAATGGGATATTGAAGTATTATGTCTTTGATATGTCATGATAGCTTCACTACCGATTTCGACATGCCATTGTAAGCATTACTACCTACTTAGATATCGACACTCCATTGTAAGCAGGGGGCCTTTTTATTGTGTCATTTTACTAAATTGAAAGATGTCGATCGAAAACCATTGGAATCTGTATTATACTTTTTTTGTGAAAGCTACTCTGAGGCGAGAAGTTACCCTTCATTAAAAACGTTTTACGAATAATATTTATTTTCTATTATCATACAGTCAAACCTCGGTTATACGCCACCCTAATAGACTGTATTTGATTCTGGTTGGCTTATTCTTAGTCAACTGACATCCCAGTTATACGTCGCCCTAAGGCCGGTCCCCTAAGTGACGTATAAGCGAGGTTGACTGTAAAAAGACCGATCACATTATTTTTTTCTAGAAAAATATTCTGGTGCAGCTGAGGATGATGATGAAGAATTTCTTGGAAATGATGGCGTCGACGTTAACAGCATGGAAGTGACAGCCTCTCAGCCTGAAGCAGCAAACCCCAGAAAGCAAAGTCGGCCTCGCAAGTCTGACGGAGCAAATTATGTCCGCATAAACTTGAAGAAGAAAAAGTTCGCTCCAAGGAACAAAGTCAACTTTAAGAAGAAGTATTTCAAGAATAAGAGAAAGCAATGATGAAATTGTGTGTCGATTGGTTTAACTGTTGTCTTCAACCTTACATCTTACCTCAATAAATTGTCTTTATTCCGGATCCCCATTTTAATTTTTTTATTCACGTCGAAACTTATTTATTCTTCTTATTTTTGTGAACTGACTAATTGTAATAAAATGTAAGATAAAGAGTAACTTATTTATTCTTCTTAATTTTGGGAGCTGACTAATTGTAATAAAATGTAAAATAAAAAGTGGATCAGTGAGTGGAGTGGACCTGGTCATTTAAAACTTTACTCATTTGAAGCTTGGCTATGCAAAACTTGCTTTACATCGATGTCTGTTTCACCCAAGTCTTCCTTATCTTTATCGTATTAGCCTATTTTTGAACCAATATTCGAGAACAAAGCACTTCAATTGCAATTGCTTTTAGGCGGGTCTCTCTTGCTTCTACAAAAAAGTCTAGAGATTATTTTATAGGATGCTAAAAAAATTCAATTTTAAAGTACGGTAAAATTTTCTGGGCATTTTTAAAACCTGCTTCCACACATCGATTTAGAATCGCATAGTTTTTTTCTAATAAAGCATATAAACACGAAAAAAACAAGTGTCCTCTGGTTTAGGCCCTACCCATCTCTAGCTAATTAACTTCCAACTAGGAGGAACACAGGCCCGGCACTTTTTTCCAATTCAAAATCGGAATGAGCTTTCCTTGCTTCATTGCAGGTAAAAGTCCGTCCAATAGTAGCGGCAACTCTTCATATAGCGTTTTTTAATCTGGAATAATTGTCGAATAGCGCCACCTCATGAAACATTCCGAAACGTTGTTCTTTTTTAACGTTTTATCACATGAAAAGCTCAGAAAACATGGTTTCGAGTGGCGCTAGGCTGTTTTTTTGAAAAATATTTTTTTGACCACTTTGGGACCAAAACCCTAGGGGGGACCCTTATGGTCAAATTTTCAATTATATATTTTTCAAAATTTTGCTTTTTTTTGTTGGTTACATTTTTACTGTTGTTTTCTTTGGTCTATTTTTGATTTGGGTATATACCCAAGATTTAAAAACAAAAAAAAATAGTCCAACCATGGTTAGACCATGGTTGGACCAAGGGTCGTACTTGAAATTAGGGTAAACCAAATATCCAAGACTTTAGGGATGTTTGGCCGCTTCGCGGCCAAAGACCCAACTTGCTCCTCATTGCAAGCGAAGGGGGAAGGGCATATATACACCTTCATGGATATATATGCTCTTCCGTTGCACAAACAAAAACAGCAGTAAAAATGTAACCAACAAAAAACAGCAAAAAAGCAAAATTTTGAAAAATAAATAATTGAAAATTTGACCATAAGGGTCCCCCCTAGGGTTTTGGGCCCAAAGTGGAAAAAAAACAGCCTAGCGCCACTCGAAACCATGTTTTCTGAGCTTTTCAGGTGATAAAACGTTAAAAAAACAACGTTTCGGGGTGTTTCATGGGGTATTCGACAATTATACCTTAAATTTTGGCTTGAGCCGTTATGAAAAAAGCAAAGTGAACCAGAAGCAAAAACTGGTGCGTAGACGCTTGGCCCCTTTTGTGTCATTTGACACAAAAAGGGCCAAACGCCTCAACGCCCAAAAAACTACTAACAAGATCACAATGAAATTTCAAATTCCTATGTAAAGCAAAAGCTTGGATTGAGAAAAAGTAATATGTTAGGGCTCCTGTATGTATAATCTGTCTTACTTGGTTTGCAATTATCCTATCAATGCATTTAATTAGGCAAAATTTTGTCACGTTTCCACTTGGTTACGCAATAGGAATAACGATACAAACGATTGCCCTTGAACATCATTCATTTCGATCCAAAGTAAACACAAAGACAGATTCCCAAGGATGAGATCACATCCACTCAAAGTATTTCAAGTTTTGCTGGGGGGAAATGTTTTTAGATACGTAATTGTATTCTGCTGTTGTATTCATTCAGACCTATTTTTTCATCATCTCCACAGGGAGGCGAGGTATGGATGAAAAGAGTGAGCGAAACCTGATTCCTTCAGAACAAAGGAAGCTTGCATTCCTTACAGGGGAGGAGGACTTTTGAGCACATAAAGTCTCAGTCTGATGGTAAGTGGATAAGAAATGGAAGGCGAAGCACCCATTTCCTATGCCTCTAAGCGATTAGTTGGAGAGGAGTGACTGCTTGAATGCTTGTATTAATTGAGGCTAATTTTTGTGCGTCTGCTGAGTTCTAGTGCGTGATTTTTTGCTAATTGGATTGACACTTTTGTGGGAGGAGGGCTAGAAAAATAAGAGCTATTCTTCAGTTAAAAGCTTGCATACATTGGCTGTAGAGTGCATTCTCCGATTTTATTTGTGATAAATGTTTTCTGCTCGTTGTGCTGGCCTGTTGGCCATCGGCACTTCGATAATGGCATTAGTGAGTGTCTTCTTCTATATACCTGCCCTTGTAGTCAAGATTGGTGTGATCAATGATCAGGTTTGTTAGAAACAAATGCTTTTTTTTTTATAAAAATAATTATTGTGTATTTTTTATAGCTAAAAGTTGATACCGACGAGTTTCGATTGATGGCTGATGAGGCATGGTCTGAACTAATCAATATAAAGGGAGTCATTGCACCTGCAGCTGTGTTCAGATCAAGAAGACAGGTGCAATGCTTAATTGTTTGCCAAGTTTTTGAATTAACACTGTAATTTCTAGACTTACGGAGAATCATTGCCTAAAGCTTATCCAGTAATTTTCTGTATGCCTTTTCTTAGTTAATCGATTATTTACAGTTGCACAACACCTATGCCAAACAGGATTCTGTAAATGCACCAAGCTGCGGTAATTTTGCTTTAATTTCGGTGGGTTTTTACAACTTAGTTTGACACATTTTAGCTTGTAACGCTCAAAACTCTTGTCCTGCTGGACCACCTGGGCCAGCTGGAAGACCAGGAGAGGATGGGCTACCAGGTAAAATTTTAATCATCTTTCAAAAGACGTAACCGGTGTTTTTAGGTGCCAGAGGAACACCAGGAGGACCTGGACTACCAGGAATCGCTCCACCTGTTACTATAGATCCTGTAAGTTACTTACTACATTTAACTTATTGTATTGTTACAATTTTAATTTTCCTAGAATGCCGGGTGCAGAGTTTGCCCACACGGTCCTAGAGGACCACCTGGTCAACCCGGAGAACCAGGTCCTAATGGTCCTGATGGACTGCCCGGACCAGCGGGTATTTTTGCATAAATTTTTTATTCGTCAAAATAATTTTAATAAAGCAAAAATTTTAGGACGAAATGGTGAAGACGGTCGAGCAGGATATGTAGGTAATCCAGGTATACCAGGAGAAAATGGCAAAACTGGAAAACTTGGAGAGCCAGGGCCCCCTGGAAGAGATGGAGTTAGAGGTCAAAAGGGACCACCAGGTCCAAAAGGAGATACTGGTCCGGGAGGCCAAAAAGGTCCTGATGGGTATCCAGGACCAGATGGACAACGAGGAAACGACGGCGCTCCTGGACCCATTGGACCTACAGGGGCTGTCGGGCTTCCTGGCGCTGACGGCCAGCAAGGGTTACAAGGTGCGGCTGGAGAGCCTGGGGAAGACGCACAATATTGTCCTTGCCCTAACCGCAGTTCTGATACTAAATCTAGTGGATATGATAATAAACCAAGTGCAGGAGGAGGTTATGACAATAAACCAAGTGGAGGAAGTGGTTATGACAACAAGCCGAGCAGTGGAGCAGGCTACGACAATGCAGTTCACCAAACAACTCGTACATACAGTCAACCGCCTTCTCATGCTCCACCAACTGCTGCTGCTGTTGAGGCCAACAATGGGCCTTATCATCGAAGATTAGCCGCCATTTAGACCAGAATAATAGGAAAAACAGGAATTTTTTTGCAGAGCTAAATAGAGCTAAATGAAAATAAAAGCTTATGCTAAAATTATCCCCATATTTCCTTGAAAAAAAAACATCACTCACAACGCACTCTACTATAAATTAAGACCACGATATGGCACCCAGATTTTCGAGCGTTTATTTTGCATGATGATCCATGTAACAACAATCGACGAACAAATGATTTCTGAACACAGTTTGTTATTATTTTTTAAATTTGACTGACCAGAGCAGGATTTAGAAGACAGGACTTACAGCACAACAGATCAGATTTACGGGTACGCGACGTTCCATCGTTAAACCGTTTCGTCGTAAAGCCGTTTCATCGTAAGGGACGTTTCGTCGTAAAATTGTTTTTGTCGCTTAAACGTGTGACACAGATGTTATCCTATAAAACTCTTGCGTAAAAAACTGTGAAGCCGTTTCCGTGTGAAGTACATTTCCCTGTGAAGAAAGGTTTCTCGTAAGCGAGAACGATACTCAATTTATTTTAAATTTTCGCAAAATATCGCTTATTCATTTAGTTTTTTGGGGATCTTGACCGCGGCGAAAAAAACCTCCATAAGTGAGAATCTTTTTGTCTCTTTTCGAAATCACCGCTCCCTGGGAATAATCATTCAATGCAAAAAGGTCTATCGAAATGACGAATACTTGATAAACCTGAGCTTCAACCTGCTGCTCGACCATTTGATTCCCTTGCTCTTTGGCCTGCTGCTCGATCCCTTGATCCATTTCATCATCGCTTTAGTCATCCACAAAAGAAGCCATAATTCTCTCAATTTCGTTAAAATCGACGAACGCCATCTTAAAATCATTGATATTGCGATGCTTTGTTGAAAAGCAAAAATCGAAACAACAACGAGCAAAACAATCAACATTAAAAACAACAAGAAATGTATTTAATGTAAAAAACTGAAAATGAGCAATATGGTGTCAAAAATGAAGCGGGGATTCAAAATAAACTTATTTTACGACGAAACGTCCCTTACGACACAGCCCCTTAAAATTCAAAAGCATAATTACTTTTGAATTTTTGCGCGAAAAAGAAAAAATTTGAAAATTGACTGAAATTTTGATGCTTGTAATCCATGTAACCTAAGGTTTGTTACTGATTTTATTTTTACTTATATCGCATTAGCTTATTTGCAAACGGTTTCTCACATCAAGAGCATTAAAACAAGCCATCACTCGCTCCGAAAACACGCAAATTTTAAAGATGTCAATGGTGTTTTTGGAATATATGCCAAAAAAGTTCATCTCGTTTTGCAACTGTAACTGGCCTGATATATCAAGCTACTTTTCAAACCTCAAAAAAGGAGGCTGAGGCCTTATAGAGGAGTAAATTTGCTGCATTTTGGTACATAAGAGGTATGCAAAAAATGCAAATTTAGGGTGTTTTATGCAAAAGTTAGACAGAAAACGCGAAAAACCCTAATTTTACTCGGAAAAATGCCAGTTGTATGCTTTAAACGGTCTCTAGTTTCTAAAATAACAACTTTACAAAAATAAAAATCACGGTCATCTCATCCTGTATTTTTACGCTGAGGTTATGCAGACGAAACCCGACAGTGCTGTGGGTTTTGGGTATCTAGTATCAGGTAAGATAGGAAAGCATGAAATGTCTCACCTTCCAATAGCTTTCCTTACTGATAATATTTACCCATGCGCGAACGTAGGGGTGTGTGAAGATGTTCAACGAGAGGCAAGGTATGCTGAGTACCAAGGCAAACGCTTCGTTGGCAGTCAGTCTAAGAATAAATTTCATGTGGGAATCGCAGCATACGTTTTTACACGGACTTACTCAACTTTCTTCTTCCTCCTCTCGACCTTCATCAGCGCTTTTGAAACCTTTTCGTGACGCGCATTCAAATGAAGCTTGAGCACACTTGTCTTAGGAACCATGTCAGCGTTGCAGGAAGGACAGTACATTCTTTCTTATAAGCTGAAGTTGATTAGGAAGTTGTGGAAAGGAAATTAAAACCTACATAGTCGACACCCTCATAGTTGACCTTAATTTCCACGAAGAGACTCCAAACAATGAGTCGCTTTCAAACATCTCGGTCTTCGATGTATTCCAATTCAACTCCCGAGATTCAGTTGAGAGTGTTGTTGCTGAAATTGGTCTTGCTCTTTTTTCGATTTTCACTGCCCTCTCTTTTCGATTTGCATCTGAGAGCTGAGATTGAATAGGACCGCTAACAACCATCAGGAACAAAAAATTTCAGCAAGCGACTATCTAAAATTAAAAAAAACATTGAGCCAATACGACAATCGTGTTGACTAACGAAAACTGTAGCAAAAAACTAAAATTTACTGGAATACCAACTTAAGATGTACCCAGATACAAATAAGTAAATGCAAAAATAAATGTGCGAATAAATGAAATATCGTCAATAAGTATGCTTATTGAATTTTACAGATCGAAAAGCATAATCAATTATGCATTCATTTTTTCGAAAAGATAAGCCGGCAAAACCAAAAAGATATTTATGAAACTACAAACTATGCTAAGACAAAAAGCGTTTTTAACGGTCACGCTTAATTATTACTTTTTCAAAAAGCATTAACATTTCAAATAAGTATGCTACTTGAATTAGCCCGACTCGCAACAGCACGACTCTCAACTATGCCCGACTCGCAACACTGCTTACGACGAAACAGATTTAAGACGAAGCGGTTTTACGATGAAACGTCCGTGTCCCTAGACTTACTCATTCAACATTTGATAGACTTCTGATTTCGAGAAAATTTCTCATTTTGAAGACATATACACTGAGCGCAAGAAGGACACTACATATAAAACGGTCAACCTTTATTACGCAATCATAACACAATTTACAATACCACTCACAATGCATATTTTCTACTTAAAACACAATTCATGAACTTTTGTGAACTCAGTTACTGTCTCATCCGATATTTCCTTGCGCCTTGTTTGCAATTCGACGACAATTTTAGAAAGAAGATCTATTGTGATCTTCTTCAGCTCACTAGTCAAGAGCTTTCCGCTGCTATATTGCTGAAAAAATATGTGTTACCAACGATCATTGAAAAAGATCCAACGAACCTTTCTTATATCCTCCAATTGCTCATCGTCATCCAGAAAGAAGCTCAAAAAATTGTAAGGGATATCCACATCGCAATTACCTCCTAACTGTCTGTGAAGTTCCAGTGTATCACCACCGCCACTGAACGCATATTTGTTTATCTGCAAACAGATAGTGAATTGGTAATCCCCAAGCAGATCAGAAGAAAAGTTTTATGTCGCTCTCCGTGACTGACCTTGTTTTTGATTGCCTTAGGGCTATCATCGATGAAAATGCACGAATTAGGCTCGCTTGCAGACATTTTGGTTTGAAAACCTTGAAGAGCTGGAAGGAACTTGGAATACATCGTGGCCGGACCTTCGTACTTCAAATGTGGAGCAATATCACCGGCCAGTCGGAAGTAGGGATCCTAAATGCAAAGGATAATCAAAACTGAGAATACCAAATGTTTCTAAAATCTTAAAAAACCTGGTCAATGGCACAGGGGATAAGGCACGGTATATTAGCACGAGAACTCAATATTTCTGGAAAACTAGAGCTAAAACATGGAGCCACCTCAAGTGCTGGAAATGCACATTTGCCGATCGAGTCTGTTTTTGAGAACCCGAAAATTGACTGAGTACGGCATAATGATATAGACTTCCAGATTTTAAGCACATTTGCGTATAACGCTGGACTGAATAAAATATCATCAAACTTTTCCTACGCCCAAAAATACGCTTGAAAAAGCACTAACCACATGTATTCGGAATCTAAAAATTGCATCATTGGGATTTCTGGCGTTTAGCAGTAAAGGCACTGACTTGTGAAAATAAACGTCTTTTTTTGATCAAAGCCAACTGAGATTATGTCTTTTACGTTGTCTTTAGCCATCTTCCTTGCCTCATCTAGTCGCAAATCCGCATTCCACAGAAATTTCTCATCATCTGTCATCTAACCAAGAAAATTGCTTTGATTAGAAAAATTGATAAACTCTTTGCTCTACACATATTCTTCAACTACCAGTTCTTCAAACGGACCATTATTAAACCGTACTGGGTTTTAACTTTTTGGGGTTTCTGTCCATCTTTTTTTCTTCGACATCAAGCGAGTTATATGTAGGGTAGGGCAATCGTCAAACAATTGCAAACGCGGACAATTGTCCTGTAATTTTCACTGTTTTATCGGACAATTGCAATTTTTTCGGACAATTGTCCTACAATTGTCGGACAATGACCAACCCTATATGTGATTCGGAAGCTTACATTCAGCACTAAATTTTCCGCAAGCTTCAAGACCGTTTTCACGGTCTATTCAAAAATTTAAAACCCGCGGCCTGCAGCTTGCGGAAAGCTAGTCCTGAATGTAAGCTTTGATATGACATATAAATTACTTGACGTCGAAGAAAAAAGATAGACAAAAACCCCAAAAAGTAAAATCCAGTGAGGTTAACGCATAGTCCGGTTGAAGAATTGCTAGTTGAATAAAATGTGCAGAGCCGAACTATCACCTGCACAATAAGTGGCACATTGAAACTTTCCTGAAGGTATTTGACAAACATGAATGGGACCAAATGACCAAGATGGAGGCTGCCGCTGAAATAAAGATACAGTTGCTTAAAGTCAAATAGTTATCTAGAAAAGGAAATATTGTATAAAAATTACAATACCTGCTGGGACCTCTGCCGGTATATAGAAAAAACGGCTTCTTTTTCTCGAACCGATCCAAAATTTTGTCCAAACCCCTAAGCAAGTTCAAAGATTTTTTAGTTTAAAGATAGAATGCCCACTATGACTGAAGTAAAACCTGTGTGCATAAAAGAGACCTCTCCGTAACATAGGATGTGCCTTTTTGCCCGTCACTCTTTCAATTCTTGCAACAAATTCACGGTTCAGGGCTTCCAACTCGAAATTCACTAAAGTTTACGGTAAATAAATGGTGCGTACGCGTTTGGCCCCTTTTTGGACATTTTGAATTCGCGCTTTTTTATTTTTCAAACTTTTTTAATTTTTCATTTCTTGTATCGTGAAGACTCCTACAACTCAAAATGCTTTTCTATAATCCAACCTCAGTTCTACCGGGTAATCCATGCACTAACCGAACCAAGTGGTCGTGCATTTGGTGCAATTTTTACATGTTTTTTGGGTTTTAAAATTTGTTTTTTATACTTATTTGGACATTCTAAAGTAGGTTTGATAGCAGTAAAATGCCATTTTGTATGGCGTATTTTGGGTTTCAGTTTTCTACCTATAAATTATATTTAGTTTATCGGAATTAGTGCACGAAAAACTTTTCATGCCGAAAAGTAACAAAAGTTGTTTTTGCCCCAGGTGGATATCCATATTAACCATCTGTACCGGTATATAGATGGAGTGGACCGAAAAGTTAACTTCCTTACTTAAAACCTTTCCACCGGTTATCCATTCACCAGAGGTAGACATTCGTCTCCATATATCTCCATCTACCTAACCCACCTGAGCATTAGGTAGCATTTCCTGGGTACCACTACCTTGGCACTTTCACCTGAGTACCGATATCTAGGCAATGCCTTTGTACTAACACCTGAGTCCCTGGATACAATAACCTAAGTACCACCTGGACATCCTACAGAGTACGAAACTACTCTACAACTGGTGTTCCTGCAAGTTAAATCGCTGTTTCAGCATCATCAAACCGTGTTCAGGACACGGTTTATAATTACTTGATGTATAATTACTTACAGCTAAATCCAAATTCAGGATTCTGGAGGCGGGTATCCATATAGGGGAGGTACCGGGTGGTTCTCCTACCCACCCTGAGGCATACTAATCCTATAAAAAAACTAGTTTGACTTTTCTTCAAGAAAAAATAATATATCCCCTACCACCAGGATTTAAACCTGTAACCTCAAGCTCAATGTTTAAAAAAAGGCACGAATTCAAAAACATCCAAAGAGGGTCCAAACGCCTCACGTCAGGTGTTTGGACCAGAGCTGGGGCGCGGGAAAAATCAGAAAACCAGAACAACTTTTCTAGTTCTTATTCTGTAGGATTGGTATAATTTTTCATATTTATGACATATAGGCAACTTTAAAAGCTAGGTATATGTGATCAGATTTAACACTTTTCGTCAAGAATTTCTACAACTATGACAGTTCTGATTTTTTGATTTTTCCCGCGCCCCAGCCCTGGTTTGGACTTTTGTCCCAAAAGGGGCCAAACGCCCCAACGCCGAATAAATTAGCGAATAATCAGTGTAAGACAGACTGAAATAATACCCAAAAACTTGTCATAATCTACTCCACTGGCATTTCTGCTTTTTACATTCCACGGTGTTACGACATCTGTTTCTTGTTCATTATTTGCTTCTTGGTCAGGAGTGGATGAAAAATCTGCGAAAAAATAAATACAAATATAATTTTTTAAAAATAAAAAACATACTAGATGTATTGGAGAACGGGCAAAGATATCCCAAACCTGGATTGAGGAAAGCACATTCACTAGCCATAAGATCTCTGCTCAGTTTCCTTCTTGTAGACACACCGAAAATCTTGATTGGCAAACCTAGATAATGCATTGGTCTAAAAGTTTTTTTGTAAAAAAGATGAATGGGGCAGGATTAAAGCTTCGGAGATTTCCACTAATATGATGCTTACACTAATATGATTTCCACTAATATGATGCTCTCGCCAGGGAACTTTTAGAAGTGTTTTTTTTTCAAAGACTTTAATGAGAGATTTTTTTGCAGATTCTTGTAGAGCACCTCGACGTTATATTATAAAGGGCTGCTAATATGTCCAGGTCCAAATGGCCACCAGAAGTTGCCGAAAAACCCGTATCATGGTTTTCAGCCTACTTAAAAAAAATTGCCCTTGTTTTACATTTTTTGAGTATTTAACTTGTATGGGGTTTTTCGCGCATATTATACTTATAGTAATTAGTACTTTGAAAAGGAGAAAATAGAAGAACCAAATAGAGAACTGACCAATAAACTATTTGGTAAAAAAGACAACTAACCAAAAAAGGACCTGACCAAATAAGGGGCAGGAGTGGTGTTGGCCAAATCACTTCAGGACAATTCAATTTGGGCCAAGATCAAATTGCAATATTCGGTAAATATTTGCCGAATATTGCAAATGATCTTGGCGCAATTTGATTTTCGCCCAAATTGATTTTGGCCCAAATGGAATTGTCCCAAAGTGATGTGGCCCACACTACTCCCTGCCCGGTGTGTAGTTGTAACCTCAAAAAAGTCTCATGTGAGACTTTTTTGAGGAAACGTCTTAACAGAACGCCAAGTTTGTAGAAATTCAAATTCATTCTTATTTTTTTGTAGTCGTATGTTTTCTCGCTTTATTGATTTTTCTCCCAAAATCTTTTTTAAGTTCTTTGATAGATTTTAGCCTTGTCACATAGCTTTAATTTTGGGAAACAGGCTTTAGAGGAAAAGGTTTTAGGAGGTGAAAAAACTTTTATGACCGTTAATCCAGTTGGGTTATAGTTGGGTTACAGTTGGGTTACACTATGGTTTCTGATGAAAACAGGCGTAGGACAAATGTTCTTTTTTCAGATATACGATTGGCAAAACAATTTAAAATTTAAATAAGTAATTGTTTAAATATGTTATTTGGTCAGATCCTTATTTGGTCAGTTGTCTTTCTTACCAAATAGTTTATTGGTCAGTTCTCTATTTGGTCAGTTATAGGCAAGCCTTGAAAAGTTCGTCACGTTTTCTCAAAATGTGCAAAATAGACCGATTCCTGTGTGTGGCGGGAATTCAAATATTCGCCGTCTTTTCTCAAGAATTCGTTAGAACTCATTTGTGGCACCATCGCTGGC
Source organism: Ditylenchus weischeri (assembly GCA_029231635.1). Classification (NCBI taxonomy): domain Eukaryota; kingdom Metazoa; phylum Nematoda; class Chromadorea; order Rhabditida; family Anguinidae; genus Ditylenchus; species Ditylenchus weischeri. The sequence goes on from JAMRYI010000096.1 coordinate 37,749, forward strand.
ACCGAAGACCTGCGTAGAGTCCCTTTAGGTACCGTCCAGGTGGTTCGTGTACCATCCCGAGGTTTGGGTACTATCCAGGTGGTTTGGGTACTATCTAAGTGGTTAAGGTACCATCCAGGTTGTTTGGGTACACTCAAGATTCCACTCCGATTCAAATAGATGAATTGATCGATCCAGCCAGTTGAGTCGATCCAAATGGATGAATTGATCAATCCAGCCAGTTGAATCGATTCAAATGGATGAATTGATCAATCCAGCCAGTTGAATCGATCCAAATGGATGAATTGATCAATCCAGCCAGTTGAATCGATTCAAATGAATGAATTGACCAATCCAGCCAGTTGAATCGATTCAAATGGATGAATTGACCAATCCAGCCAGTTCACTTTGAGCCACTGACCACTGAGGCCGGAGAGAAAAGAGCAGACACGACCGCCCGTCACAGGACGAAACTTAATTATGAATGAAATAACTGAAACATTTGTTTATATAGCCCGAATGACTGATAAAAAAAAATTGGGTCTTGAGAGGAAATGAACGTTTGAATGTCCGGACAGACACACACACACACATGTGTGGTGTATTTAGTTCTAACGAGATTATATTTTGACTGTTTATGATAGCGCAAATGAAAGCCCAGCATCAGGACTCTACACTAGTGTATGAAACATGTAAAATCATATAAAAATGTTTAGAATTTTTTTTGTAAATAATATCGACAGGACATCTGATACAAAAATCGGCATCTACATGTTGATGTTCATGAAAAATTAACTAATATTCACAAAATATTCGAAAGGCAGCGAATATTGAATGACGAGCGAGGTTTTTCGAAAAGGCAGCGAATATTTAAATTCCCGCCACACACAGGTATCGGCCTCTTTTGCACATTTTGAAAAAACATGACAAACTTTTCAAAGTACTAATTACTATAAGTATAATATGCACAAAAAACCCCATACAAGTTGTATACTCAAAAAAATGTAAAACAAGCGCAATTCAAAAGTAGGCTAAAAGCAATATACGGGTCCTTTGAAAAATTGGGGACAAATGGATATCATGGTTTTTCGGCAACTTCGGGTGGCCATTTGTCCCCAATTTTTTCAAAGGACCTGGACGCATCAGCAGCACTGTAGAATATAACGTCGGGGTGCTGTGCAAGAATCTGCAAAAAAATCTCTCAATAAAGTCTTTGAAAAAAAAAAACACGTCTGAAGGATCCCTGGTCAAATTACTCTTTGAATGACAAGAAATATAAGTGCACATTTTTTAAATTCTCGTCTACATCGCCAAAGAACTAGGATAAGGAAAGATTCTAACATATCTATTTTTAATAAAACTCTAATAAACGCACCCCCTCAACTTAAGAGTCTATATCTCGGAACAGAGTTGCAGAGCTAATTATTGCCTGTTTTTATCCACAGGGTGGCGCAAGAAATTCCCAGCATTTCAAACACCCATAAACTTTTGTCCGGACGCAATATCGAGAAACGGTTTTTCGCAATCGTCTGCTCTTTAGCGGCGGTCGCGATTCGCGAATGGTGTATCGCACGAAAAAATCAAATCTCGGTCCCCCATTTAGGCCGAAAATCGAGACTTCACCTTACGCTTCTGATCAGGGTTGTATCTGATTTCCGACGATATTTTTTCAAATACGATGCAGCCCTGTTTTGGAGGACCAAGGCAAAAAAGTTAAATTTCGATTTTCTCGTACGATCCACCATTTGGAAGCGCCGCTCGACAATAGGTTATTGCAAAAAAACCTCCTTATTCTCGTCCTAATCTCTAATTCTCGTCAGGACAAAAAATCATGGCTGTTTAAAATGCTGAGAGTTCCTTGCGCAATCCTGTACAAGAAGCTCTACCAATCCCACTGGTGGTTCAATTAGAATAATTACGGTAACTCTTTTAATCTTTTATTGCAAATTTAGAGTTTCTCGTTTTAAAAAAAAAATCTTTTGCAATCGGGGGTCGTTTCTCTCACTTTTGAGACACATTTTAGATGCAAGCTACACGAGTTACAATGTAATTTTTTGAAAATGTGCAGATACTTTCTTTAAAAAGATCGACAGTGTAATTTCTAATTATAAACACAAAAACTCTCCAAGCTTACAAAAAATTGAAAATATGAATAATTTTACTTGCAGTACTCGTAATACACATCAACAATTTTAAGTAAAAGTCAAAACAATTTCATCCCTGTCTATCTTCTGTTGGCTTTTTTAATAAAAAAATTTTCCTTCGATAAAAATATAGCTTTGGACAATTATCAAAATCAACATTTTGGACGATAGTGTAAGATTCAATTTTCTAAAGATTCAGGTTCCTCCTCAACACTTTGTTCACATCTTTTTGGTTTGTGACACTCAATATATCTGAAAATAACTTTTTTAGAACCGCTAATTCCTTTGTTTTTGAAAACATACACAAGCAAAAACACTGGGATCAAAAGTGCTGCAGCCACCACCACCAGCATTGTTCCAGGAAAGAATTTCAGCGTGGCCGGATACAGGCCGTTGAAAATAAAAGATGCCACCAAGAAAGACACCCCTTCCATGAAAGAGATAAAAGAAAATATTTTTCCTAAATCCAACGATTATTTTTGCAATAACTCTCACAAAACCAACCCTGCTCATTGTTTTTGACGTAAAAACTTGCAAGAGATCGCAGTCCAGTAGAAATAAACCTGCCGAATACCAGTAGCACTACAGAAGCCATGGCGACCCAACTAGTGGTCACAAATGCCAACACAAGCAAATTGGAGATTTTGGTGAGCAGTCCCAGGGTAGCCAGCACAGCATTGCTAAAGCCGAATTTTCTGTGAAGAATGGGGTACAAGAAGATGACTGTCACACTGCTTAGTCCAGTTCCTGCTCCATTGAACCAGCCGTATTCTTTGTCTGTCCATTTGAGTTGGAAGCGCATATAGCTGAAGAGAATGTCCATGAGACCTGTAATTTTGAGTGGTAAATATACTAAAATTACCGTTAAAACAATATTAACCTGCAAATGCAACTATCTCAATAGCCAGAGCAACCATGACCATGTTGAGAAATCTTTGTGTCTGTGGGTCCCGGTCATGACCAGTGTATGCATTTGCGATTTCAGTGATTCGGCGGGAGACAGATTGGCGTAAAGTGCTGGTGGCTGCTAGTAAAGATACTGATTCGTGTTTTTGTAATAAAAAATGTTTTTCTTAAAATCTATCTGATCAGGGAGCCTCAAGTAGTGTTTTTTTTCAAAAACCTCATTGAGAGATTTTTTTTTTGAAGATTCTTGTAGAGCACCCCGAAGTTATACAACAAAGTGCTGCTGCTATTTCCAGATCCCTTGGAAAATTTTCAACCCATGATACCTGTATCATGGTTTTAGTAGGGTTGGCCTACCACCGCTCCCCCCCTGCGCACCCCGAAAAAGGGGGGGGGGTTAGTGATGCGGGAGGAGCAAGGTCAACCCTAGTTTTTAGCCTACTTTTGAAATGTCCTTGTTTTATACATTTTTTGACTATCCAACTTGTATGGGGTTTTTTGCGCATGTTATAGTTATAGTAATTAGTACTTTGAAAAGCAAGTCACGGCTTTTCAAAACGGCTCCGCCTCCCCATATCCCCAACCCCCTTTTTCGGGGTGCGCGGGGTTGGGCGGTGGTAGGCCTACTAAAAACCATGATACCGGTATCATGGTTTTTCGGCAAATTCGGATTGCCCGCCTTCCCCAATTTTTCAAGGGATCTGGAAATATCAGCAGCACTTTGTTGTATAACTTCGGGGTGCTCTACAAGAATCTTAAAAAAAATCTCTCAATGAGGTTTTTGAAAAAAAAAACTACTTAAGGTTCCCTGGTGAATAATAATATTATTATTATATTTTTTGCCATCTTCTTTTTAAAGTGTTCTCTAGCAAGTCACCACTTAAAAAAGTTGTTCATAAAACACAATGTCAAGAACACGGGTTTTGAATCAATGGGGCATTAATCAGAGGTATGTCACCCAGCCTAAAAACCAACCTCGTTCTCCACTTTCTTCAGATGTTGCGTCTAACGGCAGGTCTTTTACAAAGAACAAAATATATAGTATGCACAACACATGCATTACACTGATTATAATGAAGACCCAAGTAAAGCCGAGTTGTCTGAAAGTAAGCCGTTGAAAAGTAAGCGGTTGATGTAATTTTAGATGAAAACCTACTGCCTGGTGTAACCAGAGAGCAATGAGCCAAGAGTAGCACCCAACCCAATAGTACCTTCCAGAAGAGCCACACGCTCACTCCTCACTGATGTTGGATTGGCCTTTACACTGTAGGCGAACAAAATGCCTAAAAACAAAATAAAGATTCAGATATGATACACGAAAGGTGTAAAATAAACCGATGACAGCGGTGAAACCACCAGAAAAACCGAAAACAAGATCACTGAACAGCAAGCAATAGACATTTGAATCCAGGAAAAAACATTGGAATATGTAGTTGAAGTCCGCAATGAGGAGACCCACAAAAGGAATCAATAGAGTCTTTTTTATGCTCCACACATCGCACACTAAAAATTAGGACATGGTTTAATAGTTAACTGTAAATAAAAAAGATTTTCGGCGAAAAAGGTACACTTTCATAAGCCGGGGCAAAGAAGGCTACCAGACAATCTTTAGAATTTGTCTGGTGGTCGTAGAGAGTTCAGAGTTTGACAATTTCGAAACAAAAACTTACATGATCCCAGAATCAAAGCAATAAAAATGGACGGCAGAAGCAAGCACAAAGAAGAGGTCATTAAGAGGTGATTTGCCTGAAAACAGAGATTTATAGACCGAAATTATTAATTTTGAAGTTAAAATTAGTATCTTGCCTCCTTCTGAAGATCCACATCATCATGGACGGCACTAAGGTCAGCGCATTTGGTCAAATTCTTAAAAGACAATTTAATTGGTTTAACATCATGCTCTTTATCAATGGTAACCATATTGTACTTGTCGAGACAAGCCTTCTCATAAAGCAGTGACTGGAAGACGGGAAACTTAATGAAGGTTGAGCACATGTAAATGAACATGACTGGCTCAATAGTTAGCCTCCAGCCACCATTTGCCCTATTTCTAGTTACTGAAGTGCTATCCATCGTTGAGGTGGCTGCCTGGTCAGACCCACTTTGTCCGATCTTAAATTACGAGAATATTAAAAAAAAGTTAATTGGGGAAAAAATGATCGCCGATTCACCTTTAGAGTTGAGTTAAGTTTATTCAGCCGGCAACTACCGACGATACACTCGTCATGGAAGCGCTTTATATATATATGCTACATTTAACTGTTGCTCAACTAATTGACGGGTTTGACTATAGTTAGAGAGATCATACTCATTCGTCTCATGTGCTTTTTGTATATTTACTAGTCCTTTTTAAATGCAAATTCACATTATTTTTTCCGTTCTTCTTTGTGAAAACGAATATCGCAATTAAGCGATTACATTGCTCTAGGAAGCTATGAGTTGGTCTTCTCAGCCCTTGACAGAGAGAAAACTAAGAAAATAAGTAGCAGGCTTTTGAAAGCCGCTATTAGAATGAACAATTCGGTGATTCTTTCCATATTTTTTGATTTTTTGTGTGCAACTTAATTTCCAAATGTTTTTTCCTTCAAAATGCACTTCATATTTACCCTCTGACATCAGTATTTTTAAATTGTTATAAATTATTCAAAGATGCGCTTACAGTTTTCCTTTTTATCCATACGAGAAATGCAGAGAGAAAGTTGGCTGAAAAGAGATCCACATAACAATTATTTTTTCAGTTAAAGGAAGGTTGGATTGCAAACCACAATCTTCTTTCTTGTTCGAGATTATTTGGTCAGAGAAAAAAAACAGAGAAAGTGGCAGAGCATCACCCATCCAGGGTCAATGCATGCCTTTGGGCAGTGATGGAACAAGCTTAATGGGAATCCCGAACAAACCAATCAACCAAACAAACAAGTTTATCTTCTCTTTCAAGCCACAAAAAGATACAGCAAAAAAGATAATTTCTACTAGAAATTTTCTAGCATTTGTTAGCTGAAAACTATTAAAAATTCTTTAATTTTTCTGAGCTTAAAAATATTTTGTAAAATTGGATTATTTTTATCAAAAATTTTATGTGTTTTCAGGAAGTCCTATAGGTTTTACATTTAAAAATAGGGGAGGAGAAAAATGGGCCAATGCAAACTGGGCCACATTTTTGAGTCAAGCAACAGGGGTACCAAGGCAATGTATTTTCACCAGACCTTCACCTTTTTCCTAAACTTGAGTGCTTTTTTCAAATTTTACATTTTAATGCTTTTTAACTTCATTCCTTGTACTACATTCTAACGGGTGGAAGAAAAGTCCTTGGCGGGTTTTGAGGCTAACTATTTTTAATGAAAATTTTATCTAATAAATTATGCAAATATATAGGGTTGTAGCGCGAACGCTCCTCTTTCAGATGACATATAACTTTATAATCTATTCCACAAAATGACCACCATTAGCAGCAATACATTTACGCAACCGTTTAGGGAAACTATCAATCGCATTTTGGATATAACTTTGGGGAATTGCATTCCATTCTCTGACCAATGATGCTTTCAAGTTTGCGATTGAGAAGTGTGGAGCAGTGCAAGCTTTTGACTGGAGGTAGGGCCAGCATAGTAGTCCATGACATTCTAATCAGGGAAATTGGGTGGGCCAAAAGTTTAATGAGAAAAAAGAATCAACAAAGAAAAACAACCCAAAACAGCTGGTACATGATTCATTTTTTTGCCCTTTATTTCTTTGTCCCATTCTACCAATATAATGTTACTGCATATGAATAATGTTATATACCATCTGAAAGAGGAGCGTTCGCGCTACAACCCTATATATTTGGATAATTTTTTAGATAAAATTTTCATTAAAAATAGTTAGCCTCAACACCCGCCATGGACTTTTCTTCCACCAGTTATATAAAGCCACCTCTTGTGACCGACTCTTGGTGGCGTTATATCGCGAAGGCATTATACGAAATTTTAGACTGTACCCATTTGAGAAAATGCAATTCGCTTTCAATACAGAGGGATGAATTTTTTGTTAGGGTTTTTTTTTCTGGTCAACATTAGTTACTACTCCGTATCTCTCTGATGAACGCCCCCTTTTCGGACATAGGTTGAAAAAAGTCAATACACGCCTTCACCAGAACTAATTTATGCACTCGTCCCACACACAACGGTAACAAGCAAACAGATTTTTAACAATTTCTTTGGTACTTTTCCAAACGAGCAGCGATGGATATGAGAAATTCAATACGAGGTTATCCGACTCCATTGGCATAGTTAAGAGTCAGCTGCTGGATCTGTTTTCCTGAATAAATTGCTCAAAAATGTGGCCCAGTTTGCATTGGCCCAATTTTAAATGGCCTATTTTTCTCCTCCCCTAAAAATAAGTTGTTAAAAAATAATTCAAATGAAAAATTAAACACCAATTAATGTCTTTATAGCAGGGTTCCGGAAGATTTGTCCGAGACTCCAAGCCCCTTTTATTTTTGAAAATTTTAGTCAAAATCTTTTGTTTTCCGCTTAGAAATGGCAATAAGCACGAAATACAATGACTTTTTTTTTAAAATGATCAAAATATCCTTTTTAGCCAACTGTCTTTTTTCCAAAATTTTTCTTTGGGCTCCCTCAGACTCTACCTCAACACGTCTACCGAAACAATCAGAAATTGATTTAGTTTAGAAATATTTTATTTATTTTTCTAAAAGGTTTTATAATCAGAATAATTGTCTGATATTTGTGCTCATTTTGGTTTGGAACTTTCAAAAAAAAGGAAAAGTTGGAAGATCAAATCAATGAAAATGGTGTTTCGGTATGTTTCGGTGAAAATCCAACTTGATCTCCCATTTTTTTATTTTTTTCTTGACAGTTCTTAATACCAAAATGAGCACAAACATCTGGCAATCTGGCACTAAAAAAAAATAAATAAAATATTTCTAAACTAACTCAATTTCTGATTGTTTTGGTATACGTATTTCGGTGGAGTTTGGGGGGTAGTTGTACATGACATTTCTGTCCCGACACTTCTGTCCCGTTTCCAAATTACTTATTATGTGCATGCTATTCAAAATTTAGAAACCAGATAAATTTTTCTCATAAACCGCTTGTTTTACCCGTACTTCATACGGACATGGCGGACCAATGTAACAAAAATTTTGGCTTTTTGAATAGGGGGATCAAAGTGACTTATATTAGGTGACTTATATAACTAACTTATGTTAGGGTATTCTACCCCGTTTTGGTCACTGGATCTAGGCAAAAAAGCCTCCATATGCATTTTATGATCAAGAGTACTTCTCAGAATAATTTCTAAGGTAAGTGAGTGTGCGCATTTCAACTCCAAGCCCCTCTGCGCACCCTTCGGGGGCGCAGGGGGGCCTGGAGTTGAAGTGCGCACACCCACATACCTTAGACACAAATCACTTTAGCGTGACTCTGGATGCATGAAAAAAGCATGCATACCAGAGTTTCTTTATGCGGTAGGCTCCAGTCAACAAAACTATGATGAAATTCCATCTTTTTTGTTCTTTTGTGAGTAATTAATAAAAATGGGACAGAAGTAATGGGACAGAAGTGTACAGAAGTGTCCGGATCCCGTCTGGGGAGCCTATTCGGAACCCTGCTTCATAATATGTAAATGTTACGGAATATCAAAAACATGTTTTTTGGAAAAATTTAGGTTACATTAGACCCACTTCAAAGATGAGAAGAAGGATCGGGTACTACATCATTTTACTGGGTCTACAAGCCCTATTTTCAGGTAAGTTATAGCTAGAAATGTCTTTGGGTGGATGTCGTACCCCATAAATTTATTGAGAATTTGTCAGGGGGTTGCTATATTTGAGATTTTCACACATTTTTTAAAAAGACTAATATTTCGCAATAAAGTTACATTTTTTGAATGGAAAGCTGTTATCTAAGTTAATTATAGATGCCCAACAAATAGATTCCGACCCAGATGTGCATGCCACCATCCAGTCACATCAAGTGCCTTCATCCCCCATGTTGCATGAAGAGAATAGTCAATCGAGGTCGAACAGTGGCAGGGTCATTACCAGACAAGAAGGCACTTACTCAGCTCACTCTTCAGGGGGCAGAGCAGCTATTGTGAGGAGTTTAAATATGGCTAGAGCTAGAATATTTGCTTCTAAGACAGTGCAAGGCAGAGCACAACCTCTGTCTTTGGATGATTACAGGGTAGCTGGATTCATAGACTACTTTGTAAAAAAATTGGATAGTTTTAGATAGGCGACTTGCATACTGCTTACAGACTACCCATACATCGATTGTCCAACAATCAGTTAATGTTGCTTATAAGACGATACAACAGCCAACAGAATGGACAATTGAGCGAAGGAAAGAAGGCTTTGTTAGAACAGAATGATCAATCACTAAGTCAGGTGGGTAGAAGCTGAATTCAAAAAATCAGCATATTGGAAATGTTTAGGCTTGCGGATTGACTTCAAAACGGGAAAAGGCATTGGGATTTTCGACCCTACTATCGAATAGCCCCCCTTCCCCAAACAATTTTGCCGTAATAAACTCAAGTAAAAAGTACCCAAATATATGTCCTAGACCCCAAAAAGTGCGTATAACATTTTTGAGTCATAACTCCCATACGCGGGCCCTACCCTAAGCCTAAGGGCTAAGCCTAAACTTGCTGTTCCAAAGGGTAGTTACAGCGATTTTGGGAAGGTCAGATTCTTGGGAGGAGGGGGGGGGGTGTATTCGCTAGTAGCGCCGGAGTTTCAATTGTTTTCAAGGAAAAACGGGAAAAGGGATTCCAAAAAAAAGGAAAAAACGAAAATCCCAACGGAATTTGAGCTTCCTTCTTAAAATTTGTCAAAATTCTTGTATATTTCGGAAAATTTTCAGAAAAATTACCAAAAAATAAGAGGGGAACGAGATCGGGACTTTCAAAATTTTCGGGATCCGCATACCGGGAATCCTGTCTCCAAGCTTAGTATATGGTCACATAATTTATCTGTGTTAAATCAAGTCAATAAGTTTTTTTTGATGAATTGTAGTAAACTCAACTTACAATGGAATCGCCTGAATTGTAAAAATTCTAATAACAAATGAAAATTTAAAGTTTAACATTTTACATGTTTTCTGATGCGCTGAATACAAAAATCATGCGTATAGCAATCCCTGGAATCGACCACAAAAATTTTGATCTTCGGATGCTTCGGTCCCCCAAACTGATTTTTTTTAGATCCCAAATAGCTAAGCAATCAGCTTGGGGGACCAAGGCATTCGAAAATCGAAACTTTTAAGGTCGGTCTCATGAATGGCTGGTACGCATGATTTTCGTATTCAGCACGTCAGAAAACATGTAAAAATGCTAAAAGTTTTTTACAGTTCGGGCGGTTCTCTTGTAAGATTAATTACTATCCATTTTATTAAATTTGCAGCTGTCGCGTCCCGAAATGATTAACCGCCTGCAGCACCTTATGCTCACTCGCAACCAAGGCCTACGTCTTATTCGCCCCACTCTCCTCACCAACATCAATATACTACCGGGAGAGACTGTGCTCGAAAAAGAAGACAATTTCCCCTCTTCTACCCAAATCCTGCCCTCTGCTCAGGACATATCTTCATCACCCAAAAATCGAGCCTTGGGCAGTAGTAGTCTGTTAGCCGATGGACAGACCAGCCAAAATTCTGGGACACCTTTATCCTCAGTGGAAGACCTTCCGTTGGACAATATTCAGCAACACAAAACATCTCTCCAGGAGGAAGACCCTTCTGCACCAGAAGCTATGCAAGACAAACTGAGTGAAACTAGCCAAGCGCTAAAAGCTAAATATGAGCAGCTACGACTGGAGTTTTTGGAAAAACTCAACCTTCTAAACAGTTTGAAAATGAAGTTATTGGCTAAAAAGAAGGTTGGCACTACTAAAAAAACAGAAGAAACCAGTTCTGTGTCCATTCCACACACTACTCCTGCTCAACACATGACTCAAGAGCTGAGTAGTGTTGGGGAGACGGAGGCAAATTTTTCAACTCCTTCTGCATCCACTGAATTGACTGCCGCCAGCCAAGAAGATAATTTGACCGCTAGTCCGCAGGAAACAGCCTCGACTACGAATTTGCCTTTGTATCCAGCTGAGCAAATGAAAGTGTCAGGGGGTGGTTCGGATGATAGTAAAGAAAGCATTTTTAATGTTTCGGCACAAGAAATTGAAGGTAAGAAAATTCTGGATTCGGTCTAGACAATTGTGCGGAGGAAAATTCCACGAAAATTTATTTTTGGCGTCCTTATTGGGCAAAAAATTTTTTAACACCAAATTCTCATTCAGCAGACGATTGGCGTGCAAAAGTGTTCTTTAAGTTCAAAACTTACTAACAAATTTAAAATAATGTATTTTCTCAAATGTTTTTTTGTCTTGAAAGGAATTGGAAATTTGGAAGTACATAGTGGCGCAAGAAATTCGCCTGATTTCAAACCGTCATAACTTTCTGTCCTGACGCGATTCCGAAATTCTGTTTTCGCAGAACATCTTAGAATTACGGGTGCTGTCACTTGGCATCAAAACCGGAGAAAAAAAATTTCGACAATTTTTGACGTTTTTGCCTTGGTCCCCCCTTTGGCCCAAAATTAGAGTTTTGACATTTTCCTGTTTTAGGCAGAATGGTGTTCACCCCGGAGCAGAAAGCGTTTTGTGTTGCTGAATGGATCAAAGAAACGAGTCCGAAGTCAGTTCAAGGGAAGTTTTGTACGTATTTTCGTCTCGGTGGGCACGTAATGGTTCCAGATCGTAGTCGTATCAAAGAGTGGCATGAAAAGCTTATGAGGACAGCGAGCACCAATCGAAAGAAGAGGAACAATCCCAGGTTTCAACTTGTTGTTCTTGTTCATGGTCGTTATCCCTTTAGATTGTTTCAGATTAGTTCTTACTCCGAAAAAGACGCAACAGGTTGTTGCAACATTCGCCGCAAATCCGCATCTGAGCACTCACATACAGGCCCTTTCTAAACATATGCCCTCAAGAAGATCAATATAGCGTGTTCTCAATGTTTCTTTATTACTTTTTTCGTATGACTGCCTATTGTGTGTACCGTCTTTAGGAAGCGAAAGGACATCCGTGTAAACTTCAGTTCCGCCATCAGTTCGATGTGAGGAACAATGACGATGAAAGGACTCGCATCGTTCACGCTTACACTCAGCTGGCAATTTTGGAAGAGGATCCGAATTTCTTGGGCAATTTGATGTTTCTGAATGAGGCTCATTTCCATGTCAACGGTGTTGTTAATCGGCAGGTGCTATTTGTTTGTTATTATTGTAGGCTGTTGTTATCTTTGTCGCTCTTATCAGTACTTTTGTTGTTGGAGCCATGATAATCCGCATTGGTACGCTGAACAGCCTCTTCATTCTGCTCGTGTTACAGTCTGCGCAGCAATTGGGAGACAAGGAATTGTAGGCCGTTCTTTTTCGATGCCAATGTAAATGGGACGAATTATCTCGCCCCTTAATTTTGGTACAAGTTCCGATGTGACTTGGATATTTTGCAGGTTGTACCGACCATGGTTATGGGGCTTCCAAATTTCGAAGAAGTGGTGTTCATGCAAGATGTGGCTCCACTACATTGGGATATTCGAGTTCGTCAGTGGCTTTCTCGTCAGTTTCCAAATCATTGGATGGGCAGAGATAATTTTATTCATGGTTCTCCTTCGTGCTTAGTTATTGCTCGTTTAGGGTTTGTTTTGCTTCCGTGGCCTCCCTACTCTCCGGACCTGATTTTTTCCTATGGGGATACATCAAAATCAAGGTTTACCGCACACCGATTGCCAATCTAGATGAGCTTAGAAGAAGAATAGTGGCTGAATTTGCGTAGCTTCTTCAAGAGATGGTGGACAGATCAATTGATGCATATGAACGTAGCCTACACCGATGCATAGAAGTGAATAGACGTAGCGTCGAGCAGAATTTTGCAAATAGAGTGTTATCGATCTTTTTGTTGTTGATTCATTGTTGTCAGTTCAATAAAAACTTAGGATTTCTCTTATGCTTGGGAGCATTTCACTGCTGCAAAATTCTGCTTAAAACAGGAAGATGTCAAAAATCTAATTTTGGACCAAAGGGGAGACCAAGGCAAAAAAGTCAAAAATTGTCGAAAAATTTTTTTCTCCGGTTTTGATGCCAAGTGACAGCGCCCGTAATTCTAAGATGTTCTGCAAAAACAGAATTGAAAAACAGAAGGACAGAAAGTTATGACGGTTTGAAATCAGGCGAATTTCTTGCGCCACCCTGTAATTTTGAATTTAAAAAAGGTTAATGATCCGAATCCAGTGACAGAACTTTGTTTTCGCCTAACGGGGGCTTAGAAATGAATTTTTACGCGGAATTCTCTTCTCGCCTTACCTACAATATAAGTAAATTTTAGAGACCACTTACGCGCCCCCCTTACAAACCTCTTCCTTGTCCATGGAGCTAGAAAGCATGAACCCAATAGCTACAACCATCGAAAACTTAATGGAAGTAACTGCTGTTTCAGCCGAGCTCACTGATTTTGCTCAATCTTCTATTTCTACTGATCAACCCACGAGTGAGTCAACAACCATAGCTACAACCATGAAGACCACTCAAGAAATAGAAGAAACTACCGCTATTACTACAGTCGGACCAGTTGTTCCCCACCATCTGGTGGACAATGAGCCAACTGAGGAGTTGCCAGTATCAACTCTAGCACCAGCAGCTCCCAGCCAAGATCATCCAGGCAGCATCAGTGGCAAGAATATTGGTGATAGCAGGTTGATTAAAAAGTTGATGGGCATTCTACAAGCCAAACTTCACCACAAAGATATGGGTAACACGGATGAAAGTCAAGCTAATTTGGGTGGACCACCAGTCAAATTCTCATCCACTTCTGTCAAAGTGGCTAGTGTGAGGGAGGCCGAGAAGTCAAAGACTGTAACCACTGGTCACCTGGTTCAAAACCATGAAGAGTTGGTTGAGCCTGCATTCCACACCTTGACTGTAGAGAAAACTGTGAAAAGGTTGGTAATAGTCTTTTAGGTTTATAAGAAGATTTGCTCAAACCGCAAATATTTTGTTAAGCACCGTAGTTATATCATAGTTTTGACAAAATCGCGCCAAGTGTGACTTAAAAGTCACACTTTTAAAAAAAAAGGTGCGACTTTTAAGTTAAATTTAAGTTTTAAGTTAATGTATAACTTGGGTGTTTGACTACTCAATCGATAGGGAAATACCTCAGCTACAAAATGGTAGAAAAATATTTGAAATATGAAAACAAAATTTCAGAGAAAAAAATATATGAAGTGAGGCTTTTAAAAACATTGCAAGAGTGGAAAGCACTGCTCGTCCTCCTCCCCCTTTTTGGGGTCGCGCGCAGGCATGCGCTTTTCAGATACACGATGAAGAAAGAAAAAAGTCTGATATATTTTTAGTGTATCTTTCAGCCCGATTCCAAGAGCACACCCAGTTCCCAGAATATTTTCCTCTACTACCGCTGCTGTTGTAAGCAATTCAGGAGAGAATGGAGCCTTGAGAGATGGGTTTATTCATATGCAGAGCCCTCCGGAGGTAGTGGGAGGACAAGAAGTGGTCCAGAGAGCTGGTCGGTTTGCATTTATATTTGTAAAGACTTTAAATTGCTATTTTAAAGAAATTATACATGATGGAGAGAGCTCGGGAGTCAGTGCAAATGGTGCAGGAGGTTTAAAAGTTGCGTTTAAGAGGGTCGGTGACTTATCTGCTACAGAACTGGCTGATGACTTGAAGGAGGAACTCGAGACTAAAAAGGCTAATAACAGTGGTTTGGAGGAGCGAAGGTAGGGGCTTTGCCAAAAAAAATTGATAGAAGTTCATTGATTTGTAGGTCGGAGAGTTTAGAAAGCAGTAAGGAAGAGCTGGATCCAAAAGGACTGGAAGGTACAAAGACAGATTAAATTAAAATAAATATGTCTAAGTCAGGGTTCTCGGTGAATTTGAAAAAAAAATATATTGTGACGATTTTAAAGAAAAGCGCAATTTTATGAAGTGTTTATTTTAGAACTCAAGAAAAAGTTTTTATTAAAAATTGCGAAAATAAAAAAGATTTGAACTTTTATAAAAGTACAGATCGGATCTACCTTATTTACTATTTAACTCTATTTAACGGCCCCTCCCTAATTTAAAGGGCCCCCTCAATGATCCAGTAAAAATGACCCAACCCTAAACAGTAAAAGGGGCATGCTCACTTGTTCAAAATTTGTACCGCCAATTCACAATTTTTTCCATATCATCGAATTTTGTACGGATTTTCAACTCAGTTTCTAACAAAACTATGCCTGAAATTAAATTCTGGGCCTTTTATTAGAAACCAAGTTGTTTAAATCCGTAGAAAAGTTCAATGATTAAAATTTTTTTGAATTGGCGGGTTTTTTGTTTGACAAATTTTGAACGATTAAGCATGTCTCTTTAACGTAACTTTGGCATTTATCTTAGAATTTGCTGAAGCCAATGACGAAGAATCCATTTGTGATGCAATTGCTTGTGATTTCGAAGAAGGTATTTTTAAAATTGTTATCCGCCAACATTAGAAGGATTTTCAGGAGATCTGTGCCAGTGGGAAGCAAGCAAAGATGAGTTGCAGAAGGGTGATAGACACTACACTTTCTTGCATAGAAGGTTGCGAAGAAGTCAGTTGAGGGATAATGACCCTCAAGTTATCAGAACTTGGCACAATTGGGAGGGCAGATACAGGAATAGACTGACTGGCATAGCTAGAGCTCGTAAGTTAGCAATAAATCAGGCAAAAGACTGATTTCATAGACGTTTTGCCTGATTTATACAAATGTCTAGACAAAATTGGCAAACCAAAATTTTGCCTTAGTCCCATTCTAGATTTTTTTGCCGAAATTTTTTGTGAAAGATCAAAAAACATGTTTGAACCACACGTTTGAGTCCGTCCTAACGGGCACTAGCCTACCGTGTGCCTAAGGATCCGCCTAAGTTTGAAAAAATTCGAAAAAAGTTAAAAAAAATCAACAGGGGGTACCAAGGCAAAATTTGTCAAAACGTTTTGCCCATTTATGGGCATTTGTGCGAAATAGGCAAAACGTCCCTCCACCAAAAAAAAGATGTGATATTTTTGAAAAATAAGACAAAATTGCCTCAAAAAGCGGAAAACAAATATTTTGGATTTTAAAATTGTGTGAGTTGCAGAGTTTTTCTCACAGTCAAACAAACACTTTGCGGCCGCCTATGTGCAGTCCAACCAAAAAGCCACCCTCACAGCCAAAATTCTTTCGGGCCAACAAGAGACTGTGCGTTTCCGTGCTTGGGAAGCAACTAGAGATGTGCAGTTAAGGGTGTGTTGTGACACTGACCAGGACTGTGTGTTTGAGACTGAAAGAGGTGTGCGCAGAGGCAGCAGGAGGTGGAAAGAGCACATAGCTACTTGTCCTAAAGGCACTCAAAAGGTAGTCAAAATTTTGTGCAGAGCAAAGAACCAATCTGGGTGGATTGATGAAAAAATGTTGACTTTAACAGGTCAAATTTTTGAAAAAGCATACTATTCAGGGATTCGTTTATTTTGAGTTAGGAGGATTGGCTTATCTAATTTCAGAAAAAAAAGACAAGTAGTCAAATTCCACGCGCAACTAGAATTCTAGAATTCTTTGAGAACTTATCGAATCATTTTTTGAGTCTATTTTCGATAAGTTCTATGCAAAATGTTAATATTGTAATCCGAAAACTTGTTCTCGCCTACGTAAATATTGACAAAAACGGGCTTGAAAAATAATCTGAAAAGTATGCGAAACACGTGAACAACAACAAAACATATACAAATATTTGTGGATAATTATGAATAGGGTTGTCGCACAGTTAACTCGACTTTTCAAAAAAAATTTGACCTTATTCCCTGTTTTTATGCAATTTTTCGTCTAAAATTTTGAGCATGTTACCCCACGATTAAAAGCTTGGGATGTCAGCTACACGATGGTGTGAAAATTCCTTGGTTTAGTTCAGAAAAATATATCTATTTTAATGAAAATATTTTCGGGTAATTTCGGATAATATTATCCATTATCCGATATTATCCGAAAATATCCGAAAATGTTTTCATTAAAATAGATGCATTTTTCTGAACTAAACCAAGGAATTTTCACACCATCGTGTAGCTGACATCCCAAGCTTTAAATCGCGGGGTAACATGCTCAAAATTTTAGACGAAAAATTGCATAAAAACAGGGAATAAGGTCAAATTTTTTTTGAAAAGTCGAGTTAACTGTGTGACAACCCTAATTATGAACATATTATACAGCAGAAATAAGATAAGGTTTTTTCTGTCCCGATCTGTAATTTATAAACTTAGTCCAGAAATATTATGCAGTCGACTTTATTCATAGCTTACACTCTGAAGGTTAACCCCCACCTACGGCAAAATTCTATAATTTTTCCTTTATAGTAAAGTTTTAGGAAATATTCATAGTTTAGATATGAAAATTTTCGTTTTTCGGTGACATTTACAATTTTATCGCCATTTGCAACCTTCTTGTACTTTTTAGGAGTAGAGTCATGCACTTTTAGACACTTTTTAAATTTTAACTCTAATTTTATGGTATTTTTTGTCTCTTTGATAGCGCAAATAAAAGCCTAGGGTAGTGGCTATACATTGGTATATAGATCGTGTTTACTTAGGGAACGTCCATAAATTATGTCAGACTGACAGGCCGTGTTTGTCAGATCGGCATGGGAACCCCCACCCCCCCGTCAGTCTGACATAATTTATGGATGTTTCCTTATGGAAAAAAGCTCAGAAAATGTCATCAAAAACATTTCGGACAGTAGCGGTCGAAAACCAGCCGGAAAGCCGTATTTTTCGACCGATACCGGCCGAAATGTTTTTGATAAAAATTTTCCAACTTTTTTTAGTTTATATACCAATGTGTAGCCACCATTCTAGGCTTTTATTTGATATATCACACAAACAAAAAATATCATGAAATTAGAGCTAAAATTAAGAAAATGTCTAAAAGTCAAAATTCCACGTCAAGAACCCTGTTTAGGAGCAGGAAATATTTTGTAGCGCGACGTTTAAAAATATTTAAAGTTTTTGAATAATCATAAAATTACAAATAGTGAAGCTGTGTAAAGCAAGCTAAATGCTGCAAATACCGGGTGCGGAAAAAGTTCTGCACGGATTTTTAAACCGTTGTATCTTATCTTTTTTATTGAGTCATATCCTATCATTTGATATGGCCTTGTAGCCCGTGTTCTCCTCTTTCGTTTAGTATATTGTGTGCAGAAAAAAACGTTCAAAAAATGTCTGATCTCCGCGCTGGTATTGTGAGGCCCCATTTGCAAGGTTACAAGGTGGTTGAAATTGCCCGCATGCTTGATTGTGGTCATTCAACTGTTTCAAGGGCCATTGCGCGATTTGAAGAAACGGGCTCGAACGATGACCGACCGAAAAGTGGCCGACCTGTTACAGCCACAACCCCGGAGAACGTGCAAAAGATGAAAGCTTCTCTACTCAAAGAATGGGAAGCCATTCCGCAGAAAATGATCCAAGATGCAATCGACGATTTTCCAAAAAGACTCAGAAAATGTATTGATGCTAATGGTGGACATTTTACGGAATAAACTTTTTGTTCTATATCTCATCTTAAAGAGGAGAACACGGGCTACAAGGCAATATTAAACTATCAAAAATGACTCAATGAAAAAAATAAAATACAACGGTTTAAAAATACGTGCAGAACTTTTTCCGCACCCGGTAGTTTTCTTTACGACTCGTCTAAAAATGAACTCACCCTTGCTGGATTGCAGATAATATTTGAGTGTGTGAACGAAGGAGTTTATCAAGGAGCTTGTGGATTGGACAACATTCAACTGCTCAACCAGTACTGCCCTAATCTCATTCCTTTGGTGGGTGTGCTCGAGAACAGAAGGCACTAGAGCCAAACTAGACGATTTGGCTAAAACAATATAAATTTATTTATTTTCTTTATAACTTTGGTTGTGCGAGCAAGCAAAAATAAATTTTAAATTATCAATATTATTTACAACCAAAAAACTCGTGCCAACTGGGGAATGCAAATGAATCAAATTTATTTCCTCTCTGCTAACACAAAAATCAGCGAAAGGGATAAAAAGTGGTAGTTTTCCCTTTGTTCCTTTCCTTTGAACCAACAGCCAGGCAAGATCTGATAAGAACAAATTACAAAAGACTAACCCCAAATTACCACTTCCTTCCAAAAACACATACTCTATACCAATAAAAATGGTCAAAAAATAATATCTTTATTCCAGTTCATTCAAAAGGAAATTATTTTGAGAAAAGTATTATGAAAAAAATATTGCCTCTTTATTGCATCTTAAAATCACAAAAGTAAAGCTGGTGAAAAAAAGAACAGTTAGATTTTTTAAATTTTTTTGAAAATTAGTGAAAAAATAAATTTTTGCAGTTTTTTAGAAAGTTGTGTATGCATGGGTTTAAACAGGGCTTCAAAACTCAACTTTTTTCAAATAAGGGCATTTTCTAAAAATAAGAATATTTTACATAATTTTAGCAAAAATATGCTATTACATGTGCTGCTCATTGCTTTTTTGCGCTAAGAATAAGGTTCTGACGTAGAATTCTACAAAAAATAAGATTTGCCATCTCAAAATAAGGACGACGTTTATAAATAAGGACATTGAGAAGCCCTGATTCAAACTAATATACAAATTTTTAAAACTGCCTTTTTTAAACTACAGTGGGTTATTATAAAACAAAATTTTATCGAAGAAAATTGATTGGAAAAATCGACCCTAGTATAGAATACAACCCCCCTATGCCTTCTAAAACTTAAGTAAAGAGCACCCAAATATACGTTCCAGACCCCAGAAAAAGTGCGTAAAACACTTATTAGTCACAACTTCCATACGCTGGCCTATCCCTAAGCCTAAGTAAAGAGCACCCAAATATACGTTCCAGACCCCAGAAAAAGTGCGTAAAACACTTATTAGTCACAACTTCCATACGCTGGCCTATCCCTAAGCCTAAGTAAAGAGCACCCAAATATACGTTCCAGACCCCAGAAAAGTGCGTAAAACACTTATTAGTCACAACTTCCATACGCTGGCCTACCCTAAGCCTAAGGGCTAAGCCTAAACTTGTTGTTCCAAAGAGTAGTTTCAACGATTTTTAGAAGGTCTGATTTTGGGGGGTATTCTATACTAGCGCCGAAAACTGTCTATAAATCGGAATTTCTTGAGATATTTTGTTTAGTACTTAAGAAAATCGATTATTTTTTGTAAGAAAAACAATCATTTTCCAAAATTAAAAAAAATAAAACTGTTCATTTCTAAGTTAAAAGTGGACAATAAAAATAAGTACATATTTAAATAGTTAGTGTGTTTAATAATGTTTGACACAATAAATTAGATCCATTAAGGATAAATATCACAACTGTAAATTGGCTGGCTTAAGTTATGCTGGAAGAAAAAGGACTGGCTAAAACAAATAGGTGAAACAATTATCTTTTTAAATTAAGTGAAAACAGATTAAACATGGGCTAACTAAGCTTTTGGATTCTTTTTCATCAGTTCTATATCGGAGGCAACCATCTCTTTAACTAGTTCCTGAACAAATACTTTTAGGTGAAAATCAAAGATAAATATATATTTACAGGCAGAGCTATTTTGGCTTCCCAGCCTAACTGCTCCTTTGCTTTGGTTGGATCACCAATCAACTCCTCCACTTCGGTGGGACGGTAGAATTTAGGGTTGACTTTGACACGAACAATTCCTGTTGCTTCTTCAACTCCTGTTTCTTCAACCCCCTCACCTTTCCAACTGAAAGAGAGTTTCGGCATTACTACAAGATTAAACGGGCATACCTTTTTCCTGACGTAAAAACACTTTTTTGCCGCAAAAATACTTTCGGTTAAAACGGAAAATAGCCGCGTTTGGGGAAAAAGTGCCCGCTTTTTTCGTTACAGCCAAAAAAGCGAAAAAGTGTCCTCTTTTATGTGAAAAATCATCTCTAACAAGGACTGAGTCGGTATATTTTGGCGACCGTATATTATACCATTCATTTACTGCAAAATGCTGCGGTTTCAGCTTAAAAAATGGTTGCACTGTAGAATCCCCCCCACGGGGAGTGATCAGGTGGAGGAGATAACATCATATTCGTGTTTCTCGACCCCGATTTCATGAGAAAGCCGCGTGTTTTTTTACTCTTGATCAAAAAATGCATATAGAGGTTCTTTTTGCCACGGCCCAGTTGAAAAACATGGTAAGACAGTCTAGTGATACACATATTTAGTTTTTTAATGTTTTGCCATAAAAGTGGCCCCCTTTTTATTCCCTTCCCCTCTCAATACAGCCCTAAATCCCTTGAAAATTCAAAAGGCGCGAATTCAAAATTTTTCAAATTTCGACTAAAAAACCATGATCCCCCCCTGTGGTTCGAAAAAATCTTTTTTTCTCAGAACTAAAAAAACACGCGGCTTTCTCATGAAATCGGGGTCGAGAAACACGAATATGATGTTATCTCCTCCACCTGATCACTCCCCGTGGGGGGATTCTATAGTCAAGCTTAAAAAAATTACGCTTCATGTAAAGCATAATGAATATAACAGGGTATATCCAAAAGCGGGCACTTTTTCACAAAACGCGGGCACTATTTCACAAAAGCGGGCACTTTTTTGAAAAGCGGGCACTTTTCACAAAACGCGGTCACTATTTCACAAAAGCGGGCACTTTTTTGAAAAAGCGGGCACTTTTTCACAAAACGCGGGCACTATTTCACAAAAGCGGGCACTTTTTCCCCAAACGCGGGCATTTTTACGTATCGTCCAATACTTTTTTCGCCACGCAAAATATGCGTTTCGGCAGAGAAAGTATTTTAGCGGCAAAAAAAGTATTTTTACAGAAAAAAAGTATTTCTGCGACAAAAAAAGTATTTTTACAGAAAAAAAGTATTTCTGCGACAAAAAAAGTATTTTTACGGCAACACGGCTTTTCAAAAGGTCCGATTTAGCCTTTTGGAAACTTTTGGCGGGAAACTAAAAAAAGTCCTCAAATTTAACTAGGAAAAGGTGCTTCTAGTTTTCAAAATTCTGTATTTAAAAAATTTGATCTGTATTTTCTGAAAGGAGAGATGCTCAGTTTTATTTCGGCGCACAACTTGACATGCAAACGTCGCAAACCTCATGCAAAATTAAACGTTGCGTTATTTTTAGGTGCAGAATGGTGTCAACTTGAAAGCAATATGCTCAGCAAGTGAAGCAATATCTTGCAGAAAAGTGCCCTGCGCAGCTGACAAGCGATGGTCCAAGCAAATAGGAGCCGAAATTCAAGCTACTGAACAAGTAATGATGCGTAGAGATTGTCTATCCAAGTAATTTATTCATAGTTTGACCAGGTATATTTGTGAATTTTAGTGTCCCATTTCTTATCACAATAATCTTTTTCTTTAGAAAAACTGTCTGCTAAGGTGGAAGTAGAAAAAGGCAAAAAGAAATGGATGATGAAAAAGAGCGTCAATCGGAGCTAAATGTCAGCATGCAGTCATAGACCGGGGAATTGCCGAAGGGGAATTTTGAGCTTATCCATCGACAACTCAAAAGTTAAATCGTAGTTTATTGTACTTATAACAGATAAACTTTGCACTTTCAGCGGAGCAAAAGACAGGGATATGTAACTGGAAGCATCTGCGTTAAGCCATCTTCTTTGCAACTCGTAGTACAATGTCAACACATGGCAGACCAACTAGAATAGTTGCAGACTTTACAAATATTTTTGAGCTGTACAAGATATAATCTCGAATTTTTCGCCCTGACTTGAATTGATATATCATATATGTTTGGATTTTAGAAAATCGGTGCTTGTTTTAATGATGTCTCCGAAGATCGAATTCTCTTCTGCACGCGCAATACGCACTGATTGGACATGGATGTGGTTGTCGCCAACACGTTGGTTGTTTCTGTTTTTCTCTGCTCTCATCTGGCCGGTCAAAAAAACAACGAGCTGCTAGTCAAAACTAGAAGGTATGCTGTTTTTTTTCGCAATTTTCAATTTTACGCCCTAACTTTTAGCATATTAGGCGTCACAGTGGCTAATAGAAGCTGGTCGCGTGTTTGTCTGAAGAACGCTATTTCCAAAATTTCTACGGCAATTGGAGTCATGAAGCGAACGACCAAGTCGAAGAGATCAATGGTGATTCCGGTAAGCAATCGAAATAAACCATCTCGACGATAATTTTGTTGAATAATTTGTCGTTTGTTGTTTTGGTAGTGTTATGCAATAAAAAGCATTTGGTGATGGATGGTGATATAATGTGATCTGACAATATGGATTTTTGTGCTAATTTCATTCCCTCATGAATCCTCACATCACAGTTGGAGAGCTTCTTCCTTACACTACCTATCCCGGGGAATTTCATATAACGCGTTATATAAAATTTCCTCTGATTTAATACCACTTGATATTTGATAACGTTGTTGTTTTTATTGCACTGAATAAACCAAGAATTACGTTTGTATGAACCTTTTTAAAAAATTATCATGATTTTCTTCATTACTATCATAGACTGGATACTTCATGATACGAAAATAAAACACTAAAATTGACAATTTTGTAACTTTTCGATTGTCAAACGTATTTTTCTCCACGAAAATCGTGTTTTTCATGAAAAATTGCACCTAGAAAAGTATAAAAGCACAAAAAATAATCGTGCTGCCACTAGGCGGATTTGAACCTGAGACCACAAAATTAGCGAAATCAAACGCTCACCCACTGCGCCATATAAACACTTTCAAAAATCTAAAGCGGACGTTTTCAAAAGCCGTGGGCAAGAAAAAGGTTTGCTCAGATTAAACGGTGAGTAGGTGTTTCTTCATTTTTAACATTTGCTCCTTTTCAAATATTAGTTGATTATTAGTTGATTGGCTGTGTGGGACACAATTTTGAGCTAATCTTTACGCGAACTGTCCTAATCTGCACCTAGGATTCTGAGTTTAAAAGTTAAAAAAAACGTGCAAAAATACAGCCCTAAACAGCTAAATTTAAAAAGGCGCAAATTCGAAAAAGAGAAAATGGGGAAACGCAATCAAACCAGGTTAATCCAGCATAAAAATTACACAATGTTTTGTCCAATCTCCTGGAAAGCACATTGCACAAAGTCTTTGACACTGTAAAATCGTCCTGTGGCAATCACAAAGTCGTCAGGTTTATCCTGCTGTAAAATTCTCCACATTGCCTAAAATTAATCGCTTATTAGTCTAAATGTAACTACCAATAAAGAAATGTCAAACAAACCTCAACATACTCACGAGCGTGCCCCCAATCTCGTTTAGCATTCAAATTTCCTAGCTCCAATATTTCCTGCTGACCTAGGGAAATTTTGGCGACACACCGAGTGATCTTCCTTGTAACAAAGGTTTCTCCTAAAGGTCAAAGTTAGTCTCCAAACGGTCCACAAATAAAAGAACCTCGTCTTGGACTCTCGTGGTTGAACAGAATGCCGTTGCAAGTGTACATACCATATGCTTCTCTATAGTTAATCACAATCCAGTAGGAATACAGCTTAGCCACAGCTAAATATTGGATTTAATAGGTCTCTGGTCTCTAACAAGCATTTCAAGAATACCATATGGCGATCGAGGATAAAACGGGGTAGTTTCTTTTTGTGGAACTTCTTGAACTTTTCCGTATAGTTCAGACGTGGAGGCTTGATAAAAGCGCACTTTGTTGGCCAGACCACAGGCATGGATTGCGTCAAGAAGACGTAGAGTACCTACGGCATCCACTTCAGCGGTGTATTCGGGCAAGTCGAAAGATACCTGACGTGATTTAGATTGATTTTTAAGGGCTGCTACTGAAATGCAGCACCTAATTTCTTTTTTCGCTTATTTATGGTCAATTTTTTTAGTAAAATTAGATATTCGATAGGTTTCATGCATTTTTCACAATTTTTGACCTTCCTGTGCATTTTTGATAAAAAAATATACATAAAATTGTGATTTCTAGCTTTTGATAAGCAAAAATAAGGAATTAGGTGCTGGATTTTAGTGATTTGCTGTAAAATTTTTATTTTATCTATTTTTAAGCAAAAAAGATAGAAACCTTGACGTGACTCTGCGCAGCCAAATGGTACACTTCGGTAGGCTGGATAGTGCTCATTAGTTTGATAAGACAAGAGCTGTCTGTCATGTCTCCATAGTGAAGTCGGAATGTGGAGCCACCGGAATGAGTGACAGGATTTGAGTACAGATGCTCAATTCTACCAGTGTTGAAAGACGAAGAGCGACGAATCACTCCATGCACTTTGTAACCCTTTGATAGTAGCAATTCGGCGAGATAAGAGCCGTCCTACAAAAAGTAATATAGTCGAGTCTCGATTTAACGATAACCTAGAAAGTTCGCTCCCACTTTTTTACCCCAGAATTTGAAGAGAGGCTCTATATTTGTTCATGCCGACGCCGAAAAAACATGCCTTGGTCCCCCCTGTTGTTTTTTTACAAAATTTTTTTTGGAATTCAATAATCTGAATGGGAACATAAATTGGATGGATGGTGAAATTATGCAAAAAGTTGTCCAGGTCAAGGTTTTGAGTAAAAATAAATGGTTGAGGAGACTATGAAAAAAAAATTTGCATTTCACGCATGCACTATATATATAAAAAAGCTGTGTGAGCCCTATCCCGGACATGTCAACTCCCGGGCTTTCTTTTTTAAGCAGCGTATAGCCGTTAGGCTTAGGCTCAGGGCCTAAGGCTTAGTCTTAGGGCCTCTTTTTGCCCAGCTCCAGTGACCAAAACATGGTAAAACAAGCAAATGGTCGAAATTTAAAATTGCTCAAAACTTAATTTTTTATCGACCAGAACTCAAAAATAATGTCTTTTTTGAACTCCTGAGGTGATTTTGGGTTGATATAGGGTGTTTGGAAACACTTTTGAAAAAGTTCCAAAAAAATTTTTTTTGTAAAAAAAACAACAGGGGGGACCAAGGCATGTTTTTTTCGGCGTCGGCATGAACACATATAGAGCCTGAAGATTTATACTAATCCTCGATTTAACGAAAAAAAGTGACTGCGCACAAACGGAAATGAACTTTCTGGGTGACCGTCGTAATGAGACTCGACTGTAAAAAAATTGACACTTGTTAGCTAAAAAAACCAACTTGTCCGGAAATTCCGGTAATCAGGGCAACTTTCCTTGCCCGGAAAGTCGCTAACTCCTCAGCCAAAGCGTCCACTTTTGCATTTTCCGCCATTTCTTGCCCTAAAACACATATTCAGTAAAGATGTAAGGAAAACAAATGCAGGCGGTTAGTGATGCGGAAATGTGGTCTAACCTCCTGATATAGAATCATGCGTAAATCCAAAAATATCAGATAGGCGCTGCATTTAATTATTTTTTTTCCAAAATATATTAAGATACTAAACTAGCTAACTTAAAGGGTTAAACTAAAAGAAAATTTCTCTTTCCGTTCTTTTTGATGGATCTACTGACCCATATTTGACTATCTAAACTCACTACAAGCTAATTTCTCCCTCAATCTTTTGATATTAGTTCATCAAGATCTTTTAAAAATAACCAAAAAAATCCATGTCGTATATTGTTTGCAGAATAAAAGTGAAAATAACAAAAAGATTAAAGGAGCGAAAATTTGTGATTTGAATGAATTTGCGCTAAATTCACCAAAATAATAATGAATAAACCCACACCTTATCAAACTTTTATAGTCGACAATGAGCAAACAAATTAATTCATACAGTTGGGCGGAAAAAAGTTTTGCATATTTGTCCTTTTTGCGTTTTTGAATTGCCACATAAATTTCGGCCAGAAAATAATGCCAAGTATGTATTTTTAAGCCGATTATTTTATGGCTGTAGGTGATTTGCGCTTTCAAATTGCTCATTTACGACCCCAAATTTTGTATTGACAATTTTTTTTCATGTTTTTGTTGTAATTTTAAAAAAATTACGCTTGCCCGTATCCGTAGATCTTGGCTTTTCAATGAGCTATTTAGCTATTAAATGTTTTGAAAAATATAAAGATTAAGAGGTTTTGAAAAAATTGACATTTTTAAACAGTTTACTTGGTTTTGCTGAAATCAGTCAGTGGAGTTTGATAGCAAATTTGAAAGTCAGGATCGAGGGCTACACGCAAGTGTGAATTTGTTTTTAAATTACAGAAAAAATTGAAAAAGGTGTAAAAATAAAATTTGAAGGCGCAATTTAGTAATTGAGGGCGTAGATGAGCATTTTGAGGGAGCGAATGAATTTTAGCCTTTATCTCTTGTAAATTTACTTCTTTTCTGTATTCGCAGGTCGGGTCTTTGTCAACTATGCAACCTGATATAATTGAAGAACGCATAGAGGTCGACGGCTTCAAGGGTGTTACTAAATTTTTTGGCGAAATTGAAGGACAATCTGGTCAGTGGGTAGGAATAGATTGGGATGATCCAACCAGAGGCAAACACAACGGATGTGTTAATTCCAAGCAGTACTTTGTGGCTAGGTACTTATCTATTTTACTCCCAACATGCCTTTTCGAACTTAATCATTCATTTTTAGAGGAGAAAAAACGGGGTCATTTGTTCGCCCTGACGCACTGAATTTTGGCACTGACCTTTTAGATGAAATCATAGGCAAGTATGTCGAAGACTCAAATGATAAGCTGCAGAACGAAGCTACCGCAGATGTAGAACCATCTCGTTGGGAGCTAGTTGAAATGTGCAAGATATACGAACAACAAAGGTTCTTTTTTATTTTCGCTTATTTAAAGGCTAGTTTTTGTATTTTCAAAATAGTACCGTAAGGGCGAAACTTTTTTCTATCGCCAAAACACTTCTTTCACTACGTGTCCAGTGACGCGGAAAAGTGTGACTGCGACTGCGACTTTTCCGCGTCATTGGACACACATCAACAGTCGCAGTCGCAGTGTGTGTCCAATGACGCGGAAAAGTGTGACTGTGACTGCGACTGACGCTTCAAATCGATTTGAATTTACGTCGCAGTCACAGTCGCGTCATTGGACACAAACTGTGACTTCGACTGTAACTGCGACTGTAACTGCGACTTCATTGGACACGTAGTGTTTCTGCCGCCAAAATACTTTTTCTTGTCGCCAAAATGTTTTTAATTCATTCAAAAAAATTTCTTGTCAAGACAAGCGACAAAATTTTGGGTTGCATTGTCACGGCCTTTCAAAGTAGTAGGGTTGGCAACAGTTAACTCGACGTTTTGAAAAATTTTGACTTTATTTTTTGTTTTTATGTGTGTTGTTTCACAAAATTTTGAGCATGTGACCCCGCAACTGAAAGCCTAGGATAGTGGATACACATTGGTATAAAAATTACTTCGGCATCGGGTACTCGAAATCGAGTAGTCTGACCCGAAATTGTTTTCGTTACAATAGATCCATTTTTGTAAGCTAAATTAAGAAATGTATCCACTATCTGTATCCACTATCCTAGGCTTTCAGTTGCGGGGTCACATGCTTAAAATTTTGTGAAAAAACACACATAAAAACAAAAAATAAAGTCAAAATTTTTCAAAACGTCGAGTTAAGTGTTGCCAACCCTACAAAGTAGTCAAATTACCGAGTAATTACCCCGTATTACCGAGTAGCGTCGAAAAACCTTTTAGAGACAAGAAAAAGTATTTTAGCGACAACTTTTTTGGCGACAGAAAAAAGCGTTTTGGCGAAATAAAGAATTTTTGCCCTTTCCGTAACATGGCTCTCAGATTTTTTTTAAGTAAATTATCAAAAAATAAGTTAATTTTAAATATTTTTGAAAAAGGGTCATTTTATCCAGTGCTTTTTGTTATTTTAAAACAAAAAATAAAAATTTCGAAAATAAAAAAAATTTGGAATTCTGCTCCTTGGGATATTTGGGGATGGCTACTAGACTGAAATCCCCCTAAATAACCATACTCGCGGTGGTCTGGTGGGTCCCTGCAAATTCAAAATAATTCCCTAATAATTGAACTTCTGTACGGATTTTTTAACTTGGTTTCTACCTAAAATTAAATTTTAGGCCTTGTTTTGTTAGAAACTAAGTTAAAAAATCCGTACAGAAATCCAACCATTAGGAAAAATTTTTGAATTGACGGGGACCCACCAGACCACCGCGAGCACGGTCCTTTAATATCTTAACCTTGCTTTTTACTAAAAGTTTATAGTAACATTCGAGCACTTAAATGCATTGTTCTCTCCAATCGACTGACCTCTCATGTGAATGCCGTCCCATCCACTATATCCTTTACATGTTGCAACGAATTGGACCTATCAAATGCTTTAATTGGAAGGTGGTCCAAACTTATAAAGATACTTCGTTTATTCCCTGTTCTCCAGACTCTGCATCTAAAGTATTTCGTCATTTATCACCAAATTTTC
Source organism: Ditylenchus weischeri (assembly GCA_029231635.1). Lineage (NCBI taxonomy): Eukaryota > Metazoa > Nematoda > Chromadorea > Rhabditida > Anguinidae > Ditylenchus > Ditylenchus weischeri. Next base: position 67,107 of record JAMRYI010000096.1, read on the forward strand.
ATTCTACAGCAGTTTATTTATTTTCAGTCGAAACAGACTGGAGCCTTTGGAAAAAGTGGATTTGTCCACATTGGTTGTGTCCTCTCCTATTCTCCAACTCTCATTGAGCAACTGTTTTCTGTCGGAAGAAACAGTATGAATTTTTTTTTAAGCATTTAGTAGCATTTTGAAATTTCATAATTTTGAATTTTCCATATTGAAACGAAAACTTGTTGCTTTTTGTAGTTTTTTTATTCAAAAAGGTCAATACGTCATTTTTCCGATTTGCAATTACTTTTGCTTCCAAATTTTCCAAATTCAGACGTTTTTGGAATTTTGACATTTGGAAGTTGACTGTACAGGGTGAGTGAACTGTGCTCTATATGCGTTCGCGGGTCTAGAAAAAAAAGATGCCTTGGTCCCCCTGATGATTTTTTTGAATTTTTTTTCCCGCAAAAGTCTCAAAAAGTGTTTATTTACACTTTAAAATCATTTTCACAAAAAAATTTTTTTGGTAAAAAAATTTAAAATTTTCTTGCCTTGCTCCCCAAGCTGATTTTTTTCGGAAAATTTTCTTTTTTCCCAAATTTCTCAAAAAGCATGCGAATGCACTTTTTAGTACTAGAAATATGCATAACGTCCAGTTAACACGGGAAAGGCCGACCGGGACAACGGTTCACCTGGGGGGTTTTCGACCTGCTGAACACGAATTTCCCACTTTCAGCAATTTTTAGATATCAAAATCCCTTCAAATGACCCCCCTTTTGTTTTTGTGTCCCATTTTGGACATCCTTTTTTTACTTTCCTATGGATTGTGTCATTTTTATTGGGAGCACACGCTAATCTTATACTCATTCGAAAGCTCTGTTTCTGCGCTTTTCAACGCGCTATCATGCGCCACATATCGCTAAATATATGGCCACTAAAAATGCAAAAGAAGCCGGGGACAGCGTTTTCAAAAATCGACCTTCCGACGAAAATATGGGTCTATTTTCCACCAGAAAGCTGTAACCGTGAAAAGAAGAGCAGATTCGGAATCAGCGCTAAAAACTGCGTCGGATAGTAATTTTTCGCACCATTTTTGTCTTAGAAAATATCGGAATATTAACGCCTAAGCAGCAGGAGAATGTTTTATATTTTTTCAATATAATTTATACAAATACATAGCACAACATCAAACGTTAGGCAAACATTGTTGACAAAGAAGATTGTTACGTTTAGATAAATGTGTTGGGCACACTGGCTTGACACATGTTTCACATTGATGGCGGGTGTTGACCTTTTGGTTTGTGGGGCACAGCGCACATCTGCCGACGACTTTAAGCTCCACGGATTTTGCTTGGCTCCGAGTCAAATATTGTGTCGCAGGGGGAGCTGACACTTTTCTCGCAGGTGAAGTGGTCTTGCAGTCCTTGCAGTAGACTACTTGGTTGGCATCGTTGAGGCAAACGTGCCTGCCACATTTCTGAAAAGATTAATTTATTGTAAACGAAATTATTGCAATATAAAACCTGGCAGTCCTTTCCATCCCGACTACGCTCCTTGCATATTGGGCAGCGAAAGCTAGTTGAGGCTAGATCTCCTTGGGCTTTCTTTGCAAGATCGGCCTCCATCTTTGCTATCTCGTTGTATCCAGCGGTAAGATACCGTATTTCCTCTAATAGGCCGCCCGGGCGGCTTATTTTTCAATCACCCTCTAGGGGGGCGGCTTATTAGAAGGGGGCGGCTTATTGGAGGGGGGCGGCTTGTTTTTCAACCAATAGCGCCGCAAAAATTTAAGCCACGTTTTTCGAAAATCGGCGCTGGGTTTATGACAAAGAGATGACCGAAAATGCTGTATTTACGAGAAAGCGATAACAGAAAATGCTGTGCTTACAAACAAACAAATGAAAATATCGATCATTCAAAAAGCATGGAACTAAGTGAACTGGGAACAAGGTGAAGGTAAGGGGGGGGCGGCTTATTAGAGGCGGGCGGCTTATTTTTCAATCATCCCCTAGGGGGGCGGCTTGTTAGAGGGGGCGGCTTATTGGGAGGGCGGCCTGTTAGAGGAAATACGGTAGTTGTCGGAACGGGAACGGAGGTTTTGCTGTGGTTCCATCAGCTGCTTGCTGAGTTCGGACAGTTGAGGAAGTTCCTCCTCGTTCCCGTGTTTTCTTTGACCGATTTGTTTTGCTTTTGGTAGAGAACCCATGCATTCATTGCTGCCACGTTTACAAGCCATTGCATAATCTGGAATATGCTTGCAAAGTAAAGAAAAAGCTGAAATAATTATTTACCTTCACCGGCCAACGCCTTGTCGCGGGAGAAAAGGAGAAATGCTTGGTCATTTCATCAAATTGGTCAACACCGCATTTTGTCTTGTTGTAGTCAGCAACAATCTGTGGCTTCTGGGCTCTCTTGTTGAAGGCAGGGCGGTGATGGAAAGTGGAGTAGAGGAGTACAGACTTTGTTTTCCGAACTTGAAGCTTCATCAAAGTTTGGTGCTTGTTGTAGACATATCTGGCTTTCTTTTCAGCGAGCTCCTCGTTGACAAAATCCTTTGGCAAGCCTTGTCTATTTGATCGTACAGTCCCGAGCAAGTGAGTCTTTTTCTGCCACAGGTTTTGGCCGAGCTCTGGAGAGGTGAAAAAAGTTGTCACAGACGACTGTGCGGCCAGCATCAACAAGGTCCCTGGTGAGGCGATTGACAACTTCCATTCCAAGGTTTCTAAAACATTTTTTTCAATAATTTTTTAGAACGAGTTGCTTACCTTTCAGACTCCCCTTGTTTTCCTAAATAGACCATGGCGTTGTCGAGGTATTTGGTGTGGGAATCAACGCAGGTCCAAACTTTGATGCCTAACTTCTCCGCCTTGCTTGGGATAAACATTCGGAAGCTGCACCGCCCTCTGAAACCCACCAGCGTCTCATCCACAGTGACGAATTCTCCAGGCCTGTAGTTCTCATTGCAGTTGGCCGTGAATTTCTCAAACACCTGAAAATATATTCTTGCTATTTACAGTGTGCAAAAATTAACCTCTCTAATTGGTGCCAATTTATCGCCTTTTTTTCCGCTCAAGCTTGCTGTCAAATCGAATTGCGCGCATGAGGATTTTGTACCGATTTCGGGAGAACGTGAGGTGAGCGGGAAGCGAGCCAGACCCAGTAGCGAATATTGAGTCGACAGAAACTCCCTGGAAACCGCTTATACCAAGGTTTAGCCACAATCCAAGAAGCTATACAATAAAAATTTGAAAAAAGCTAAGAAAAGGGCATTATAACATACTGCTTTTATCTCGTTTTCATTTGTAGGATCAAGTGGAGGAGGTTTGCCTGAACCTTCGCGCTCAAACTTCTTTCTTAGAAGGTCAAACTCCTCATTGGTGTGCTTCACAGTACTAAAGAATTGTTTATAATATTTTACTTGAAAATTTAGACTCACATTTTGATAATCTCCACAGAAATAAAACAGCCAAACAGATCTGACTCGGAGTCAGGATTTTTTGGGCTCTTCAGGCAAGGGATTGTAGGGCGTAAATGTCTCAACTCTAGGTGGCGGATCGGCTGTCCAGGTTCCTGCTGTCGATTCATATCGCTCTCGACGACAGGCGGATTGCAAGTCCGGCAATGGAAATTCGTCGTCCTCAAAGTCAGAGACATCATCATCATATTCAGCTTCAGCATCACTTTGCTCATTGTCACTTGAGCCAGATAACTCATAATCAGTCATGGCAATTAGCTAAAACAAAAATATACACAAGCACAAAAAAAATAAAAGTAAATAAAACTAAATTGCGTGGGAAGCAAGTGATTTTTTTATCTTATATTATCATCACGAAATCTCTTATCTGCTGTTTAGGCGTTAATATCCCGATATTTTCTAAGACAAAAATGGTGCGAAAAATTACTATCCGACGCAGTTTTTAGCGCTGATTCCGAATCTGCTCTTCTTTTCACGGTTACAGCTTTCTGGTGGAAAATAGACCCATATTTTCGTCGGAAGGTCGATTTTTGAAAACGCTGTCCCCGGCTTCTTTTGCATTTTTAGTGGCCATATATTTAGCGATATGTGGCGCATGATAGCGCGTTGAAAAGCGCAGAAACAGAGCTTTCGAATGAGTATAAGATGAGCGTGTGCTCCCAATAAAAATGACACAATCCATAGGAAAGTAAAAAAGGGTGTCCAAAATGGGACACAAAAACAAAAGGGGGGTCATTTGAAGGGATTTTGATATCTAAAAATTGCTGAAAGTGGGAAATTCGTGTTCAGCAGGTCGAAAACCCCCCAGGTGAACCGTTGTCCCGGTCGGCCTTTCCCGTGTTAAAGCCGCAGACCAACGTTCACCCTAAATTTTACAGATTTTCGTACCCGGCCAAGGGTTGGGCGCTTCGCGGCCAAGACCAGCACACTCTACATTGCAAGGGATTGGAGAAAATGTAGATACAACTTCGGACAATTGATAGGGATACAACATTGTTTTAATTGTGTGTTTTTTTGACCGGAAGTAAGTGACTCATGCATAATCTAAAAACACATTTTTGTAAAGCAACTCAAGCGCTACAAAACTGGCGTATAACATTTTGCAATGACTAACTATTTTTTTTTAATTTCCTACATTTTAAAATCAAGGTTTTGACCCGACAAGTGATAGGGAACAATTTTTTTAAGCTTATTCATTTTATTTTTTATATATTGTGAATTTTTAATAACTACCTAAGCGCCCTGTACCAGTTTTGTAGCGCTCGAGTCACTCTTCAAATCTGTGTTATCAGATTTTTCATGAGTCTCCTATTTTCCGTCAAAACAGCACACAATTCGAAAAATAGTGCATCGTTCTCTATCAATTGTCCGAACTGTATATCAAATATATTATAAAGTTAGAGAACACGAACTACAACTTCAATAATTCCGTGCAATGTGGAGTGTGCTGGTCATGCCGCGAAGGGTACAACAATCTATAGAAACTTTTTGAGAAATTTTTGGAAAAAGAAAATTTTTCGAAAAAAAATCAGCTTTGGGACCGCAAATGCATATAGAGCCGTGAACTGACATTAACTGTACCGTGAGAATTGACCATATAATGAGTCGGAAGCATCTTTTTGAAAGAATCTCAGCTTTGGAAATTTCTACAGTCAAACTTCGATAAGCCGACACCCCTGGGGACCGTACTTTAGGTGTCAGTTTACCGCGGTGACGGTTTAAAGAAGCTTTAAGTTCAATTCTAGACCAAAGTGTCGGTTTAGCGAGATTTTCGATAAAAGAGAATTCATATACAGTAGCGGAAAAAAACATGCACCAAGCATGTTTCTTGCAAACTTTGCCCCGTAACTTTTGATAAACACATTATTTCGTGTAACCGTTAAAAACAAAAATATTCTACAATATCTCAGCTACATTTCGCGCTCGAAAATTTTCACTTGCGATGAAAATTTAAAAAGTGCGTGACACATTTTGTGACTCTGCATAATTTTCAAGGCGGAAAAAAAACTTGCAGCAAAATTATTCCTTGCTGTTTTTACCGTTTTTTGGTCGCCGCAATTGATTTTTGAGCTTGATTTGTTTATCCATCGTATTTTCAGTTGCAATGAACTTCAAGGAACTAGTGCCTGAGGTTAAATCTGCTATTGTGCGCGCAAAGCAATGAGGTCAAACGGATCGACAAGTTGAGCTCTCTTCTCCACCAATCATACTACAGTTTCTCGGATCTATAAGCGTTTCAAGGATACCAATTCTACTGCTCGTCTCTCGGGACTGCTTAGGGTTAAGCCTGCTTAGGGTTGAGACGCGCACACCCACATACCTTAGACACATATCACTCGAAAGTGACTCCGGATGCATAAAAAAAGCATGCATACCAGAGTTTATTTATGCGGTAGGCCCCAGTTAACAAAACTATGTTCAAATTCCAACTTTTTCAATCGAAATTTATTTGTAGCTTTTACGTTTTTAAGGTGGTTTACCTTCGTCCCGCAAGGCAAAAAGTCGATTTTGGTCAAAAATATTTATTCAAAATATTAGACTTTTTATATGAAAAAGTGTCGGAAAACAGATTTTTATCGTTCTTAGCGCATAAAAATCACTCAGGAGACGTTTAAACATGATTTACGAAAAATTAAAAAATGCGCACTTGTTTTTCAAGTGCGTTGTTTTTCAGCTAAATTTTATTAAAAATAAGACATTTTTGATTGAAAATTATCTATATTTGGTCCAAAATTGCAGAGGTGTCGGTTTGACGATTGTATCAGTTAATCGGGGTGTCGGTTTATCGAGGTTTGACTGTATATGCATTTGCGATGTTGACCAATTCGGGCCAACTATCAAACCTTGATAAAAATATTTTTTTCCAAAATTCAATTGACGGTTAAAAAGTAATAAATAACCGGTTCAAAAACCATCATCCAACCCTACTTTCTCGTAGAACTTGTCGAGAGTATTTAGCAGGATTGCGAGCAATTAGCAGCTAATTACTCAAAAAGTATTTGTGGAGGAAAAAATTGTTTTAAAAATTGTTAGGGGTGGACATAGCGAAAAATTGTTAGGAGGAAAAAATAAGTTCTGCAGCTAGTGGTAATCGAGCCTGTGACTTAGGTGTGAACGTCCCCCTTTAACTTTTTTGCATTTCTGAAATGATTTCAGAAATATGAAACTGAAATTGAATTTGCAATTTCACGTTTCAGATTTCAATTTCAAGAACTATTAGCGGGCCCAATAGAAACCAAGTTGGAAAATCAATGCAGAAGTTCAATTACCGTATTTCCTCTAATAGAGCCACCCCCCTCTGATTCAAAATCGTGTTCTTGGCATTGCGTTTTTAACCCACTTTTTAAAGATTCATCTCAGGCAAGTTACCACCCGTTTTGTAGTCAGTGAGATGAGCTACAGAATGAGTGGTAACTTGCCTGAGAAAAGTAATTGAAAAGTGGGTTAAAAACGCAATGCCAAGAACACGATTTTGAATCAGAGGGGGGTGGCTCTATTAGAGGAAATACGGTATCAGGAAAATTTTTTGAATTGGCGGGACAAAAATTTTTAAACAGGTGAGCATGCCCCTTTAAAAAAAATTCATTCAGGCAAATTTGCTCACAAAAGTTTTCACAAATTTGGAAGAAATCTACATTGCCTTTAACCAACTCACTTCCTACTCGCCTCTTGGAGACTGCTTTAAACTGCAGAAAATAGATCTGCAGGGTAACAAAATATGTGAATTTGCCAAAATTTCTACACTTTCCACTTTACCCCGGTATAGTCTTTTTTTTCAGCTCAAAAGTTACTAATTTAAAAAATTTTAGTCTGGAGTTTTTGAATTTGTCTAACTGTGGATTGAAAAAGATTGAATTTTCGAGTGATGATACTAAAATCGGGTACTCTAAGCTCAACACTTTGTTTATCCAGCACAACCCTGCTTTGGACAAGGTTTATTATACATCTTACAAAACCATATGTTAACTGTGAATCAATTTAGTGGTCTTTCATACATGAACTGGCTCGACTAAATTTCCTCAAAAAACTAGTTATTAGGGGTATTCTTCTGCCTGGATCCAGAGGGATGGACTCCAGAGAAATGATTGTTGCCAAGATGCCTCACCTGGTTGATTTTTCACTTTTTTCTAAAATTTTAGCTTTAATGTCGAACCTTAATGCCTTCAGATTGATTTGGACCGGTGTGACATATCCCCAATAGCAAGACGCTCTGCAGAATTGCTGTTTTTGTCGCGTTTCGGCCAAACAAAACCAATTGAGGCTGACCACCAAAAAACCGTAGAAAGGTTAGAAAAGATTTACGGAGCAGATGATGAGGAAGGAGATTCAGACGAACAGCAAACCAAACAAAACGGGTCTGGGATTCAGTCCAAGAATATACATCTAATTTATGATGGCAAGGAGATTAAAAAGGACTTATCGTTACTTCTCTCCATCCACAAGATTGTTGGTCTAGCTTCCAAACTGTTCGACTTTGATCCTACAGATATTTCAATGGTGGAGTTAAGAAGGAAAAATTACCCAGCCGAGCAACTCAAACGAACCAGAGACAACAGATTGGGACAATTTAATCTTGAGGTGAATTTAAAAACCATTTTTTTGTGGAAACTTTCAGCAAAACTAACTGAATTTAGAACGGTGATGGAATTGCGTTTGTGACCGACTGAACAAATAAACATTATAAAGTTACACTCAATAATCGCATTTTGTAATCTCCACTGACTTCTTATCATCATATTTTGTTATAAATTTGATACGATATTGACAACATGCGGGTTTTGTGCATTCACTTTTGTTTTAATTTATAAACTTTTTAATTCATGAACATCGCATGAAATTAAATACAGTCTAACCTCGTCTTAACGAACCCCTGACTTAACGAAACTCTGAGCTTGGTGTGGTTTTTTTTAAGCAAAACCTAGTATGTCTCACCTCACCAACTTTACGAACACTCGGAACCCCCAACTTAACGAAACTTTTTTCTGGTCCACAGAGGTTTCGTTAAGACGAGGTTTGACTGTAGTAAAGTCCCAGACGTGTCAGTGATGATGAATCAATTTCTATTCTTTTTACTTTTTTAACATTTAGGTATAAAATATTCTAAAATTTTAGTCGTAAAGAAAAATTTCGGTATCGACATGGCAGAGCAAGTCAAACATAGGAAGTTGTACGAATACATCATACAACTGGGTAGTATTACTCATATTCAATTTTTTCCATTTTATAAGCTTAATATTTATCTAGGTATTCGTCTAAAAGCGAAAAGCTTGACAATAGGCTATGCTGCTGTGTATTGCTATAAAGTTATTGAAAGAGATTTTCCAAAAGAATTGTGTCTGCACGTTAGTTAACTTACTTAAAATCATTTTGCAAAATTATGTTAAATAATATTTTTTTATAATTGCAGACTATGGCCACATCATGTCTATTGCTGGCTGGCAAGGTAACCAACGATCCCAAAATCGTCACTCGAGATGTCATCAATATTTCCTACCGGTTTGTTCTCCACTTAAATTACAACGGAATGGGCCTTTTCTCTAACTGACAAGCCTTATTGAGCCTCCTACATCCACACAAATCTGCGCTAGAGATCGGTAATTTATCCTATGCAATAAGAGAAGGACTTATCGAAATGGAACTGGTGACCCTCCGGTTCATTCGCTTTCGCTTCAACTTTGAGCACCCACACCAAGTAAACATTGGTAGTATTTTAACAGGGCTAAATTTAAAAAAAATTTAGGATGTCATTCTGATGCTAGCAATTTTACGTGACTGGTTTCCACTGCAATTTGAACAAAACCCCAATCTAGATAAAGTGACAGCCATGTTCCTACAAGACCTTTATGTGCAACCTGAGCTTATAATTGATCACCGACCAAAAACAATTGCAGTGTTGGTGATTTCTATGGCATTTGATGCGTTGAACTTGAAAGTACCAGACGAATCATGGGTGCCAACATTCAACGAATCCTTAGATATGAAAAAACTCCTAAGACTAAAACAGAAAGTTTTAGAAGAGGTCTATAACAAGTGACCTTCAGCTTATTATCTATTGTATGTGCTGCTCTGTATAAAAGTCGCTGTTCTTCGATAAAAATAAATAAAAATTTGACAAAAGAGCTTTATTGCAGCATTAGAAACGAGAACAAGCCCACCACAAAAATTTTAATGAATGAATAAGGTAAACTTAATAAAGAGTCTGGCAATGGAAGTCACATCTCATTTATCCTCATCTGGTTCAGAAATTCGCATCCACTGATTCGGCAAGCGCTCTTGGAATAAATTTACCTTGATTTCTTAGCATTAAAACTTAATTTTTCGGAAAAACAAACCATCATACCTTGTTATCGGCTCCGGACACGGCAAGAACAGTAGCGCAAAGAGACCAGCTAACGTGCCAAAGGACTTCATCAAATTTTCTCAAGACACGGCTTGTCCACTTCTTTTCGTTCAGATTTGTGCACCGCCAAATTATAACTCGTCCATCCTAAAACATTAGAAGATGTCGTTGTCATTGATACCACTCCATTAGCGTAACAAATACCATTCCACAAGAAGCAATCGTGCTCAAAGACAATGATTCAGCTGGAGCCCAAGCTACATCTCTCACCCAATCTTCGTGTCCTTCCAGGTCTGCTTCTAGAACCCAATTGTCTGGTGTTTCTTCTCTAAAACACGTTCAACACTTTAAAAAAATTAAAAAAAACCCAAGCTCACTTCCAAATTTTCACCAGTCTGTCATTACCCCCAGATACAATTCTCTTAGGATCTATTTGCTCGGTAGGATCAACTAAAAACGTAATTTTAGTGAATTCCATCAAAAACAGCAGCATAAAATTACACACCTAATGACTTTGTACGCTTCGCTGGAGCCCAACTGACAGCATTGCAACCCTAAATACTCAAACACTAGGTTAAAAATGTGAAATGTTGGATGGCTCACTTCTTCATGTGCTTTAGGAATCTTAATAGGCTTCCAAACATCACCCATCCAACTGATTATCGAGACAGAACAATCCGTTGAGCAACACGCGAATATCAAGTCGTACTGAGGTGGCGCCCAGCTGATAGAATTCACACTAGCTTCATGTTGATTGTACTCATATCTCGAAACGATAATTTACATAAATAAGATCATATATTCACAACTTACGACTTCTGCCATTTTCCATTTACTTCTTTCCAAACAATAGCCTTTCTGAAAATGTTTTTGAAAAATTAATCTGACGATAAGAAAAAACCTGTCATGAGAGCAAGAAGCGAGAATTGTGCCGAATTTTGGATGAGCCCAATTTACTTGCCATACTAAATTTTAGGTCTTATTCTAATGCTTGTGTAAAAATAAGGCCTAACCAGGGCCATCATGACCCGTTAACTCAGCCATAGGAAAACTCTGTCCATTGGATTTGATCTCGAAAATTTTGACTAAGTGATCGCTGGAGCATGTCGCTAGGCGGGTACCATGAAAATTCATTTGAGCATCATGCTAAACACTCGAATTGAAGACTGTACTTTAATAATTTTTAAAACACGAAAAAGTACCACAATATCTCGATGACCCGTCTCAACTTTAGATGTTAACGACACCTAAAACACTATCTTCATTCTTCAAAGAGTAACGAAGAAAAATTTACCATTTCTCAAATTCTCAAAGCTTATCAGATAATTGAACAAATGTCAGCCTTGCAAATGAAACAGTCTGAACGAAAAAACAGTTACCGTATTTTTTTTATTAGAAGGGCATGCCCGTTTACTTTTCAACTCCTAAAAAATCGCGAAATTGTCAATCAAAAATGGCCTTAACTATGAAATCCTAGTCAAAAAATGAAGGGGTGCCCGTCTATTAGAGACTGCCCCCACTAATAGAGAAAATACGGTAATATAAAATTTTTACGTGACAAAGAGTTTTCTTCTCAACTAACCAACAAACTTCAAACCAGAGCACATTTAAAAAATCACAACGCCAAAGATTTATTTTTTCCGGTAAATCGCCAAAAATAAATGAGCATTCGAAAATTATTTTGTTTATTGATTTCGATATTCTTCGTTCATCCGGTTTTCTTTCAATTGCTAATGCAAAATAGAGGATATCGAAAACATAAATATTCTCTCTTGATCATAAAGTCGCAGGATATTTTTTTGTTGACTTCAATATCTGAGACTGAAGTGTGGTTTGAAAAATCTAGTTTTTTAATCTAAAATCTAAGTCTTTTTTATATCATTTTTGAGGCATCAGAATGATATGCAAAATTTTTGGTAAACATTAAAAGCAGAGTGAATGGAGAGAGTGAGGACAGTTGGACGGATTATTTACTCTGTTATATTCCACTCTTCGCTCTAATACCCACTTCACTCGTCTTTCTTTCTTTCTCTCACTAAACGAAGTGATGATAAATCATTTTCTCTGTGTGTGTGATATAAACCTTGCTACAACCATGTTTATTGGATTTGTAAAATATGTTTTTATAGTAGTTTTTTAGAAGAAGGGCACTGAACTTTTAGTCAATAATTTAAGTTTGATTTTTGTTAGATTGCAGGTGAATCATCTATTCAAAAGGACAGGAAGTGAATAATTAAAGTTTTATTACCTTTATTTATTGGCTTTTCAAATGGGGAAGCTTTTGTCAAAAATATTTGGGAAGAAGGAGATGCGTATATTAATGCTTGGGCTAGATGCTGCAGGAAAAACAAGTATGTTAATAATAACCCAAATAGTATTTTCATGTGCACACTTTTTAAAATTACTCTTATAAAGTTAAACGAGCATTAGAATTATGTCACGGAAGTAACACAAGGCTGTAGTCGTGTAGAAGCTAAAAGAGTAGGGCTTCACGCTGGTCCAATATGGATGTTGGGAGCAGGATTCCGTAGTTTAGTGGGGGAAATTCCATTTTAGCCAACTTATTTCTAAAGGGTTATGAAAATATCTTGAGCAGTCAAATGTTCAATTATTTCAATGGTCATTTTACAGTGTGTTTCAAAATTTTCTGACACTTTTAAGCGGTCATAACTTTTTTTAAAGGCCGTTTTTTGAAATGATGGTAACGCAGATCGACTCAGTTTTTGATGACAATTTCTTTGTATATAATATGAAAAACACGATTTTCGCTTGGTCCCTCCTGTTTTTTTGGCCTTACTCATCTAAAGGCCACTCACAGACCAGGAGCCAAACAACAAGGGGGACCAAGCGAAAATTGTGTTTTTGACTTTATCTACCAAAAAATTGTCATCAAAAACTGAGTCGATCTGCGTCCACATAAATTCAAAAAACGGCTTTTAAAAAAAGTTATGACCGCTTAAAAATGTCAGAAAAATCTGAAACACCCTGTAAATGCATATTTTAAGTACTTCTGCCTTGTTCACCCGCATTTGAGCAATGAATTGTTATGAATAGTGTCTGGCAAATGTCATCGGTAAAAATTTCAAATAACTGGCTTCTAGTCATTTGCTGACGAAGGATCGGTCATTTGTATAACCCTTTCAAGTGTCTTTACTGTCAATGTTAGGATTAATTTAAAAAACAAAAGTGTGCTATTAGGTGCTGGAAATTCGAAATCGTACAATTTCAAACCAAATGTCAAATAAGGTTAGATATGGGAGCTGCATGTACTATGTACAATACTTAAGCAAAAGTTAAACGAACATATTTGCAGGTATACTCTACAGGTTAAAGGTTTGTTTTGAAGGAGTTAATGAACGTAACCACTTATCTTTAATTTCAGCTCGGTCAATCCATCAAATCCATCCCGACAGTGGGCTTCAATGTTGAAACAGTTACATACAAAAACATTAAATTCAATGTGTGGGACGTCGGTGGTCAGGACAAGATACGACCTCTATGGCGGCATTACTACACGGGTACTCAAGCGCTTATTTTTGTATTGGATGCAGCTGACAGAGCTCGAATCGATGAAGCCAGACAAGAATTACACAGGATAATAAACGACAGGGAGATGAAGGTTAATTTTTTTGAATTTCAGTTTGTAAACACTAAATATTAGAAAATACCTCGTATTTAATCAATTTTATAACTTTTTTGTATATTTTTGTGCACCAAAAAGCGCCTATTTTTAAATTTTTGTATTTTGATCACAGAACAAATCGGTAGAGAATTAAATCTCTCCACTTTTAGCTGAAAAGTCACCGCTCTTGTTGAAATGTCTCCGCTTTTGTAGAAATCCCTCCGCTTACGTTCAAAAGACATTGTTCTAGCTCAAATCTCTTGGCTTTTGTTAAAAATATTTTGATTTTGTTAAATAGACTTTACTCTTGGATGATTGTTTCTACATTTTCTTCTTTATGAATAATTTCCTTGATGAAAGCCAGCGAAAATAGGAGATGGCTTAACCAGATACACACTCGATCGAAGCTTCAGGCATCTCTTCCATCCCTCTGCCGCAGTGAAGATTTCCAACTCATCTATCGCGCTCAAGTTAGCTTGCTCTTTATGTACGGCTCTATCCAACAAAAAAGGGATGGGGGTTTGCCTTAGTCCCCCTGTTGAATTTTTTTTGTTATTTTTCAGGCTTAGTCTGATCAAAAAGAAGTTCGAGTTAGTGGTTGGCAGAGTACACTTGTCAACTTCAAATTGCTTTACCTCCGAGTGAAATCCGACAAGAAAATTCTAGCCGGTCCAAATATAGCTGTTTTTCCTCGTCTTTTGTTCCTCGTCTACTGATTGAGTCTTTGGTTTTAGATTCGCTGTTGATTTTTACTACATTTTACTTTTAAAGCATGTTTGAATGCATTTGGGAAAGCTTAAATAAAAAAAATGGGGTTTGAAATCACGTAGTACCCCCTTACAGGTTCACGTTTAGAAAATTTTTGAAATGTGGTCTAATTTGAGCTATTGTACATTTTCTAATAAATAACTCATAACTATGCGGTCATTTTCACTTGAAAAATGAGAAAAATTTCTAATTTCGTACAAAACAGAATGCCACAGCAAGTTTGCGGTTTTTTGAATTTTGACACACCGTGGCCCTATATGCTCTCTGATATGCTTCTCTGATTGAATGCGATAAGGGGGCTTATCCGCCTCCTTTTCTCATCCTTGAAGTTCCATGCTTCGTTGTATTCGTTTACTCTCGGCGATGGGAAAAGAGGAGGCTTAAAATGGATACATATCAGAGTGTAGTTAATGAATGGAATCCACACCGGTTTATGAAGTCTTTTTTTAACAGAAGCGGAGATATTTCTACAAAAGTGAAGACTTTTCAGCTAAAAGCGGAGAGATTTCTACAAAGGCGAAGACATTTTAGCTTTTTGATTAAAATAAAAAAGCGGAGACATTTCAGCTAGAAGCGGAGAAATATCAGATTTATCAGAATAAATAAAAAATTAGCATGCTTATACGTCTCAAATTAAGCCCACATGTGAATTTATTTTCCAAACCCCCTTCCCCCAAAATCGAAAAATTTTCTTGTCAATCTCCAAATGTTCGGGTGCTCATCTGAAATCTTAATGATCATATATTACAGGATGCAATCATTCTCGTTTTTGCCAACAAACAGGACCTGCCAAATGGTATAAAGTGCATTTTTGTCACAGACTACTTGAAGCTATTTTAGCTATGAAACCTAACGAAATACAGGATAAACTAGGCCTTATGCGTCTTCGTGATAGGAATTGGTATTTTTAAATCGATTAAAATTAAAGGGGAATACTCACCTGTTCAAATTTTGTCCCCACCAATTCAAAAAAATTTCCTAATTATTGAATTTCTGTACGCATTTCTCAACTTGGTTTCTAACAAAACAAGGCCTAAAATTTTATTTTAGGTATAGTTTTGTCAGAAATCAAGTTAAAAAATCCGTACATAAGTTCAATAATTAGGAAATTTTTTTGAATTGGAAGGGACAACATTTGAACAGATGAGCATGTCCCTTTAAGATTAAACCATTCTTTTGTTTTTAGGTATGTCCAGCCCTCTTGCGCTACAGCAGGTGATGGACTATACGAAGGTTTGACTTGGCTGTCCTCCAATTGCAAAGCGTGATACAAGAGAAGCATCTTTTGCCTAATCCACGTCACTCCAGTACGCATCACTCTATTTCTCAAATTCGCCATTCGTGTCAATACCAAGGTTTAATAGTTTTGTTTTCCTTCGGATATTATATTATTTCTAGAATTTGTTGCAAAAGTCTCCACAATAAAATTTTCGGCTCTTTGTTGTAACTCTAGCTTATTGATTCGAAAAATTTTGTGCACCTTATCAATTGTCTACAGGAGTCGATGATTAAAACGTGAAACTTGTTGAAATTTTAGAAAATACATAAATGGTTCTGTGATACAAGTGTATTTTCGTTACTTTTTTAAGAATAATAATTTCTTGAGGCGGAATAACTACAACTACGACTTCTATTTATGTGCGAAACAAATGAAGATTGTAACTCTTCGTAATTCATATTTTTATTTAATATCATTTGCTTCTTTTCTGTACTCGTCTTTGTTAGTGTTTTTGTTAATATATTTTTTTTATAAATAAATTTTGTCCACAACTTTTCAAAGTCAAGGAACGCAATGAAGCGAAGGACAATATTAGTTAAAAGAAGGTAATTACCGTATTTCCTCTAATAGAGCCCCCGGGGGCTTTATTTTTTGGATGCCCGAAAATCGGAAAATTTGGAATTCGATCTCGAGATTTTTGTGTGCTCAACTAAAATCTGAAAAGTGCAATCGGTAGAGCTCGTAGGAGTTAAGAAAACGCGTAAAACAGCTTTGCAAAAAATTGACTCTGGGCTGAGATATAGGTCCTCAAAGTTAGGGGGGGGCTCTATTAGAGGGGGCTCTATTAGAGGAAATACGGTAGGCCTTCCGCAAAATTATAGAAAATTTAATTTAACTCAATTTTGAATTTTAATAAAAAATAAATATTTAGACCATTAACTAAAGTACATTTTCCCAATATAGTTAAGATCGAAAACATTTTTTAACAAATAAAAGTTAAAATTTTAGTTTCATTCCTTTTATCTCCTCTTTAAATTTTATTTCGCAGTATTGAGTACTCCATTCATCATGAGCAGCTTTTCGACACCAGCGCAGTCAAATCAAAAAGTAACCCACATCTAGAAGAAAGCCTTTGAATTTAAATAGAAAATTGAGCCGCGCTTTATTCAAAAAAAGATGCTTTCCACTAAACTTTGACTAGTTAGAAGGAGAGGATCGCTCATAACTGAACACTTAGATGACGACTGGGTCTGAAGCACAAATTTGGAAAATGGCTGTTTTTTTATTATTGGCACTATGAGATATATAGTTGACTCTCCAAATAACGTACAACTCCAGATAACCGAAATTGGATAGCCAAAGTCAAACAGTCTGAACTAATCCAAAAGTGTTGAAAGAAGCTAAAAGTTCTGGCCAAAGCAAAAAGTGCCGGCCAAAATTTGGCTCAGCCAAATTCAAAGCCAAGGCCAAAACCACAAAGCAAAAATTTGGCCGGCCGAAATTTGGTTTTCGATTTTCGGCTTTGATTTGGCTTTGGTCTTGGCTTTTCCAATCACTGCCCTGCACTCTATTTCGTTCTCTGGATTGTACTATCGTTAAACTATAAAATCGAAATTACTTTGAGTTAAAATCACAGGTAAAAATTTTCGAGTTTTCAAGTCGATTATTCGAAATTTTCGATTTCGAGTTTCGAGTACTGTCAAACTTCGTTATAACCTACCCCCGGTATAAAGTACCCCTAGGAACGGTCCCCAGGGGATACGTTATAACAAAGTTTGACCGCACTAGACTCGAAAATTTCGAATAACCAACGACTCTATTCATACGAAATACACAAGAAAATTTTAAGACCCAGAGCACTAAATAAAGTGCAGCTCTTTATATAAACTGCGACTCGGAGCCCTGTTCTATTTAAATTTTTATTATACAAAAATTAGGGATGGCCATTTGGGCTATCGCGGGTTTGCGGGGCGGGTTTTGGGTGCCAAAATTTTGCGTGCGGGTTCGCGGGGCGGGTTTTAGAAATTTTTTAAGTGCGGGGCGCGGGGCGGGTTAAAAATTTTTTTTTGCGGGTCCCGCGTTTAATTGCGGGTGGAACGAAAAAACACTTTAAAAAAGTTAATTATTCAATCGAACGAGTGAAATTTCTTTATACAATCATAACAACAAATGTGTTTAAAAACTGTAGTTAATCAACGGGAGAGCCTTGTTTAGAACGGTTGGCAAGTGCACATATAGTGAACCATTCGGCGATCGAGTGCAGAGAGATCGTCTAAAGCAGTTTACAAAATTGCATAGTTACTCAAAGCTGCTTACATTTCGGCAAGATCTTCACAAATTTGTCCATCGAGCTTTGAGCTTGGCTTCTAATTCATCGAGCACCTTTGCATACTGAGGATGAGTCCTTGCTTGGCACGTTCGGCTTGATGGTCTCCGACCACTCAGCTTGAGGACTTCTCCACACTCCTTGCAAGAATAATCAAAATCGGATCCATACATCTTCTCGAAAAGAGCAAGCTTCCAAACGAGAGCAGACATTCTGAAAATAACGGATACATAACGAGTACATACACGTATGTATATAAAATTTCTCTATTATGACTCATGCTTGGGTACTTTAAAAATTTTATCCAGTGTTTGCTGATAAATGTTGTGCGGGGCAACCGGCGCGGGTTCTACCCTCAGCATGCGGTTTTGCGGGGCGGGTTCAAAAAATTTTCCAAGTGCGGGGTGCGGAGCGGGTTTTCAAAATTTGCTAAAATCGTGCGGGGCGGGTTACCCGCGCGGTTCCCGCCCCGCGACCATCACTAACAAAAATGGTATGTTTTTCAGACAAAAATAGAAATTTTTTCAAAATTTGCAAATTTTGGGGGACATTAGACAATTAGTTGAGTCGACCAAGCTGGGCCTAAAATTTTGCAGCCCAAGGAGGTGGTGTCCATATTTGAAACTAGCACCTAATTTGAAGTCCTGCACTAACCATTATTTCTCCGAAAAAGACAGTAGAGTCTAAAAAATGCAAACACGATCGCCAATTATGCAACAATTTCCATTACAAACACAATGAACAAAAATTTAATACAACGCAGACAAACAATAAGACAACACAATAGTGGTACTCAACAATTCACTTAGGCCACAAGCAACACATAATCTTGGGACCTAACGGTTCTGAGATGGTGGGATAAAGTCAGGACTGTCTTCATTGTGTCCCTTTGCAATTTCATCATTATTAGGCGGGTCACAGTCAACGTGTTCATTTTTCTCGCCGGTATGTACCTGCTTCTCTGTGTCTTTGTAGCTGGTTCTCAAATTCTCAGTTAAGTCTACAGGCAATTGTCTTCCTATGGCATGCTGAATAGGATCTTGTAGCTTTCTTTTCTTGATCTCCAACTCATTATCGTTTTCCATGTGTTCTTGAGCAAAGCTTGGATCCAAAGGTCTGGTCGTTTTAAAGGAGAAGTTGAAGCGAGTGTCCAATCCATCGGTGCCTAGAATATTATTTAAAGAAGGAAAAGTCGACAGCAATGAAAATAGACACACCATTTTTTTGAAGTCTGAGGGGCTCGTTATTTTTTTTCCTTTTTTGAGCGATCTCTCGAGGAGTCGGGGCAGGATAAATTGCCATAGAAAGAGAAGGTCTCACAAATCCCGTTTCAGCTAAATTTCCTACAAAAAACCTCCTTTCAACAAAGTAGAATACTTTTTCTGGCACAAAAATGCCTGTTCAGTACAATTTTTCGCTCAGTTTTTCAAAATATTGACACTATAATTATAGAGCCATGTGATTCATATTATCATATCATATTATCATATTAAATATTCAGTCCTTCAGCAAAATGTATAACTAGAAGGGAAATTACGAACCACACTATTTTTTGTCTTTTCTCACACTGTTAACTTTCTTTCCTACATTTTTCAAATATGTTGCACTAATGACACCTCTTTAGAAACAAGACATTGGGCCTACACAATGGTGTTATTACTTTGAAAAAAAATATTTAAAAATTTGAGATAAAAAGGCCAAACTGAAAAATTGCACCAAAAAGTATTTTTGCACTAAAAAAGAAATTTTTCTGTAACAAACCTCTACGAGATGAAGACGCCTCCTGAAAGAAATCAGCCAGATCGCTTTGCCCAGCGCTATCTTCAACGACATGGTCTTCTTCTCCACTGCTTTCATCATATTCACTGTCATTCTGTTCTTCTGGCCTTTGTCTTGCATGTTTGTTTTCTTTGATAGTCTTTTTAAGCAGCTCCTGAATTTCGATATCGTAGCCGCCCATACAGCACTAGACAAGAATAAGATTATTTTGATAAGCGACAACGTTAAAATTTACAAATACCTGGTATCCTGGTTCAAATTCTTGCTCTTTGTCAGCCAAATCCAAACTTCTATTTTCAAATACCTGAAATGTATTCAATTATCCCAGTAAAATACGTAATGGAATACGTGAATTCAAGCCAAGGATTCCTTACCGGCTGCTTTCCTGACTCCAATTTCTTTACGAGTGATAGACACGAATCATCTCCATTAAAATATTCGTCGAATTTATAAATGATAAAACCGTCAAACTCCCATTTTTTGAACTTGCGAGCTGATGCACGAGAATACATCACCTGATAAATCTTCTCCGTAGTCCGAAATGGCAATGGTTTCGTTATGCTCATAGCGTAGATATAGTCTAAAAAAAGATGTGTTTTAACAAACGAAAAAAACCTAATCCCATCATAATTTCACAATATTTTATGCAAAAATTCGGAGAAAAGTTAAATTGAATTTACGCGATAAAAATGATGACAAATTTGATTACTACCAAATTAATCTAACAAAGCCTCTCCCAAAAAGTAAACAAATGTACCAATCATATCTTCTCTAATAACTCAGGGGAAGTTATTTTTCAAGATTCCTCTAGAGGGGGGAGTTATTAGAGATGGGGGAGTTATTAGAGATGGGGGAGTTAATAGAGAGGGGGGAATTTTTTTTTCAAAGAAAAATTTAGCGACTTATGACCGAACAGATACGCGCAAACAATAAACGCAAACAATGAACATTTTGATAAAATTTTATTTAGAGGAAAGCACGAAAAAAAGCTTAAACGAACTAAACATTCAAATTTACTAGAGGCTTATCGCTATACTTGGTATTTCGGGTCAAAACGGAAAACGGGAATTCAAAATTTTTTTGAAAACTTTTTCGAGACTTTGCAGATCGCACCACTAGCAATGGATGATGTGATCTACACAGCTTTTGTATCTTTACCTTGCAAGGCTTATTCCACGCGACATCAAAGGAAAAAAGGCACTACTGGAATATAACCACGACCTCCCCCCCCCAAATAGACCTACTGGAATATACCCAGAGTCACTTTCGAGTGATTTATGTCTAAGGTATGTGTGTGCATTTCAACTCCAAGCCCCCAAGCCTTTGAAAAACATGGTAAACCAGGGCTCCCGAATGTCCTTATTAATAAGATTTGTCCTTATTTTGGGACCCCAAATCTTATTTTTTTTTCAAAATTTTAAACGATAAACGGTAGCTCGTGGACCAAAAAGGCATTTGAAGCGGTTTGCTGCTCCAAAAAACTGGATGGTTGTTTTTACAATATCTCTTCAAGTGAGTAGCGAAACTTATTTAAAAATTTTTAGTCGGACGAGCTTGGTGGAGTCTTTGCTTCTCGTCCCATTTGTGGACCGCACAAGCTTCGTGAGTCGTTGCCGTTGATCCTCTTTCTCCGCAATCGTCTGAAGTATGCTCTGTCTTACAATAAAGCTAGGATGATCTGCAACGTGCGAACAGAATTTCGATTTCCTGCTGGCTTCACGGTTGCGTGTGGATTTTCAATTTTAAAATTCTGAACTCAAAAACGAGCTGTTTTTAGGTTGAGCAACGGCAGGGGCAGTGCTGCATTGCTTTTTCTTCCAGCCGACAAAGCTATCAAGCTGTCTATTGCTGAGGAGCGTGACAAACGTCTTGCCCAGAAGTCGAAAGCCCTACGAATTTGGCGATAAGTGGTTGAGTCATACTATTACATTGCTAGATAAAATTTCCTGTTTGTTGTTTGTTGGTAATAGTCGTAAATAAAGTAGTTGATGAGTTTTTTCATTTTAGGTTTTGTATTTTTCCTATTTGCGTTTGACTTTGTGATCGCCACTGTAGTGACATTCTCTAACCTTAGCAGATGTCCTCTTGGTTTTTAGAATGTTCACATCTTAATTTTTTTTTCAATGGTCAAAACCACACAAACTTTACACATTTTACATAACTCATGGAGTTTTTTGCCATATCTGAGATTAAGGTGGTTCTTATAGCGGATTTTTTTTACGTAGTGGACACCCATATGAAGCAAGAGGACATCCAAAGAGTAGATCAAAACTATTGAGGGTGGACCTGGACAATAAAAAAGGTAGATGGGAATTGTTAGATAGGAATTGTTAAAAGTAAACCTGGACCATTAAAGGAGGACGAAAAAATTGGGGGGTATTTTTCAATAAAATCGAGATTTTGTTATGTCTAGTAAAAATTTTTTTTTCAATATTTTCTTCAATATTTTTTTGCTAATCGACAAATTTCTAATTCCACCCGAAGATTTTTCACAAAGATCGGCATTATCGGACAAAAATTTTTTTTTCATATTTTTGCCTTGGTCCCCCCTGTGGTTTGAGACTTTTTCATGTGTCTTAGTCTTAGGAGCCTTCAAATTTGCCAAGTATGAACAATGCTTTTGAAGGTTTGAGGCAGTTTTTATTCAAAAATTCAACACTTTATCCCAAATGACAACACACACGCAATAACAATTTATCTATCCATCTATCTACCATTTTCTACTAGTTCGTCGATCACCTAAACTTTCAATGCTTATGGCTTAGCTTTTATTGACTCTCACCTTCTGCGCACCCAGCTTCTCCATTCGATTTGAAATTCCCTCGACTTCACTCTTATGGCTAATGGCAAATGTTAGCACAAGACCGGTTTTTACGTCCATCGCTGTTTCGCACTCAAGCTCCGCGGAATAGCCAACACTGTCGTACTGTCCGTCCATTGCAATCTCTAATGGCATGGTAACATGAGTGAACACCTCCTGTTTCATTACTGCGTAGTGCTCCTGAAGTCGCATGTATGAAAACCGATGCAACAAAAGATTTTTGCCTACCATAACAACCGGATTGACATAATGACGATTGAGTTGGTGGAAGGATTGCTCCGTGAACATTGGCATATAAAGAGCTTTGCAGAAGTAGAGCATGGATGAGTAGTCAATAGGAGCCGTAATCATTGCTGCAACGATTGCCAAATTTCCTAAAGAGCGTAGTAAGACACTATAAGCCAGGATAATTCAATTACCCTCTCGCATTCGAGTTCCCTCTATGAATGGCTGCATACTGAAGTGGAGTTTCTTTTTTCCGCTCTTGTTACATGGACAATACCACCCAGCAGTGATGCATGATCCCTTTGCAGTCCAACTGATTGTTCGCTTGGGCACCGTCTCGCCTGATTCTCGTCGCTGTTTTCCAATCTTTTTAGGACGTCTATCACATTTCACACATCGCTGGAGGAGTTCTTCCAGTTGTTTTCTAAAAATGGCAGACTCTTCAAAGTCTCAAAGTTACAATCCTAGTAAAACCTGGAGACAACGCAGTATTCAAAATCAACTGGTCCATCCTCACCGTTTTCGGCTGAATTGTCGATCTCCATCGGCTCAAAAGCATTGTTCATACTTGGCAAATTTGAAGGCTCCTAAGACTAAGACACATGAAAAAGTCTCAAACCACAGGGGGGACCAAGGCAAAAATATGAAAAAAAAATTTTTGTCCGATAATGCCGATCTTTGTGAAAAATCTTCGGGTGGAATTAGAAATTTGTCGATTAGCAAAAAAATATTGAAGAAAATATTGAAAAAAAAAATTCTACTAGACATAACAAAATCTCGATTTTATTAAAAATACCCCCCCATTTTTTCGTCCTCCTTTAAGGGTGGTTTAGGACTATTAGGGATAGGAGTGGATCATATTTCATAAATTTTTTTGCAATTTGAAAACCCGTTATCTCTGGCTCCCAATTCAAAAATTTAAAATAAAGGACAACAAAAAAACCGATGCTAAATGTCTAATGCCAACTGTTCCCAATGCAAACTGTCCTTCTACCGGCCCAAATGAGTAGTAACTCGCTATTTCCTCAAATGGATGGACTGATGTGCGGAGCGACGCGATAATCAATGTGGCGGTTTACACTCCGAAGCCTTTCTTTTTTTACTCATTCGGTGCAACCTCTTCTGAAGTGGATGGAAACATTGTGCGGACATATCAGCACACTAGTAGGATTTTATGTGATTTTGTGAAAAAACTTTCTTATTTAAGGGAGATACATTGTCGAAATCAACTACTCTAATCAAGAACACCTGTCTCTGTCAGTCGCAATTTTTTTGAAATTTCTTTGTCGTAGCGCGACAAATTTTGGCGCGTTTTTTTTTGAAATACAAACGCTGTAAGTAGGGTCACAACTACGATTACAATCACGATTACAAATTACGATTACAAATTACGATTACAAATTACGATTACAAATACCATTGCAGTTATAATACAAATTCTATTAGGATTACAAATTAATAAACATAAGGAAAATAAGCTTCAAATCTGATTAAGCATCAATCAGCTATCACTGATGAATTTGATTAAAAATTTTGATAGGCCTTTTTGATAATATTTTTGATAGGCCCACCTGCGGGGAGCCAGAAAAGCTAGTCACTAACTATTTTGATGAAAATTTCGATGTGTTCTTTAACGTTTTTGATTGATTTGTTATGATTTATTGAATAAATTCGGTTTTTGGATATAAAAGATTTGGACCGAATCGGACCGGAAAAAAGTATTTAGACCGGGGACATTGCCGAAAAAGATTCGGACCGGTCTTATTTCAACCTTAGTAATTAACTAATAAAGATTATTGTAAGGCCCCACTGGTAAAATATCAACTCGCGAAGGATTTAACTCGCGAAGGTCAACTCGCGAAGGGTTCAACTCGCGAAGGTCAACTCGCGAAGGGTTCAACTCGCGAAGGTCAACTCGCGAAGTTTTTCAAAATTTTGCCCTTATAGATATATAAGATAATTATCGTAAAGTTTTTGTTTCGTATTTTCTATCTTCGCTCTTCTTTTCGGATAATTTGACAATAAGTGACTTCCGCTATCCTAAATAAATTTTATTTCTCTTGAGATCGCTAACCGAACCCTTCGCGAGTTGACCTTCGCGAGTTAAATCCTTCGCGAGTTGACCCTCGTCCGGCCCCACTCAGACATAGGCGAAACACGAGTGCCGAAACAATCGTAAATTATTCAAATTTCCAAAGTTTTTATTTTCGTTTCTTAAAAATTTTTTGCTCAATATGACCGCCAGTTATCACCGCCAACCACTAGTTCTACAAAAAAAAACTAAAAAATTGGGTGATTAAATCAATTTAAATGGTGTTTCGGATGTATGTTTCGGGGTATGGCGAAGCACACACCCGAAGCACCATTTAAATTGATTTAATCACCCAATTTTTTAATTTTTTTGTAGAACTATTGGTACCAAAATGACCGCTATAATCTGGCGGTCACATGCGTTCCTTGAGCAAAAAACTTTTAAGAAACGAAAATAAAAACTTTGGAAATTTGAATAATTTACGATTGTTTCGGCACTCGTGTTTCGCCTAAGTCTGATTGGGGCCTAAATAAAACTAAATATTCGATTTTCGAAGCGTAATTTTTGCGCGAGCCAAAAAAGCGGGAAAATTAAGCCTTGGATTTTCTTTAAACAGTTAGAGCATTGCTTTACAATGTTGAGTATTTATATTTTGGAGAAGGTTTCAAGTCTGGAAATCGAAAAGATAATTAAAAGATGGATGAACGTTCTAGAGCTCCAAAAACCATGTTCATAAGTGTAAAGATAAAATGTTTTTCTTACGAAATTTAGAACGATGGGAAAGACGGAATCGGAACCCAGAAGGAAACAAAGCATCTTCTCATCTAGCAAAATTTCAGCTGATTAATCAAAAAACACATAAAAAGACAACCAGCCGAATTAAGAATAACTTTATTCGATATAACCACTCAACAAACAACAATTGTAACAAATTTACTTAATGGGCTGCTTCCTCAATGGCTTCCTCCTGGTCAGACTCATCGAAATCTTCAATAAACTGTCTGTCAAAGTTATCCTGATCCTGGAAACCCGAAACATTTTATTCAAAAGATTTTTTTATTGTTAATAACACTTACTTCCATCTCGTATTCATATTCCACCTCCTCATCAACTTCATCTTGCTCATCGAGGACTTTGTCAAATGCTAAAAAAATAAAAATCCCATTTTATAAGATTTCAAAGTGGAATCAGCAACCTTTCTGATTGAAATTGTAGATCTCGCCATAGGTGCCCTGCTTAAGACGATCAAGCAACTCTTTCTCGATTGCATTATCAAGCTTCGCCGCAATAAGAGCCTTCTCTTCTCTGCGAACTTCTCTACGCTCGATTTTACGAGGAACTAAATGGTGTGATGAAGTTATTATCCAAGAAAAGTAGAACAATTAAATTACCTGTAACAATTTTCGGCTGTCTAAAAAAGAACATATTTAGAAGAAAAATAAGAAGGGCAAAAAATGCCTACCTGGCTCTCAGCTTCATCTTACGCATCCTGATCAAATATTGATGAATACGAACAAGCCTTGCCTTGCACTTCTGTCTGACAAATTCGCTCCAGTGAACAAGGTTGTCGCTAAACAAGTAAAATATACCAATGAAAGGATTTAAATTGGTTGGTTCTAAACATACCTTATCTGTTTGACGGCGTCGGTCATATTGCGGCTCAATTTTATCTTCTCCCACATGCGACTTGGAAAATGGCTTCTCTCAACAACCTTCATATAGAGATAGCAAACACCTGCAATTTGATTTCACCGTTTAGTACTCATATCTCCTAAGAAAAATTATTAACATACCTTTTTCTTCGCGGACTGTGGCATACTGAGAATTACTGAGGGGACAGCTGGCTCGATTGCAAAGTCCAGTAAGATTATATTCATTTCGACAGAATTTTTGCGGCTTCGTGACCACTTTGTAAGAACAATACCCCTTATTCAGCATATTCCAAGTTATGTCGTCGCACTGCATTTTTGATTGCCTAAATTTGTCAAATAAAAATAGATAAATCTTGTCAGCGATTGTAACTAATATACAACTTTCAGGTTTTCAAAAAATTATTTCAAGAAGTTTTTTTTATCTAATTCTGCGAAAGATTGTGCCAATTCAGATTGCGCAAACTCAAAAAAAAGTTTGAGTTTAGCTAAACTTGAGTTTTGGAAACTCTGATATCGAGGTGTTTTTAGAACTTTGAGTGACCCTTGTACCGCTTTTTGTGGACCTTCAGAGCTGGGGAGTCAGATTTTTCAGGAACTTGAGCACGCTCTACAAGAATACGCAGGAAAAAAATTCATCAAAGCTCCTCCAGGTCACAGTAACGTTGCGTTTGTGGCCTTTTTTGGTGTCAACGCCTAACATTCTAGATAACAACGTTTTGAAGAAATTCCCAGCAACATTTTAGTATGCCTGAATATACCTGAATATACCCTAACAAATCTGACATTTAGGTAGTTATTGTAGTGGAATAGTTTCTTACTGAGTAAACGCCTAAAACATCCACGACGACACCCAAAAGGGTAGCCTAAGACCGTTAAGGATAGATATAGGCCATAAAGGAAAATTTTAAACCATCAAAAGTGAATCTAGACAATTGAGGGTGTACCTGGACCACTGCAAGGAGATGAGAACAAGTGAAATATCATACGAATTTTTTTAGTAATCTAGAAGACGCAATCTTTCACGTGAGAATAGTAAGCATCACGAAAAAAAACTTCACGTTTTTAAAAGTGGGATTATTAAAACATATCCTGTCAAGACAAAATTAGAGGATGAATTTACCTAGAGTCATTTTTTAGAGGATCAAATTAAATTGTGGCACCAAATTACTGAAATCCAGCAAATAATTTTTTTTTCAGCACCTTTTTCTAATCTTGTTAGTCGAAAATAATAAAATCCAGCACCTAATTTAAGAAATCCAGCATCTAATTTATTATTTTTACTTTTCCTAGGTCAATTTTGGATGTAAGATCATTTCGTTTGGCGAGTTCTATGTTTTTCGAGTTAACGTTTTCCCAATCCTGCGTTTAGCTAATTTTACGTTATTCAAAATCCACGTTTTGCCAATTACCGTATTTCTTCTAATTGCCGCACATGTGCGTTTATTTTTCAATCACCCGAAAATCGGAAATTTTCAAATTCGATCTAGAGATTTTCGGGTGCTTAACCAAGATCTGAAAAGTGGAATCGGTAGAGCTCGTGGAAGTTAAGAAAATGCATCAAACAGCTTAGCAAAATATTCACTCTGCTCCGAGATATAAGTCTTTAAAGTTAGGGGTGTGCGGTAATTAGAGACTGTGCGGCAATTAGAAGAAATACGGTATACGCTTTTCCAGTAATCAATCTTCCAGTCAGTATAAAGCCAACTTGGAGCAGTCTGAATTGGCGCAATCTTTCGCTACCACTTATTTTGAAGTAAAAAAAAGGTTCGACGTAAAATTTTTAAAAATCAATGATACAGTCGACCTTCGATATAGCATCCACCCAAAAAGTTCGTTCCAGCCTAAGGTCTGATACTTTTTTGATTCTATTTGAAAGTTTTTTTCTCCAAAACTGATTCGTCTGACTAGTTCAAAATATAGCAAGGGTTCCGATTTTGCCAGTCGTTTCTGAGAAACCTAAAACTTTAGTCATTTGGACCCGCAAAGCTCGATATAGCTTTTTTAGGATTTAGGCCCTAAAAAGGCGATAATACATACAGCGTTGTGGGTCTAAATGACAAAATTTTCACGTTTCTTAGAAACGACTGTCAAATTCAGAATCCTTGCGATATTTTGGACTAAACTGACGAATCGTATTTCACAATACATTTAAAAAATTGGGTTAAAAAGTGTCGGACCCTAGGCGGTAACGAAATTTCTAGGGTGGATGTTATATGGAGCGTGGAGTGTATTTGTGGCCCAAAAAGTAAACTAAAACACTTTCTAATGATTATTAGGAACAAAACTTGATCGAATAACAAATTGTTATTAACAATATACTATTTGAAATTAGAAAAATTAGCTTTAATTTTTTATTTAAAACACTAGAGAGAGAAATCCTGCGCAGCAGTGGTGGAGCACAAAATCCAGCAAAATTAA
Source organism: Ditylenchus weischeri (assembly GCA_029231635.1). Classification (NCBI taxonomy): domain Eukaryota; kingdom Metazoa; phylum Nematoda; class Chromadorea; order Rhabditida; family Anguinidae; genus Ditylenchus; species Ditylenchus weischeri. Next base: position 95,751 of record JAMRYI010000096.1, read on the forward strand.
CAATATAAGCAATCTACACGCTTTAATACAAGCTTGAAGGATGTTTGTGCCTCTTTGATTCCTAACATTCACTGAATTTAAATATCGAGCATTCCTCTTGCTCCACAAAGCGCTTGGCGGCATCATCATGAGACCAGATCGACGACGAACCAACAGCTGCACAGCCACTAAAACCACGTGTTTTTTAGACAGGAAATTGAAATTAATAAACTCTTACATCTTCTCGGCAAACAAAGATGGCGAAGAAGAAAAATGATCACCAATTTGTTGCTGTCCAACGTGACCATTTACTTTTGGCACCTCAAGATTCACGCAGTCAGAATCTTGAAAAGGTTGATTGTTTGAAATGGCTGTAGTCGATAGGGTATTCTCAACTGCGCAGAATCTGGCAGCTTCCTGCTTTAGCACTGGATTCCTCAAAACTTCACTTGTCATGCTAGAAGTTACCGAAGAAGGGCGATGAATGTGGCTGGGCGTCGGAGACGACACAGCAGAAGTTGAAGACAACACACCAAATGGAGTGAAAGACGGCTGAGAAATTCCAAGAATGTGATTTGTCTCCCGATCATACGCTGCGTACTGGTTGAATGTCTTTCGCTGAGGCAACTTTTCTCCAATCGCTCCATAACGGCTTGCTTAAATTTAAAAATTATAAAATTTGAAAAATTGATTTAAAGTAACCCAATAAGGATACATACTTTAAGACCAGAAATTTGTGACACTGTTTTTTGGTTGATTAACACTCCAATCGTCACGTGTGTAATTGCCATTTTCTACTCACAATTTATTGCTGAGCATTCCTACCAAAAAAAAATTGGAAAGAATACGGGATGCTACGCATAAAATAGCGCTTTTATTTTGCAAATTGGAGGACTTTTTTGCACTCCAACGTCAACACTGCAAATCAATTGTTTTCTGTGAAAATTTTTACTTGTTTATGTTCATATTATCTCAAAATGTTCCTTGAGAGTTGCTCTATCAGATAGGTTTTTTTTTAATTAAATTAAGACAGGGCGCTGCATATTCGCTAGACATCAGTGAAGTAAATCTCGGAACATGCGCACCCGCACCGGCTCCCAAAAATTTTCCCACCCGCAGATGCACCGGCCCCAAAGCTTCCCGCACCTGCACCGGCCAATGCGGTCGGTGCCGCACCGGTGCCGCACCGGTGCCGGTGCGGCAACGGGTGCGGTTACATCACTGGTTGAATCTTTCATTCTTTTTTGCGGTGGTGGTTCTTCAGTAGACATCTTTGCCTTTTCAGTAAGCAAACAATTGACAAATACAGTGATCAGGCAGGAAAACAAGATAAGAAAAATAACCTTGTCCATACTAAAAGAAAAATTTGGCCCTATCCGAGAATATTTTTTTTTCAACCGACCCTTGCCTAAGGCTAAAGCCTAAAATCTCACAAAAATCAACAGGGGGACCAAGGCAAAAAACTGTCCTATTCTCGGATATGTCCAAATTTTTCTTTTAGTATGGGCAAGATTGATTTCGTCACTGCTAGACACAGAATATCTCAGAATTTTTGGGTCATAATCAATCTCATAAAGAGGTGTACACTTGACCTTCATAGAGTTTTTTTTAATTTCACAAAGAGAAATTGCAGAGCTACAAGATGGTATAAGAGTTTTATACTTTCTACAGACATGTCACTTAGAAAATTCAACTGAATATGCACAACCCCGATTTTGAGGATATGTGAATCTTCAAAAGATTGCTAGTTTTACATCTAATGGCAGGTTTTCTTTGACGAATTCGGATTCAGCGTAGTCGATTTACTCTAAATGTTCTAATAGAGCCCCCGGGGCTCTATTTTTCAACTCTCCAAAAATCGGTAAAATTTTGGGTCGATCTCGAGATTTTTGGGTGAAAATTCAAAATTTAAAAAGCAGAATCAGTAGAGCTCGTGGGAGTTAAGAAAATTCAATGAACAGCTTTGCAAAATATTGACTTTGCTCCGAGACTCAGACTCTCAAAGTCGAGAGGGGGGCTCTATTAGAGAGGGGGCTCTATTAGTACCTGCTCTTTAGAAAATTACTCACTGCCAAATTTCGAATTCCGCAAATATTTAAACGAGATTTAATAAATTTTTTAAATAAATTTTTAAATATTTGTTGTCCTGAGCGGAATTTGAAATTTGGCAGTGAGTAATTTTCTAAAAAGTAGTTTTACAGGGTGGCCCATTATAAACGCCCTAGTCAATTTTAGTCATAACATTTTAAATTCGCGCTTTTTCGGCGAGTTTTTTTTTTGTTGGAAAAAGGATACTCCGGGAAAGAGAATGGTACCAAACATGTAACTAACACTTTATCCAGAACATCAACAAAACAAAAAAACTACATTTTCATGGAAGAAGAACGGACCGACCCTGTAGAAGTAAATCGACCATGCTAAATACGAATCCATCGAGAAAACCTGTCAAATAGTGCAAACCCAGTTGTATTTTGAAGATTACCATATCCTCAAAATCGGGTTGTGTACATTCAGTTGAATCTTCTAAGTGAAATGTCTTTAGAAAGTATAAAAGTCTTTTTTCCATCTTGTAGCCCTGAAAATTTTGTACGTGAAATGGCAAAAACAAACTGTATGAAGGGCAAATCAACATTTTCAAAAAAGGCTGAATCCGACTGAAAAATTCCGGAATGTTGTAGGTTCAGCGAACAAGTGGTGCCCAATCTCATAGTTTTTGAAAAGAGAGTTTAATTTCAAAAAATTTATCTCATAAAGCAACTCGCCAGGAACATTCTGAGATATCATGAACATGAACATGATTCATGAACATTAACAACCTAAAATTTTCACAGAAAACGATCGATTTGAAGTGTTGACGTTGGAGTGCAAAAAAGTCCTCCAATTTGCAACATAAAAGCGCTATTTTACGCGTAGCATCCCGTATTCTTTCCAATTTTTTTCGGTAGGTTTTGTTTCGATAAATTTTGAGTAGAAAATGGCAATTACCACACATGAAAATTGGAGTGTTAAGTCGAACATGTTTTTTAAGAAATGTCCACTAAAAAAAACGCAGTGTAGCAAAAATACACTTAAGATATTTTAGTTTAAAGGGATTACCGCCCACATTTGTATTAAACATACATGGCAAGGAGGTGGAATGTACAGGTGTGGAAATTCCTGGATTCAGCAAGGAATTAGTTGAGTAGTTTATTGAATTGATAGGAATGGCAGCAGCAATTGAAGTAGCGGACGATAGCGGCACTGGATAAAAAAGTGTCATCTGCAGCTGTTTAATCCATGCAAAGTACTGCTGTTGCTGCTCAACAGAGAGTGATGATAAAGGCGGCAAAGGTGTCCCGTTAGCGGCTGCTGTGGCGGCAATCACTATAAAATATAAAATATTCACAGCGAACTTATAAAACAAAATATTTACAAGAAGCATCTTGACGAAGGTAATGCATATCTTCACTCCCTTCTGTCCCAGGTACAGCCAAACGCGGCAAATTTTGGCCAGATGATCCGGCACTGTGGTTCAGAAAGTACGAAGAAGAGGCATTCATATACGAAGAAGGAACAGAACTAACATCGACAACTGAATGGAGAGCAGCGATTTTTTCATCCACATGCTCACTAGAAACTTCCAGTCGCTCATCCGTCTTTAAAACAGGTATTTTTATTTCCGTAGTGCAAATCTTGTTAGGCGATTCGGCATAAGCTTCCTGATGCAAAAATGTTTGCTTTGGAGCATTATCTTCGTGTTCAATCCTGATGTCTTTCGACTGCACTAGCTTCTGAAATCTCAGTTATCAATACCACTCAAAAAATACTGTAACTTACAGCTTGCGCAACATTCTTGCTTTTTTTCTTCTCAGCCTTGTTTTTCTCGGCTTTTTCCAATCTTTTTTCTAACTTTGCTTGCCTTTGCTCCTCCAACTGCTTTTTCTTTTCTTCTTGTAGACGAGCTTCTTTTTCCGCTCTCTCTTTCTTTATGGCTTCCTGTCTTTGACGTTCCTCCGCTAATTTTCTATGACGATCTTCCTCTTGTTTTTTTTTATCTTCCTGTAAAATGGATCTTGCTGTAAAAAATTATATTGAAACAGCAACCGACCAATTTTTTTTGCTGCTGACGTGCTTTATTGGCGGCATTTGCAGAAAACGTCTGGTCTTTATCTCTTGAGGCCTCCTCAATTATGGCAGAGTCTGAAAGACCCCTGACCGCAACTTTCTTCATCTCTGCCTCTGCTGCAAAGAATCGGTCATTGTGAAAATAATAAACTAAATATCGTATCATCTCTAATTACGTGTAACCCTATTTCAAAATCACATTTTGACGCGGTGTTTTTACCCTTTTTTAAAAACTGTTTCTAGACAAGTTGTCACCCATCACCCATTCATTATTCATCTCATTGCAAGACTTTCCAAAACGCCCGAAAACGTTTGCTCTAGCTTTTAAACAAGCTTTGGCTCTAATCTACTTTAGGCGTCCATAGTAGCTTTAGACATCCTATGAGTTATGGCGTCAAGGTAAAAATTGGGCGTTTAATGAAAAATTCAGGCGTCCAAATGAAACAAAGCATTTTTTCAAATAAAAAAAGTGACGTCATAGTAACAGCTATATAAAGGTAATTCATATCGTTTGGGTCACTGGAGCTAGGCAAAAAGAGCCTCTATATGGATTTTATGATCGAGAGTCTTGCTCGGAATCATGTCTAAGATAAGTGAGTGCGCGCATCTCTAACTCTCAAGCCCCCCCTTATTGTTTCCACCTCCTGGTTGTTGTTATGATTTTGGATGCTGTTCTGGTTGTTCTTTTCACCTCCTGGTTTTTGATTAATGGTTTGGGAATAAATCTTCGATTGGCTAATGTTTTTTGTTGTTTTTGTTTAAAAAAAAACCCGGAACTTTGGCGCGACATGGTTGAAATATAGAACACCCCCCTCTATTATAACACCCCCCTCTAATATAACACCCCTTTACAGCGAGGTTGAAAAATATAACACCCGGGTCTTCTATTAGATATATACCGATTGTTAAAGGCATTCAAAATATAAAGCCACCCCCTCTATTAGAGACACTCCCTCTATTAGAGCCACCCCCCAGAGAGCATCCAAAAAATAAAGCCACTGTGGCTCTATTAGAGGAAGTACGGTATACCAAAATGTAGCCCCGTATTTGCTATACATAGTTGGGGCAAATTGTTATAAAATAGGGCATCTACGCAAATTAGAAACCATTTTAAACCCAGAACCTTTTTTTCTAGTCAAATATTCAGAGTATTTTTATTTTCCCGCCAAATTTTATATAGAAGCTACAGGGAACATTTTCGGGCGTTTTGAAAAGCCGTACATTGGCGAAAACCGTGGTAAAACTTAACCGAACAACTGTCTCTATGAAATGGATCGGAAACACAAAAACACCAAGAGCATGACTTTAAAGGGGCATGCCCACGCTATTAAGGGTGGCGCCCACCAATTCAACTTTTTTTCATAACCATTGAACTTAACTTGGTTTCTTATAAAACAATGCCTAAAATTAGCTTTATGTATAGTTTTGTTAGAAACCAAGTTGAAAAATCCGTACAGAAGTGCAATGATTACGAAAAAATTTTCGAATTGGCGGGCACCACCCTTAATAACGTGGCATGCCTCTTTGAATTAGAAGTAATCCAGTTTTCACCTTGTTGCTTCTGTTTCTGTCTTTTTTTTGACTTTGACTTCTCCTCTTGGATCTTTTTAGCATTTTCGGCGGCCAACTTAGCTTCTTTTTCAGCCTTTTCTTTTTCCAGTGCCTCTTGCTTTGCACGTTCTTCTTCTTTTGCTCTTTTCTTTTCTTCCTAATAAACGCAACATGAAGTGTTAGAAAAATTGGCACTATTCTTGTTGGTACCCCCAAATCATAGGATTTTTTTTCAAAATTTTTTAAGCTATTTTTTGAATTTTTTCCACTGCTTTTCCACCATTTCCACTGAAACTGCCCGTTTTTTCATTCCCATCAGAATCTTTTTTTCCTGGACACTGTCTAGTTGTAAAAAGCAAATTCTTAGATTGAAGCCATTTGATAAATTGGTCATCAGAAAAAGCCAAAACTTCGTAAAGACGCTTCGTATTGAATCCTTTTAACTCGTCCATGCTAAATTAACCACACCATTGTTCAATAAAAAGCATTAAAAATGATTTTCAGTTCAAAAAAATTCAAAAAATAGCTTAAAAAATTTTGAAAAAAAATCCTATGATTTGGGGGGGTACCAACAAGAATAGTGCCGAAAAATTGAGGATAAAGAAAATAATACCAGTTTCCTTTGCTTCTGACGAGCCTTCTTAGCAGCTTTAGAAGGAGAAAGCTGCGCATCAGATGGTGTTTTTTCATTGATAAATTGCAGGAGCTCTTCTAAAGACCTTTCCTCTACGACATCCTTTAAATAAATTTGTAATAAACCACAAGAAAAAGAAGATGAAATTTACATTCTTAATTTCCACTTTTGTCTCAGCCTCGGAAACCCTATCACGAATGTCTGAGCTTAGCGAGTGTCCTCTGTCAGCATCCCACTGCTGAAAAATAAATAATCACATGGGTTAAAAACATCCTCTACCTTTTCTCTTTTCTTAAGAACTTTCCTTAGCCTTTCGCGGATTTCTTCATTTCGCCGTCCATCATGACGCGATGGTGTATCACCCGAAAGATAAGTGCAGTAACAACTTTAAATTAAAAAAAATTAAAATAAATAACGGAAAGGAAAAACGAACCAATCGCAGCGGCTATACCGATCGCGATTTTCTCCCTCACCACTCTAAATGATCAAATTTAGAATATTTTATTTTATAATTAGATATTACCTGTGTGGAACAAGAATCATGGTCATGATCACACTCATCATCCTCTGACAAATCCACCGAGTGAGAGTCACATGTGTCTTCTTCCTCTTCGCTGACCGTGGGTTGAGCTGAAAAGAGTCTTGTCTCGATAAACTAAAGCTTAAAACCAGAGCTCACTACTATTGGTGTTCGCATCTGAATTCTGTCTACGCATGAGGCTCTCGATAAGTTTACGACAATCGGGCTTAATGAAGCTGGAAAAGCAGCCATTACCCTTGCCAGCCACAGACTTGTCTGATCCGTTATTGAAATCGCTTCCAAGCACACCTCCTCCATTATCAAAAGATCGCTCAATTTCTTGAACAATTTTTTCTGAAATTCGCTTAATATCTGCTGCCTCCGTTTCACTAGTCTCGTCTGCAAAACAGGTTTTAAATAATCTTGATAGATTTTTATGAATAAAGCCAACCGCCTGATATTCCATTGGAGTTTTCATTGCTATCATTATAATCCACTTGCTCTGTAGTTCCACTGCAAGAGGCTTGCTTGGCTCGCTTTGGCATGAATTTCCCCCTGATAGTGAACTTACTTTTCATAATTTTTGAACTCTTTTCTAAGCTGACACACTCCTCAATGATCGCTGTGTAATTTCCGTACATAAGAACTGATTGCTCAAAAATTTTGCTATAAAGCAACATTGATCAGATTTTTCGAATAAAAATAAACCTGCACAACAAATAATTTCATTTTGGTAAAGTAAAAAGATAAGCGTTTATAATCTGTCAAAGATTTTTCCTTTATTTGAAACATTAAATTTTTAGAATTTTTGTAATTTTACATCAGATCCTATTGTCGGTAGTATGTTTTGCAAAACATTACCGAATTTCAATTTTTTCAAAATTCTGAGATCGTGACTCTGCGGTGCACATTTTTCACTCAATTTTTTTTGACAAACTACCAGAATTTATCTAGAAGCACGAGAATTTTGGTCGAGTCGCGATGTATTTAGCCTAGGATACGATACTCTTTTAACTCAATTTTCGAAAACTTTTCTGCAACATTATTTGCCAGTTTAGTTCCAGAAATCGCAAGGATTCAGATTTTGCCGATCATTTTATAATCCCACTACCCCAAGCCCCTCAAAACCACCTTGAGGAGGGTGTCTACTATTACTGCCATAACTAAAATAACTGAAATACCTCGGCGTTGTTTTAGTTTTTGTTATTTGCGTCACTGTCTGCACACATATGCCTTTCTTGTCAACATGCACCACCTGCATATAATTGTGTTATAAGTGGAACTTCTAATGTTTTCAAAGCTTACGCTTTTCTTGTCCTCTGATATGTAGTACTGGCCATCCACTGTACTTGTAAGTGTTGCTGCGGCCGTCGAAGATTTAGCCCTTTTCTTCAAAACACTTTTCCTTGGAATAATTTTATTCAATCTTTGTTTGGATTGAGAGGGTTTAGATGATGGTAAGTGAGGAGTGTCGTCTAAAACAGCTTTATCATTGATACCGAAAATCCCCCTATATTTGATGGATGGTATTTAATTCTGACCCATAATTTCTAAAAAAATACTTACTGTTTTCTTAAAAATGTCTCCTAATTTAATGTTGTCATTCATCTTTGAATTTTCGGGTTAATTTACTTTTATTTTTTAGATTTTTTTTCATAATCGTGTAGCCCAGGATCTCAGCTTTCTAATTAGCTATCAAACTTCATTGAATGATTTCAGATTCCGAGTCAAATGTAGAGATTAAGGTGTTTTTTTAAATATCCACTTTTTTTAAAACCTCCAAATGTATGCATTTCTGATGTCATTCAATAAAGTCTGATATTTCGCTAAAAACCTAAAATCCTGTGTTACATGATAATGCATAAAATTTTGCGAAATTAACACGAAAATTTGGCATTGGTCAATTTTTAGAAATTAGGGAGCCGAATTAAATATCACCCTAATTAGATTGCTTAATTTTAGCTTACAATTATATTCATCTTCTGAGTCCTCCTGTTCACATTTACAGGTGAAAGGAAATTCCAGTCCTGCATCCCAATTGGATTGTGCGTCAGACATTTGCTTGCTTAAGTTTAATTAGTTTAAAACTAAAATTAAAACTAATCCATATTCTTACCACAGCTCACTAGTCTGTAAAATTTAGAATTAAGAAAATTGAGGTTTAATTAAAAAAAACCAAAAACCTCGTGCAAAGTAAAAAGTGAAGAGGATTCCAGTACACCAGCAGGCACCCCAAATATCATTTCTGTGTTTACTTTTTCGTCCTCTGCTGCAAAAATAAATTTTGTTATAAGCGGGAAGGAATCTATTTAGAGTTAGCAACCTGATTCTTCAACAGTTCTTTTGACTTCTTTAAAGGCTGCAAAATTAGCTAGTTTTTTGGTCTCCTCAGCCATAAAAGTATTTGTTGCTTCGAGTGTTTCTCGCACCGATAATTGGCTGTTCTTTGGTAATTTGGTTTTGCTAATAATGCTGTTGCATTTAGCATCGAGCTCTAGCGAACACTTCGAATCCATTGCTGATGCTCCACCACTACATAGCAATTGTTCTTCATCAGCGTGCATTTCCTACAAACAACATGATATTGCCATAGTAAAAACATTATTAAGTTATGTCAGAAGTTAATTTATGTGAAAAAGAAAATACCTCAAAACCTTCCTCCATGTGAAAATTAACTACATCCACCATACAATCGATCCCGCAATCAATTAGTCCGCACAAAATCATGTGGTAGAACCCACACTCATCGCAAGAGCAATGGGGATGATGGCAATACTTGCACAGTGTTTCACCCTTATCTTTATCTAAATACTTTTAAATTTTTCAATTTTGAACTGATTTATTCGAACAAAGCATTGTATTTATAGTTTTTAGCAAAGGTATTTGTATTGCTTACCTGAGACACACTTATCACTTTGTTCCGGTCCTTTATTGAATAGTTCTTTAAAACGGCGAACGAATTCGGCTTCGTCAGCTTCATCTATTTCTCTAAAAAAACTTTTTTGAAATGGTAGAAGGTTATGACTGAACAGTGGTCCAATTTTGAAAGTTTTCCGTTTTAGAAGGTTTTTATGCTTACTCACTTTTTAAGAATATTTTTGAACAATTCCTTACAGGGTTATTCAAGAAATTGTAACACTTTCAAACTGCCATAACTTTTTATCCCGGCACGATTTCAAAATTTTGTAAACGCAGATCGACTCAGAATTTCATGGCAATTTTTTGGTATATAAGGTCAAAACCACGATTTTCGCTTGGTCCCCCTGTTGTTTGGCTCCTGGTCTGTAGGTGGCCTTTGGATGGACAACAGGGGGACCAAACAAATTTCGAATTTTGCAAAAAAATTTTTCGGGTGTTATATGCCAAAAATTGCCATGAAATTCTGAGTCGATCTGCGTTTTTTGAAATCGTGCCGGGATAAAAAGTTATGGCAGTTTGAAAGTGTTACAATTTCTTGAATAACCCTGTACTTTTTTAGACACTTACAAAGGAACCTTGCGACTTGTTTTTTACTTGTACAGGAGATCTCATTGAATAGCCAATATGACTTTCAATCAAATTCGTTGAGATCTCGTGCCCATAGCCGAAAAAAGCGTAGATAAAAAGACTTGTATCCGACATCGACCAATGAACTTTTTGATTCAATGTTTTGTGGTTTTCAATACTTTATCAGCCTTTTTATCCAATTTGGCTATAAGCCCGATATCTCAACGTAGGTAATTTTGTCCCCTTTTTCTATTAAGTAGTTCGCTGCTTTTTTTTCAATTTTATTTATTTTGGACTCTTAGGTGCATCTTTTTTTCTCCTTTTTTAACTTAGGCGAAGCCTTAGGCGCTGGATAGGGCAGCGCACGTTAGGACGGACTCAAAGAGTGGTCCGAACAGCAAAAAACTCAAATTAAAAAAAGTGTAAATTCAAAAAAAGGACAAAAGGCTACGACCACGAGACTACTTTGTTTATCCGATGAGACCAAGCTCTCCTGCTACGTGCTCGCTAGGTTCCCTTGTTAGTTATTTTTATTTGTTTATGAATTTTTAGGAAAAGTGACAAGTACTATATCTCAATTTAAAAAATATCTTAATTTCCATGTATAGGCGGCGCCCAATTTAGCGCACAGTCGATTTAACGTACTTTTGATAACCTTTTTAAGCTTAATTTTGGCTGGACTAGTTACCATAATTGTAATCCAATCTAACCTATGCACGATTCGAATTACCCCTAATCCCGGTCTCCAGCGGGTAAGTTACATCGAGCGCCGACTGTTCATGCAATTACAGACACTACTCCGTATCAACCAAGTTGATATTTGGGATGATTGAATTAAATAAATAACTAACCTATCACCGTCCTCTTTTCCTATATGCTCTATATTTGTGCATGGAAAACAGCTGTGGCCTTCTGACAAATCCTCGCAAGACATTTTTTTCTCATTTTCTCCCCTCGCTAAATCACGCATCATTCTTCGTTGTTCAGTGAAAAATTCTAGATCTTTCTCTAATATTTCCATTTTTGTTCGATTGCGCTAAAATTGGATTACACAACTGTATTTGTAATTTAAATAGATCACTACCAAATGTGTTTGCTGGTCGATGAAAGCTTGTATGAGTAGATCCGCTCTACGAAACATCTCCCTCGAAGTCAGCATAAGGTGGTGAAACAGTTTGAAACTTTTAACCAGCTCCACCACGCCTGAGAGAAGCTCAGGCAATTGCTTTTGAAAGTCATCGTTCATAGGCCAGGGGGCAGGTGGAATCTTATCAATGCTTATTTCCACAGGTCCGTCACCAGTCAGTTTAACTCTAGAAAATAATAGCTGTGGTAAATAAAAAAAAAGCTAAAATGTGGCGTAAAATGTTACTGTAAAGCAGACTCCATGTGTGGAACAAAACTGCGAAATAGTTCATCTTGGTAGATCACTTTATCGAAGATATGGTAGTTTACGTTACTCCAGGTCACTCCAAACTGTTTGAGATATTCCACTTCCTATATAACAAATAAATTATTGAAACGTGCTGGATAAACAGTTTTTGGGATCAAAACAACTACCAAAGGCATTAAATATTGGGAAACAGTTTTGACTACATCTTGGAATTTGGAGAATTCGTCAAGTAGGGCCTAAAAGTATTGCATTGTTTTCCACTATAAAAAATTTTCTTTTCACCTTAATAAACAATTTTGCTTGGGCTATAGCTATAGCATTAGCAGCCGGCTTCATGTCGTAATACTGAAATTTTCAGTAGAGATGAGAAAAAAGGAAATAACATAAGGTCGAGTCATAAGTCATTGCAGAACGTAAAAATTCAAATACAGTGGATTCCCGATTTTGTGTACACCTTGGGGACCGGTCAAAGTGTACACTAAATCGAGGTTTACACTAAATCGGGATTCGACTTTAGTCATTTTACTTAGTCTCTGGCCAAAAAGTCAGGCTCAAATGTACACTGAATCGGGCGTGTACACTATATCGGGTGTACACTAAATCGAGAGTGCACTATATTTTAAAGGGACGGTACATCTACTGGGTGGCTGTGGACTCGGATCCCGAAAACTGAGTACACGGACAACTCAACTTTTTGACAACTGATCTCGAAAGATATTCGAATATAGGACAACTCATCACAATTACCGTATTCTCTCTAATTATACACCATGGTGTAAAATTTTTCAACCCCTCCTCGAGGGTGGTGTATAATTAGAGAGTGGTGTATAATTAGAGAGAATACGGTATACTGATCTTTTTGAATTCCCGCCCACTGCGGAATTCGTTTTTAGGACAACTAGGCCCAAATAAAACTCGGCTTTTTGACAATTGGGCGGGAAAATTTCGCATTATAAAGCAATTGACTTCAAATAAGGTTGGATTTTCTGGCAACTTGATCCTTTTTGTGTTTCAACTTGGAACTTTTAGGCTTTCTGTATTTTCAAGTCATTTATGATCGTTTCATGGTCTGTTCAACTTTTACATATCCTTTTCGTGCCTTTTGACTGTGCACTTTCATACAAAATTAAAATTTTGGTACTAATTCGGTTTAGCCCCACACCCCCATTTTTTGCTTTCGTGTCTCAAGTTTGCACAATTTTTTTAAACATGTCTATGTCTCTATGTCTCTGTGTTCTATGTCTCTGATTTTGTTTGGCGCCGAATGATATTATGTTCTTTTTATGGTCATAAATTATTGACTTGTATCTATGTGAATAAATGAAAGATGTTTGTCGCATCAAAGAAAAATAAAAATCAAAAATGGGAGTGTGGGGCTAAACCGAATTAGTACCAAAATTTTTACCAATTTTAAAATTTAACTACACTGGTAGAAAGAACGAGGGGGAAAACCCCATTTTCAGTCTTATCAAAATAAATTGCTTCATATGATAGCATGGATTAGTTGTTTATTTAAAAACAAATTATTTTTCAGGCCATCCAGGTGTATATCACCCTATCCCAGGGTACCCACCTCGGCTTTTTGATTTGAAAATTTTTTTAATTTTTCAGGTCATCCAGGTGGATATCCACCTGGAACAGGGGTACCTACCCCTGATTTTGGGGTTCGGGTAGCAAGAAACACAATTTTGGTTCTATTTGACCTGCATCCCTGCACGATTTTACATTTGACAGCATGGTTTATTTTAAAAATTGACTTTCTTTCTGTTTTCAGGACATTAAGTTGGATATCCGGATCCTCCTGACCACGTGGTACCTACCCTAAGTTTGGGTTTTAGGTGGGTAAAATCGCACTTTTGGCACTAACAAACCGGTTTTGCAATGCGATTGTAGGTCAAAATACGTGGTTTGTTTTTGATTTTAGCTAAGTTTTATTTTTTCAGGGCAGCTAGGTATTCGTAGTAGATAGGCATCCAACTGGACCGGGGGCATATATACTGGAATAAAATAACGATAAAGAGTAATATTGCACCTATCACCGACAAACACAGGCAAATATTCATCGAATGAACAAAGAATTGAATATAAAACAGGTGAGTCTAACCAAAATAGACAAAAAGATAGCTCGGAAGTACGAAAATCAAATTTTCAAACCGTTTAATAATTTCCCGCCCAATTGTCAAAAAGCCGAGTTTTACGAATCATGTTAAGACCAATTTTTTGTTATTCAAATTGTTTTTGGCCCAATTTTGTATGATCTCAGTCGTATTTGCACCAGCTGTCCGAATCTGAGTTGTCCTATATCCGAGTATCTTTCGAGATCAGTTGTCAAAAAGCTAAGTTGTCCTTGTTCTCAGTTTCCGGGATCCGAGTCCACAGCCACCCACATCTGCTGTCCCTATCTGGTCTTGCATGGAAAGCTTCAATATTCAAATTAAACAGATGTAAAGGTTGCTGGTTCTAATCCCTCTGGCTGCACACCTTATTTTCGTTACAGGTACTGGTATTAAAACAATCCTCAGGCTCTTAGAAACCGAACTAATCAGTGGTTTAAAAACTATCGTACGTTTCTTACTAGGGAAAATTTCTCAACTTACTTTCCTGGAGTAATTTCGGAAAAAGGTTCCATCATGTTACTTCTGTAGCTCTGAGTCTCAAACTTTGCAATCATCTTTTCAGCAGTCAATAAAATAGACAGAGGCAGTATAACCCAAAGTATATGTCTTCTGGCTGTTTTTCGTTTATTTTGACGGTGATTTGCAGTAAATCGCAAAATGAAGACAGGTTATGACAATAAAGCAGCCATGGAAACCATTCAAATCGATTCATCGATATTTTTTGGTTCTAGAATCCAGAACGTTCAACTCAATTACTAAAAAATGTTGGAAAGTTAGAGTGTGCAGCCAGAGGGATTAGGACCAGCAAGCTTTAAATGGGTTTTAATTTAAATTTTGAACATTTCCATACGTGACCAGATACGGACAGTAGATGTACCCTCCCTTTAATGGGCTGTAAAGATTAGTATAAACTATTTTTTTAAAAAGGATAACTAAACGTTACCTCCCGCAAAATGCACTTTCTTTAGAAATGAATTTCTTCGAATTTCTGACTATTTTTTACTTAGGTTGGGATACCGACAGGTGATTTAAAATTCAGCAGTAACTTACCAATAAGCGGTAAGTTCAGTAATTTTTGCGGGCTGTGGTAACTTGTTGGTAAGTTACTGTCTTACAACACTATGTTTTACTCTCATCTTGTAAAGCAAGTCACGGCAGTCAATTTGGCATATTAAGAGCGAAAAAAGGCTAATTTTGGGGGTCCACATTCGAAAAATTACATTCAAGTGCCGTATGTAAATAAATTTAAAAAAATATATATATAGACGAAGTATTTTTCGAAGTATTTTTGTCAAATTTACAAAAAGGTAAGTTTAGTAACTTACCAAAGGCACATAAATAAAGTTAAAAGTTTTGCCTAGTTTGCTTTTTTGCAATTTGCAAGACTTATGACTCAACTCAATAATCTTAAAATTATTTACAAACCTTTTTTAGACAAGGCACTTTATTGGGGGTTACTAAAATGTTCCACAATGAAACTTTCACAGTCATCACATGCTCTGTGCACACACTCTCAAGTCGTTTGAATAATTGTTGTGGATCAAGCTTACACAGCCTACAAATGAAGTTTAATATTCCAGTCCAGACATATACATGTCAACTCACGCAGTTACACCCATACTTAGCGCCATTTTCCGAGTTTCAGCATCCAACGTCTTTCTCTCGCCAGTGGTATTAGCGCGGGAGATGCCAGTAAGCGGCTCACCACGCATCAATTTTTTAACAGATTGTCGAATAAGACGCCAATAGTTTTGAAGAATGTTTGTTTGCGCCTCAAACTCACACTGCATTCTTTTCCGTTTTGGACAGACGGCTCCAGGGCATCTTTTTTTAATGATTTTCTTGCAAGAACCATTTGCTAGATGACTTGGTGGTGATTCGCTTGACTGAAAGCATTTGGTGGATAAAATACTACAGAATTTAGACGCAATTCCCAACCTCATTACTTCGATTGGAGCGACATTTCTTGCAAGAAGAAGGAAGCTAAAATTTGCAAATGATGATTTGGAGAGGCGTGTCCGTCGCCGATGGGAATATTTTGAAAAGCGGGTACCAGTGAAAAGCACCAGTGGTACCAGTGAAATTAATGAATTCAACCGACGCAATTTGATAAAAGTCGAGAAAAACTATACCTCAAATAGAAATCAAACCGAGGAGCGACTTTCCGTGCTTTACCATTGAGCCACCAATGCTATTAATTAACGATGTGTTTTTAATTACTTATTACACGGGGGGAACTCAACAAATTTGCACTTCAAAGTAATTCTTTTTTCAGTTGACCTGGTACCCGCCTTTCAAAATATTGCCATCGGCGACGGGCATGCCTCTTTAAAGGAACATGATTTTTTGAGTGCAACGGCATTTCCATAGTTTCAAGACTCTTTTTATGTCTAGACAACAAAATTTTGAAGTTTCTTTCAATTTCAACAAGAAAGCAATTTTAATTGATCTGATTTCTTTCAAATGATCTTAAACATAAAAAGTCCCCTACCACGTTAAATTTTGTAATTGCCGCTGCTCTCAAAAACCATAATTCTTTGATTAATTTAAGTTTTCTTTAAAGTATTTATAGCGAAAATACCTTTTTGGAAGAGTTTGAAGAGTCGCTACTTTTTCTAGAGAGAAAAGGAGAAAGCTTGCACACATTTTTATAAATAGCCGTTCGATCTTTAACCCCAAGGCCTTCCACTGAGAGCATGGTTTTGGCGGTGAAACTTACTTAAGTTAACTTACTTAGTTAAGTTAACTTACTTAGTTTAATTTAACTTACTTAGTGTGGTTACCCACCAGGTGAAAGCTTCGTCATGCTGAAAAATTTGTATAATTTCTTAAGCATTAAAGGACGACTAATCTAACTTGTATTGACGGAGAAACTCGCAGCACACCGTCAGTAACACAAATCGAGCCCTCTTGAATAAACTTTGCTATTGCTGGATTGCCGAAGGTGACATCCGCGACATTTTCCACAAAAGCTTTGAACAGCGATCTTACTACTGGTTGTTCTTCTTCGTAGAAATCAGTCAAAGGAAGCACAGGAGTATTTGAAGGCGGTTGGGTTTTGAGAGAAGATGGCTTTGAGGAACCAGTAAACTTCTTTTCCTTAAAGAAAAAAGATAAGACAATTAAAAAGTATATATTATCTTATCAAGCGAAGTTCAAAAATAGACGGCTAAAAGTTTGTTATAGTGGCAATCCTAAGCTCGCCGAAAAATCGGCATACTTCAAAGGGATCATCACTGACACAAAATATCAATTTACAAGAATGACGCCTGTAGCTAAATAAGAAGACCTTTCACCTTTTTGCCAACAGATCCCGAATCAGTTTTGGCGCTCATCGTTGTTCAACACTTTAAGTGAAAGGCAGGTAGTGAATAGTATTAGCACGAAAAGTATCAGAAAGAGGGATAGAGAGTAAGATTAACAGCAACGACGCCGAGGCTTCTACGCTAACTATAAAAAGTTGAGTTAACTGTAGAACAGTCTATTACACAAAAAAGACGAGTAAAAACCTAGATTATTGACCGTCAGACAGTTAGTCAAAGTCATATTACACAACTTATCGCGAATAAATGATTAGCCTCATATACATGTTGACGACATATGTGATTAGTTTGCAAATAGACACAAGAAAAAATGTCAATATCAGTAATAAATTAATTCTGCAATGGATCAAGAAAAGCAGTGAATTGCTATTGCTTATTTTTCTTTTTGAGTCTCCTGTGAAGAGATGGAGAGTGGAATAGAATTAGCAGCAGCAAGCACAAGAGAAAGGCAGAGAGAAAAAGAACCATTTGTGCGGAAAACGCAAAGGCCCAATTTCCTGCTTCAACAAATTGAGTCAGTTGCCTCTTCTAGCACCAATTTAAATCAGATTTTTTTGTAGAGAACCTTATCTGACAATAAAAAAATTCTAGGCAAGAATGTGAACATTTTGATGGTTCGTTCCTGGTCGAGCTTTAGATTTCGAAATCCCATAGGGCCGGACTTGAGGAAGAAATTGCGGGCTAGGCCCTGAGATTTGGGCCTGGTTTGAAAACGATTAGTTGCTAGTTGCATATTTTCAATGAAGTTTTATTCGTTGCTCTGAAGAAAACGTAAAATAAATGCTACGATGAAAATTTGGTGACATACCGTATAACCTCTAATAATCTCACAGCCTCATGCTTTTTAACAGTGTCTGCATGCAGAAATAAAAAAACGAACAAAACTTTTAGCAATTTATTGAAATACAAGACAGCGGAAACTAAATCATATTTTATACGTTATTGACCGTTTAGAAAGTTATCAGCTTTAAGGATCAGCTTTAAGGAATGACTCGAGTTTGAAAAAGTTGATATCCTTTAAGGTTCCAGCCAGATTCTTCGGAACACTGAACAGAAGATGTCGGTTCTTTCAAAATTCAAGTTGATGACTGTTAGATAGAGCTTCGTTGATTACCAATCAAGAGTTCTTGCCTTGATGAATTAATAATGAGTCAAAACTTTAACCAAAAGAATCTTTTATTCAACAAACAATAATGAAGGTACAGTCAAACCCCGATTTAACGACACCCTCGATTTAACGACCCCCTTGGCTCAATTTGGTTGGTCCAGTTCAAAATATAAGGAACCATACCCCCGATTTAACGACCCCGATTAAACTACCCCTTCGATTTAACGACACCCTCGATTTAACGACCCCCTTGGCTCAATTTGGTTGGTCCAGTTCAAAATATAAGGAACCATACCCCCGATTTAACGACCCCCCGATTAAACTACCCCTTCGATTTAACGACCCCTTTTTGCTGGTCCCGATAAACAAAAGATACCTCAATTTAACGACCCCCTCTATTTAACAATAGGAGAAGTAAAAAAGCGTTTGAATTGGCACTAAAATTTTCACTCTTGACAAATTAGTCCACATGCAGTTAGGTATTTTTTCAACTACAATTAGTCTTGCGTTTCGGCAATTTGTTTTTCGCCAATATTTCTCGCGTTTTGTCATTATTGTTGGTAATCATTGTGTTTTCTACCTATTACCTATGATAAACAATAGTCAACAGTAAGAAAGATTAATCAAACTGATTCCCGCGAGTCTCAATGCATTCTGTTAAAACACGCGCATGATTAGGCACATTCGTTCCAGCCCAAGTTCACGCGAATTTTTTTCGCCGATAACAAGCCCTTTTAGAAGGACGATTAAAAATTTTCTGTGAAATTGCGATCACTCTGTTATAAGTTTGTGCGCAATAGATAGCTCAGATCCGGCTCACCATTTTGAGATGTTATTTGCTCTGTTGGAATAGGAATATACGAGAGAAGTTGAAAATTCAATGATCTGGAATGTCACCTTTTCGCCAATTTTAAATTGAATAAATTAAATCAGTTATTATTGTTGTTTGAAATAAACTTGCATTTTTGCGGAATTTGATCTGTTACAGTAAAACCTCTATTTAACGACCCCCTTTTCAATTTCTCGTATGGAACCCTCGATTTAACGACCCCCTAGAGCCGGTCCCCAAGGGGGTCGTTAAATCGAGGTTTGACTGTACTACAGTCAACTATCGCTATAGTGCGCTATAGTGAGTCTTGTTTTATGATTTGGTTGGTTTACTATAAATATAAAGGATTCATACCCTCGCTATAGTGCGCTTTCGCTATAGCGCGATTCTCGATATAGTGCGCTTTTTCTCCTTTCCTCACCGAAAGTGTACTCTCAACATTGTGCGCTGTCATATTTTTTCATTACAATAAAGATATCAAATGGTTTGGTATACAGTCAACTTTCGCTATGCAGTCAACTCTTGCTCTACATTCAACTCTCGATACACAGTCAACTCTCGCCAATCGACCGCACCATATCGAATTATTTCATCGGCTAAAGTAATTAAAGGTTGCTTTTTTGGAGTTTCAGCGATTGTACATTTTAGAAACAGCAATTTTAATCAAATTAGAAAAATATACACTAAATCGAAAGTTCTATTAAATCGAGACTCCACTTAATCGAAGGTTTGGTTCCTTATGTTTTAGAAAAAACCAACCAAATTGTAAAGAAATATACTCTAAATCGAGAGTTACACTAAATTGAGATTACACTAAATCGAGAAGCGACTGTAATTGTAAATGCCCCATTTCCAAGTACAGGAGACCCAGTTACGCGTTCATCACTTCTGCGCGCTTGATTATCGGAACCGATCCGAGAACTTATGTATTCTTCAAGCGTGACCTCACATGGAATAATTCCAGTTGTGACATTCCAAATCGTACATAGCAAAGAACGGAGACCGTAACGGCAATTGCAGTGAATCTAAAAAGAAAAATATAAATTGCTGAAAAAAACCTGGTACTTACTGATTTAACACTGACTTCATCGGACTCGATCTGTTTACAAAACTCTCCGACATTCAACTTTGAAAGACGATAGTCAAATACATCCGCAGCACTAGAGGCGCCCAAGTCAGAAGCCGGTTTATACTAAACTTATGATAAATTTCAAATATTAAATGATTCTGCAGATACCTCAAAACAAAGATTATTTAGAACGGGTGGTATTTTTTTCGACCGTGAAACTGTCGAAAATGCGCGTTAAATTTTTTTTTCCCGTTAAATATTTTTTCGCCCATGATTTCCTTTTCCTCATAACTTTATTCCAAGGGTCTTTGTTTTAGGTTGTAAACACGGGGGTTGGTATTGGGGGACCAAGGCAGTTTTTTTAAGTTTTTAGATTGTGTCCGAATTACCCGAAACCATCCCGAACCACCCAAAACCACCCGAAACACCCAAAACTACACAAACCCAACCGGAACAACATGTGTTAACCATTTTTGTTGTTGTCAAAAACTTTTCAAGTTCGCGCATTTTGAAAAATTTTGCGGAAATTTAAATTTTTTCAGTCTGAACCAACCAAACCAAAAGCACAACCACTTGGAGCAAAAAATTTTTTTACTTTTCGGACTAAAAAATTTAAATTCCCGCAAAATTTTTCAGAATTAGAAAGGTATGGATCAAAACGTGTGTGGAGTCTACACACGAATGGTCCACACTGTGGACCAGTTCGGTGTGGATCAATTCGCCTAACGCCCCAGAATACCACTACATGAGCACCATCGAGGTAGCACCTCCCAGGAACAGCTTAGGAACAGCCTTAGGACCACTACCTGAGTACCAACACCTGGGTGTTTCCGGTGGGTTGAAGTGTTTGGAGTAGTTTTGGCTGGTTTTTGGTGTGTTGGATGGTTCGAGGTGGTTTTGGGTGGTTTGGGGTGGTAAAACTGCCTTGGTCCCCCTGTTGTTTTTGAACATTCCGCTGACAATATTCATATGAATATTGTCGGCAAAACGTCCACGCACCTTACAGGCTATATAGATCAACGAGCAGAAAAGAATATTTAATGGGTAACACGAATTAACGGGCAAAAAAATATTTAACGGGTATTTTCGACGATTTAATGGGCAGAAAAAATATAATCCATTTAGAACGTCATCAGTCGTAACCTCTGCATGGAAATCATGAAATATTCACAGTTAATTGCGAGATCATTACAGTGAGATCGAATGCACCATTATCTTGTACAGGTGATCCAGATTGAAGTCCTTCCACTTCGCGAAAGATTGTCCAAATAGATCTGATAAGTTATGATCATATCATATCATTATGAGCTGTTCAAATGGCACCTTCTTGTAATGGAAAATATATAGCTGAAAAAGGTCAAAATGTGAAATGATGCGGGTTACAGATTCACAAGAGGTCAAATTTCACAGAAAACCAACACAAAAAGCACTGCTTACCTCAATCCCACACCGCACATCACACCACGACTGCTTTGCATCACCACACACTTTCTTGAAACCTTCTGGAATTGCTCCTGATCCACATCCGAATGAAAAGATCTTTGAATTGTAAATTTTGCAGCGCAGATAAGAATTTATTCTAAGAAACGGCTGTAAAACTAAAAAATAAGAGTAGTTTAATTGTACAAATACCAACAAACACTCTCTACCAATTCTTCAGGTGGACAATCATGTGGTACCCATGGTTGCACACATGATTCCCATATTCTTTGCACGAGCCTCCTCTGGGATGCTTTCCAAAACAATGAAATCGGTAGTATTCTCCTTGGCGACTCTGGCTATCCATGTAAGAAATGGCTAATGACTCCCTTTCTCTGCACCTGCAGAGTTGAGGTTAGTTCATAAGACTTTTATTTACTAATGTATGACTGCAACTGTATGGTTACAGATACAATAAGGCGCACAAGAAGACAAGGGTGGGGGTGGAACAAAGAATCGGTCAGTGGAAAAGAAGATTCTCAATTCTGTATAGCGAAGTTAGGCTCAAATTGGAGAATGTGGTCGATCTAGTGCTCTCAATCGCTGTTCTACACAATCTTGCCATTGAGCTGCGGATGCCTGAGGATGAAGAGGAATTCGAATATGAGCAACCGGAAGTAGAGCTTTACCAAGGCCGTCAAATGACTGGTATTCAAGATAGAAACAGAATTGTGAGAGAATATTTTGACTGAATATGTGGTATCTATTGTTGTGGAAGTGAATAAAGGTGTCACGACATATTTATGGAAATTCATTATTTACTACGGCTAAATATTTAGCTGCTAATTTTATAGCCTGCAAATATTTAGTGACTGATTATTTAGCTTCTAATTTATATAATTACTACGACTAAATAATAAGACTTTTAGCCGACTAAATGTCTAAATATTTAGTCGACTAAATATTTGGTCACTAATTAATTAGACGGCTAAATTTTTTATTTACTACCGATTAGCCACTTTTATTAGTGACTAAATAATTAGTGACTAAATGTCATATTTACTACGGGTCCAGGTTAGACCATGGCTTTTTTCCGATATTCCGGTAAACCATATTTAGGAGGATCCTTGTTTGGATAATGTGGTTACGTATAGGTTACCACATAAATTTAAGAATGGATAGAAACGTATTTAGCCAAAGTAAAGTTAAATCTCTTAATGACGTTCATCCTGGTAACCGGCCAAACGTGGTTTTTAAAGAGAGGTGAAAGTTACTACCAAGGGATCAGCTAAAAAGCATGAATATGTAGTAGAACTCCATACAATGGAATCTAGCTGACTATCTTTGAAGGTGAATACATAATGTGGTTATTCGAGTGTAAAGGATATTTGGTCTCGTTGACGAATGGATCATCTATAAAAACTGAGGGTGGTATAGAAGAAAAGATTCGAAAGTGTAAGGTGAATTAAAAGATGAAAATTTTCAAAAAAAACCAACCGGAATATGTCCAATCAACGGTAGACTTTGCCAAGAGTGATTTTTATGGAGAGATTTGATTTTACTGAGTGAGGATGCGCAGATTCACGAATCTTGCATAAAATATCCACTTAACGGAGTAAAAGTGAATGAATCAGGACAAAATTTTAAATTTGATGGGAGATTCACATATTTTGACGGGTTTTTTCAATTTGAGCCTTTCATAAATCAGCATTTTTCGAATATCAATTTTTGCGGAAAAACCGCCATAAAAATCGAAAATCGGCCTACATCCTCCTGAATTAATAAATTAAAATCAAGCCAACTAACGCCCACATCCCACGATTTTCGGAAATTCTTGAAGTAGTCCTTCACCAAGTTGAAGCTTTCTTCTCTGCTTTAGGAATGGTTAAAACCACTTTTCTGGCACATCAACATAGTGTAGTGCAGCCCCTCCGACACTGCCCCATGAGCCGGTGCACACCGCCCCTGGGCATGGGGTGGTGCCGAGACGATAATCTGGCACACTTGGGGCGTGAGGCGGTGCCGGGCCGCTAGTATAGCGATCGCTTGGTCGTGGGGCGGTGCTGTGGCGAAATATGCCTGCTTATTCATCAATGCTACCATATCGATTTTTAGCACAACCGCCTCATTAAAAACACAACTTAGAAGCGTCAAAAACTGCAGTGATATTTTAACAATAGTCACAATCAGCTTTTCAGGACTTATAACTTATAACTCTACAGTGTACAGTCTACACCGTCAAACTGTATTTGGTAAAAAAAGAAGAAATTTACTTTGTTCAAGGCAACATAAATTTACAATATTTTAAAACAATTGATTGAATTAGAAGTGTCTTAATCCTAATAAAACAAATTTGTGAAAAAACTTTTAACACTTTGCTCATTTTTTGGAGTTATATAATGAGAACCCTATTTCACAATTACCGTGGAATGTCCTCGACATCTAGCTCACGCAGATTTCAAATTAATTAGTGAAAATCTTATATAGTATTTGGCATGTGTGGGTGGGTGGGTAACGTTTTTTTACTTCGAAGGCCAGAACGGGTCGTAGATAGCGAAATCACTTTTGTCGCTAATACCATCGTGTTCCCTAGAATGTCAGCTTTCGTTTTAAAAAAAGAACAGGCGAAAAAAATGAGTTCTAATAGGGGATACACCTATTTTTATGAATGAAGTCATAGCCCCTCATTGAAGTTTCGAAATACTATAGAGGCGCCGATAGGCGCCTGTGGTCCCTTGTATATCTTATTCTAGTTCAAACAAGCTCTCTTACAAGGGACCCTGCCGGGGTGAAATTTTTTAAAGCATTGCCTGAATGCACCATTATAATGTTAAAAGTTGTAGTTTAAAGTTAGGGTTATTGTTCAAAGTGATGCATACGGTTAAAGCTAACACTAAAACTATTGAGGGCCCTTTTAAATGCTTCGAGTCAGTTTTTCACGCTGATACCTAATCTGGAAGCAGAATTTCCGAATTCGAGGTGTAAATCGGATTAACCATTGTTTTAAGTGTGGCACCAGCCTTACATTTTCTCATTCGTGCTCGTTTTGGTGCTCAAAAACTAATAAGCACTGAATAAAATGGCGTTTTTTTTGACGAAAGATGACTAAATTGTAATTTTTTGCCCAAACGTACTTTCTTCTAAATTTTGAGTTCGCGACCCTGAGGTAACTGTTAAAGAGAGATTTTCAAAGTAATTTTAATATTACATGTTGTAGTAGTGGCAGTGCAGGCAATATGGTAATCCCACAATTTTTCACTGCGTTCTGAGTACTCTTTTATGTTAAGGCAGCTGATTTATGGCAAGATAATTCATAATATATGCTGACGACCAAAACTGTAACAGCTCTTCACTCTTACCAAAAGTTCATTTGCGATATTGGCCGGTTTTTCTACTGGTTGTTACTTTCGGCTGAGTTAAATTCATTTTGCAAGTGTGCTTTCAAATACAAGCACCCAGGTTTTTTTAGGTGAGTAGGACCTAGTCTACTGGTTTCTCCCCACATTGATTTGCATTTAGCTAGCCTTCTACATCATTTATCAGTTTGCTTATTTGATGTGGTTATCTAAACGCTGTTTCTTTGTTACGCGTGTGAAATAGACTCTGGTGTTGACCAAAATATGAATTGTGTGGCTTGACTTAATAAAAGCTGTTTTTGTCGACAAGTAAGTAAAGTGCTAGAGAACTACTGCGCACTGGTTTAACTGATATTTTTCTGTTTGTCTTATTTGTTTTCATTACTTAAAATCGCCTTTAATTTAACGTCTTTTCGACTGTGATAGAGATTCATATACAGCTGAGTTTCCATATAAAATATAGAGTCAAACTTCTCAGCTTCCAAGGGGCCGCCGACGTTGGTGGTGTTGAAGCCCTTTCAGAGGTCATTTTATAGGGTAGCGGAAATTTTTTGAAAATTTTAAAATAGCTGTAACTTTTAAATTTTTTGACGTTTCGGCAAGATCTTTTTTTGTTCGATTTCTCAATGTGGGACGTTTTGTTTGACACCACGTGTGCATGCAAAATTTTTCATTAGAAGATGAAAAATGTTACCGTATTATCTCTAATAAGCGCCCCGGGGCGCTTATTTTTCAACCCTCCGAAAATCGGAAAAATTTTGGGTCGATCTCAAAAATTTTGTGTGCACAACCAAAATCTAAAAAGCGGAATTGGTAGGGCTCGTGGGAGTTAAGAAAATGCAAAAAACAGCTCCGCAAAATATTTGCTCTGCCCCGAGATGCAGACCCTCAAAGTAGAGGGGGCGCTTATTAGAGATAATACGGTATTTTGAGAAAAATAGAGTTTTTAGTGAAATTTAAAAATTTTCTTTTAAAATTGTAGTAGTGTACACTAAAGAGAGTGTACACTAATGGGAGGGTACTTTACAAGGGGTTTTAGTCAAAACCAACCAAAGTGATCCTAGGTGTACACTAATGAGAAGTTCGACTGTACTCAAAAAGTTTGTTCCCGCCTAGGATCCGGCACTTTTTTAACCTAATTTTCAGTCTTTTGTCAGTTCTGAGTCTTCATGCTAGTCCGAAATATTGTAAGGATCCGATTTTGTCTACCGTATTTCCTCTAATTAGCCGGCCCCTCCTAATAAGCAGGCCCCCTCTAATTAGCCGGCCCCCAGCTGCGGTAGGAATAATCAAAAATCCGCGGATATTATCCGGCATCCGCGGATAAATATCCTCGGCTTTATTCCTACCGGGGCAGGAGGCGCTTCAAAAAATAAGCCGGCCCCCTCTAACAAGCGGGCCCCCTCTAATAAGGCAGCCACAATTAACTATTTAACAATTAAATTTTTTCGGTAACTCTTCACCCGGAGGAAAACTGAAAAAGAAGCTGCAAGGAGGTGGTCGTCCACTCAAGTTCAAGGATCTCGACACACAATTGGCAATCTGGGTTAGAGAAAAGAGGTCAAAAAAGCTCCGAATCTCTCGTGAAATAATTCAGCGCCAAGCCGAAAAACTTTTCAATGCAGAAAAAGATTGTGGTGAATTCAAAGTGAGTATTAAAGTGCCTTAAGCTATGACTAGTTTGTTGGTTTTAGGCAAGTAGAGGATGGTTAGAAAAATTCTTATCACGCCATAGCTTTCGCCTCCGAGTTCCAACGACAGTGTGTCAGAAACCGCCAAGTAACTACGTGCAGAAAATCTTGGACTTCTTGCTTTACGTGACTGAAATTCGAAAAAAGCACAAGTAAGATTTTGTAAACTTGGTGTGAATTTTCAACTCTTTTCTTTCAGTTATCAGGGAATCTTCGCCGCCGATGAAACTTCACTCTTCTTGGATCCGTTGGGTAGAAAATGCATCGATGAGAGAGGAGCTAAAGAAGTATTTTTAACAAGCCGAATTTCAATTGGAGTTTAAAATACTCTCGATTTTAGATTTCCATACTGACTACGGGGCATGACAAGACAAGAATCACTGTGATGCTAACTGCTAGATCCGATGGGAAAAAGTTGAAACCATTTGTGCTGATCAACAGAAAGAAGGGAAAGGATGTCACAGCAGTTCAAGAAAAGTACAAAAGCAAGCTGGAACTTTGCTGCGAGGGCTGCGTGTGGATGAACGATGAACTAACTATCGACTATTTGAATCGTGTCTTTGGTCGCTCGTTGTTTGGTGGAAAGCGACTACTAGTATGGGACTCCTTCCGTTGTCACCTCGTTAGCAGAAGCAGCAAAGAAAACATTGTACTCAAAAAGAAGCTTCTGGTGCTGAATATGCAAACGGCAGTGATTCCAGGTGGATGTACAAAGTTTATTCAAGTTTGACTTTATTATTTTATGGTAATTTTTAAATTAAAATGGTTTTAGGCGCCTGATGTATCGTGGAATGGACCGTTCAAAGCTCGATTTCGAAAAGACTATGACAGGTGGATGAGTAACGATTCGCAAAAAGAGTTTACAAGTGGTGGCAATCCAAAAGCTCCTTCAATGGATATTTATTTGCAGTGGATCATCGATGCATGGGATTCTTTGTCGCCAGAAGCTATAGCCAAGTCATTCAAGGGTCAGTTTGTTCAAATTTATTTTTACTAAGCTAGACTCCTGATTTCAGACTGTGGGATCACTATCTGCTATGACGGAAGTGAAGATGACAAAGTCCACTGCTTCAAGCCACATGGTCCAATTCCTGAGGGGCGAGCTGTACTGATGGATGCACGTTATTCGATCAAAGAAATGACTGTCGAAGAGGTCGATGCTGAGCAAGATGAAGAGAATGGCTACATGAGCGACGAATCTTTAGAGTTGGATTGGAGTGATGAACTGAATGCACCAAATCCTGATTTTCATGCTTTCTGATTGGAATTTACCACATCCTGGTCTATCATTTATGTTAGTATTATTGTCACATCCTGGTCTATCATCTATCTTATTATTGTTGTCACCTCCTGGTTTTAACTTTCCTGTTAGAGAATTTTAATAAAAATTTGATAAAAGGATGTTCAAAATATAAGGGGCCCTCTAATTAGCCGGCCCCCTAATAAGGCCCCCTGAGGATCCAAAAATAAGCCGGCCGGCCGGCTTATTAGAGGAAATACGGTATTTTATATAGAGCGTATTTTAACAATGGCAATTTAACTCGGTACCAGACCCAGGTGTATCGGAGTATCTTATACCGATACTCGACTGTATGTTATGGCAACTGTCGACTGTTTGAAAGTGTAATCCTAAATCTCCTCGACAAAATTGAAGGAAATATTGTCTTGGTTGAACACATTCAAAACTAGGCGTTATACGTAACCTGGAACTAATTTTTAAAGAAATCAAAAGAAATTCCTTCCAAAAATAGCAAGATACAATTTTTTCTTACGAAAAGCCGTCCGCACCTACAAACATACATTTAATTGCAAAAAATATATAGAAAATATTTTAATAACTGGCAGTGAATAAATAATGATTTTTGTATTGTTTCGGCAGTCTTATCGCAAGCAAGTCGAGATCCCCAGACAAAGACAAGGCAGTCTGTCTCCTCAGCACTCCAGTCTCAAATAACAAACAGGGCAAGGATTAGAGCTGTCAAGAAGCCTAAGCAAGTGATTGCAATGATGGACCACAACAGTTGGGCCACTCCCCCACAACAAAACTCTGAACAAAAGGAACGCTCTTTTTTGTCTGTTTCTTCCAGCATCTTTTTCTCCAGCTAAAATATATTAATTAAATTCACTTATAATTTTTTTATTTTACCTTCATAGCTTTTCGGAAAGTCTCAAAATCAGCTGGAGCTGGCGGTGGGGGAAAGTAAAAAGGTGGAGGGGCTGGAGCCATGCCAAATTGTGGATACTGCCAGAAGGGTGGAGGTGCCATAAATGGATTGACCATATTGCCTGGAGACATGGATTGTCGAGAGTCGTAGAGCACTAGAGCACCTTCGGGATTTGATTCAACCATGTTTGGAGCTAGGTTAAGGCAACTACCACAGCGCACCCGGTTGGAGGCTAGTGTTCTGTAAAATCAGTCTTTGCACTAGATATCACATTACAGTAAATGGCCAATTTGATTGTGAAATAATTTTTTCAATATATTAGATTCCGACGGCTTTATCGGCTTATCCGAAAATCACTGTGTGTGGAGTGTAACAAAATGTTTCAGAATCCCCTTGTAGACATGCTTTTATTCTTAGCCGTTTTTAGATTTTGTATTTGGCTTACAAGGAATATAAAGACCCGAGGGTACTCGATTTAACGTCACCTCTTTTTCAAAATTTTGTGACGTTAAATGGAGTACCCGCGGGTCTTTTCGGCCAAGCTGTAGTTTTTCACAAAATTAGAATCCTTGCGATATTTCGGACTAGACTAACCCAAGACCACTGGCAACAGCCATCAAAAATTAAAAAAGTAAAAAAGTTTCGCACCCTAGGCGGGAACGAACTTGAGGGGGTGGGGTGGTAACGTCAAATCGAGTATGCACTGCATAGTATGCAGTGTTGTCAATTTGAGGGTCCTTTTGAAAAAGCATAAATATATTGGTAAAAATAAATGTGCCGAAACAAAAGGCTTAGAGAAAATAGTCGAATAAATATGCTTTTTAAATTTTATAAAAAAATATACATTTTAATTATGCTTTTCTTAACTATGCTTGTCGAATCGAAGTTAACTATGCTTTGTGAATCATCGAAACCTGGCCGCTGAACTCACTTTTCCGTGCTCATACTAATATTATACTAAGTTATTTCAACGCCTTTTTGTAAAGGATCTGGTAAAAAAAAATTATGGGTGTAGAGTTGTTACTTTTGGCATAAAAAAGCTGAACGAAAAGCATAACATTATGCTTTTTTCGAAATTCTGGAAAAGCATAAAAATTAATTATGCTTTTTCAAAATTCTGAAACAGCATATTTAATATATTATCCCTTTTAGAATGTAGGAAAACATAGATATGCTTTTTTAAATATTAAAAATAATATTTATTTTTTATGCTGCCTCTTGATTTCACTCAAAGCATAGTGCTATTCTTTTTTTTCTCAGTTTTGCTATGCCCGACTGACAACACTGACTGTATGAGACAGTCCCATTGAGACTTTATGCGAGTGGCCTTTTTCTGGACACACAGGCCGCACCCTGCCAACAGGAAACAACCAAAAATGTACACACCTGCGACTGTGTACGGAGTGGGTGTCAATTGTAGCTGGATTGAACTGGGACACTGACTTGGGCTCGTCCCCATTGATGGAGGAGCCTCTGTTATTCAAAGAAGCAGCTGCTCTGCCAGACCTGGAGTTGGGTGAGCCCTCCGCGCTTATCATTGGACCGTAGTGACCATGATGCACTGGTTGGTGGTGATGTGAAGCGCTGTGTTGGCGCTGAAAATATAAATCTATAATCGTTCACACCTTAAATAATTGAAAATTTTGATAGCCTTCCGTGAAACCTTTTTGGAACTATTTTTCTGTTAAAGAAATTATAAGGAAGAATTTTTTATTGATGTGAGACATTTGTGTCTCAGGCATGAATGTAATGGCTCGTTCAAGAACCCGTAGTTGGAGTATTTTGCATCGTGAGCACCTTACTCCAACTCCGGGTTCCTGAACGAGCCATAAGAGGTGTAAATTTGTTGGTAGATATAGGAGCCTGCATGGTTAGAGATGCGCGCACAGACTTATCGGGGACATCAATCCGAGCAACATTGTCAATCAAAAATCAAGCTATTTATGTCAATCCTTAAAAAATAGAAAAGTAGCTAGTTGTTTGTTTTTCGGTTTTCAACACATTCGTAAAAGTCGAGAACCACGACCAACTTTCACCGGCTTTCACTGCTCGTCGACCTTGTTTTTTTATTACTTCTTCCTGGGAGGGCACCCAACCAACCTTCTTATCACTGAATTCACTTATAAGCACTCTGTGTATGATGTATCTTATCAAGACCCTTTTTAAGAAGTCCGACAAAATAATGATTAAAATCTAAAAATAATTGCATGAATAACCTGACACAACAAGACTTTACAAAGGCGCGCAAGATTTTGTTGTACTATCATTATTGTTAATAAGTACAGAGGAAAAGTGTGATAATTTGGCTGTAATAAATAAATCCAAAAGAAGCCGTTTTCAGAAAATGCCTTACTACTACGGTTTTGGTCAGCTCTAACCTCGAGGAAAAGCTGTATTAATCGGCCTAATCAGAGTAATTATCCCACCATAGACATGCTCATTGAAGGTTCTCTGGAAACACTTCTATTGGGTGGAGGAGGGGTTTTTGTACGCCTGTTGCTGCCGCATGTTGTTGACTGTTGCGGGTGCTGGTGCAGAAGTCTGCTGTTGTTGTTGTTTGTCTGGATGTGAATACGAAGGAGCCTGATTTGTGCAAGATTGTTCTGGCATTCCCCGTTGTTGTTCATTCGGCCAAGTGTCTGAGTGAGGGCTGTTTGGAGACTGGTTGGTGGAAGCCATAAGGAATAGCACGAAATATTCCTTGACAGAACTGGTGTTGCCACTGAGAAGACGAGCAAAATTATTAAATTCAACCAAAATTATAATAAAGTGGATTGCAGGAGGATTTGAAGAAAAAGAGAGAGATACTTTTGGCGGGGCGCTATTGCAATAGGAATTTGGGTTAATTAATTGTGTCTTCTGCTGCAATAGAAGACAAAGGGGGTGAACAAATGATGATTAAGATGCAATCCCATAACATCTTAAATTCACCCTCCCAACCCAAGAATTAGATTATCCACCATCAACAATGAGTGTTTTGGCAGTCTGAAGTTTTTACGCGAAAATCGAGAAAGTAAGGGTCTTTTCACACAAAGAGCATATGTAAAATAAAAAACTCAAACATGTTTTTTGAGGTTTAGTTTTAGATAATTTGAACTTGGACAAATTGCAAAAGCAGATACATTTCCAATGGAGGGGCGTGAAAAAGCGCCGAAAAAAGAGATCGAGTACATTTTGCATATTTTTTTTTGCTGAAAGGCTCCTTTGTGATCTCCATTGTATCAAACTAAGAATGGGTTGGCAAGTAAGTTTATTTCTCAGCACTTTGCTGATTTTTGCCCAAAAATCGCTGTTTCAAAATGTAGTAAACACCGAAAATCAGGGCTAGGGAAGACATGTCAAAAACGAAATTTGTCAAAGCGATATTTGGCATGCTTTACTGAGCTGTTGAGGGCATGAGTACACTATATATTAGTTCAAAATACGCTCGAAACCATTTTTTCAACGTTTTAGTTGCCAAACCATGCTTACCTACTTTTTTAGCAACAAATATCGGCTTGCTAAATATCGTCTTGACAAATTTCGTTTTTGACAAATCTCCCCTAGCCAAAATCAGCACTTTTGGTCCATTTTGGTGGTTTTAACCCAAAAGTTCTCTTTTTGTGAAAATGTGCCCATGGAAATTGATTCTCTCTTCGACGGTATAGACTTCTACGGCGCTAGTGGGTTCCAAAAATCAGCTTGGTCCCCCCTGTTGTTTTATTTGTAAAAACAACAGGGGGAACCAAGCTTTTTTTTTTAAATTTATAGGACCAAACTAGTTTTTACGAAAAACAAGAGGGGGACCAAGCTGTTTTTTGGAACCCTATTCTTCACTATAGCCGACTTCTACACCAGCATCACTCGTGCTCATTTTGAGGAGCTGTGTGCCGATCTGTTCCGAAATACCATGGAGCCAGATGCCAAGATGGACAAGTCGCAGATTCATGAAATTGTTTTGGTTGGTGGTTCCACTCGTATTTTTTCTTGGGAAATGTGCCCGCTTCTGGATTAACCCTGTAATATTTATTCTGCTTTATGAAAAGCGTAATTCTTGAAGCTAAAATCTCAGTAAATAAGTGTTGTATCATACGATCGTCAAAATATGCCGATTTAGTCCTTGATAAAGAGGATTTTCACAAAAAGCGGGCACATTGACTAAAACGAAAAAAAGCGGGCAATTTTGTCCCAAACGCGGGCATTTTTTCGTTTTGCCCAATTTTTTTACCAATAAACTAAAAACAAAAACCAGGTTTTGATCCAAAAAAGCGACTGAATTA
This sequence comes from Ditylenchus weischeri, assembly GCA_029231635.1. Lineage (NCBI taxonomy): Eukaryota > Metazoa > Nematoda > Chromadorea > Rhabditida > Anguinidae > Ditylenchus > Ditylenchus weischeri. The sequence goes on from JAMRYI010000096.1 coordinate 128,754, forward strand.
CACCTTTCTAAAAACAGCAGATAATAGTTTCATAAATTAATTGAGATTTAAAAGAATCTTTTCAGAAAAGTAACAAAAATATGCAAAATTTTTCGGGCACTCATTTTAAGTCCTTCCTTTCCAATAGAAACACAAAGTTTACAAAAATTTTATCAATTTGTAATCAAAAATTGTACTTTTAAATAAAATTAACTGTTGGGTTGATTCATAATTAATGCGGATTTTTGTTGCCTTATGATTCTTTTGATCTATTTCTTCTTTGAATTTGCTTTTTTGTTTTAAAGTAAGCCCTCGCTTTTAGTTAAGAAGAATGCGCGTCGAAAACCACCTTCACATTCGCCATATCATGCGAGACCACTTCGAGCCATACCACTTCGAGAAAGGATGGAAGGCAGCGCAGTCTTTTCGCGATATTGTCGAACTCTTTGGCGAAGAGGCGATCAGTCAAAGTCAGGTGGAAAGATTTGAGAGCTTGATCATTAAAGTCAGATGGGCGACGTCTTCCTTTCTCATCTTGCAAGCTTTTGTCACCGGATTTGAAACGCTTGAACCATCTTTCCACCTGACTTTGACTTATCGCATCTTCGCCAAAGAGTTCGACAATATCGCGAAAAGACTGCGCTGCCCTCCATCCTTTCTCGAAGTGGTCTCGCATGATATGGCTAATGTGAAGGTGGTTTTCGACGCGCATTCTTCTTAACTAAAAGCGAGGGCTTACTTTAAAACAAAAAAGCAAATTCAAAGAAGAAATAGATCAAAAGAATCATAAGGCAACAAAAATCCGCATTAATTATGAATCAACCCAATATTAAAATTCCTAAATTTCTGAAAAACCTGCTTTTGTATGTTCTATGTGTAAAATATAAAATCAAACTTTAAAATATAAACAAACCTATCTAAATGTTGATTTTTTCTTAAAAAAAACTAAAAACCCAATTAGAATCAATGTGACACTGAAATAAGGCAGTTTATTACTGATGGTCTTTCTAAATTAAATTAAACAAAAAAAGTACTTTTCTCTTGTTAAATCTGCTCTAATTAAACAGCACAATTCAGTTAAATTAAAAGGGAAAAGTAGGAGGAAACAGCCTTGACTACAACTACTGGACTAAACTCTTTTTTGACAGATCACCCCGTGAATTGGGAGAAATAGTTGCACTTCTAAATTAGAAAAGAGCCTCTTGGATAGATGTTTTGTACACTGCACCAGCAAGGTCATATAGCCCACCTCCACTTACTTTCCATGCCAAATGGATGTGGTTTTCTCGGCATTGTTGTAGAGAAAAAAAGGAAGCTCAAGACCCATTGATAGAGCCTACTATTGGATGGCTCAAGAGGTCGCGAGCATTCCATTAGAGCAGGGGACTGAGACAAAAGAAGTGCACAACAGCAATTGCACTACTAAAGAAGATTATTTCTAGAAAAATGAGATGGTTCTTATAATAAAAGAGGTGTGAACAGAGAAATAATGGAGCAGGAAAAGAAGAAACAGAAGCGGAATTATCTTGCAAAAGGTCAAAATATATATCTATGGCAAGAAAATTGTAAAAGATAAAATGTTGGAATCTAGTTCAGGAATATTAGCTTTTTAGGAATTCGGGAAAAACTTGAAGCACGAGAATGTTTTGCGCCAAGAGTGAACTTATCAGTGCAAGAAAAACAAGCTAGAAAAGTTGATAAAGAATCAAGAGCGAGGGAAAAAAGCAGTTCAGAAACACTGCTGTTAAAGGGCCATTGCCGTCTACGGCCACGATTGTCCCCCGTCAATTCAAAGAATTTTTCTAATCATTGAACTTCTGTACGGATTTTTCAACTTAGTTTCTAACAAAACTTTACCTAAAATTAAATTCTAGGCCTTGTTTTGTTAGAAACCAAGTTGAAAAATCCGTACAGAAGTCCAATGATTAGGCGAAAATTTTTGAATTGGCGGGGGACAATTTAAAACAGGTGGCCATGGTCCTTTAATCAGAAAAAGAGCGTTAAATGAAGCAGCTGATGAAAGCTGTCACAAATAATCTTCTGTTGTGTTTGGGCCCGAAGATTGGGGTTAAATTGGAAGAGAGACCCTAATTGGGGTCTCTTTTTCATTTTTTTTAACTTCTGTCCTTTACACTGTTCTTTTTTATTAGGATAATTAAGATGATAATGTTCTTTTGGATGCTAAGTCTGATCCGATCTGATCAAACTGGTAGAGTGAAAGACTTTGGTAGGGTATGCTTGTAACTTTTGCCCTAGTTCATAAAAGTTTCTCTTAATAGTCGAATAGACGATTCCCAAAGATTTCGGGTTTCAAATAAAGGACAAGTCTTTAAATAAAGGTCGTTTTCCAAGTCCTGGTTTAGTAGCTACTTTGTTTAGCTACATATCTGGTTTTGCCAAATTTCGGTTTGCCATATTCAATTTTGCAAAAACGATATATCTCGTTTTGCCAAATCTCCTCTAGCCGAATAGACATTCAGAACAAGTTGAGAGGAATGTATCACGAGGTGAAACTATCGAGTCTCTCGATCTCCATCCAGCTTCTAGTGGCATTTCGAGCATGGTCAGCCACTGATCCACTGTGAAAGTTATGCGTGGATCTGCTTATGAAAACGTATAAAAATGTCTAGTCGTTATTTGTTGCTTCTGTTTAATGTTGCATAAACGATTTTTAAATAAATGTCAAAATTTTATCAAATACCATTTTATCAAAATTCTGCTTGCTTTAAGCAAAGATAAAATCCCTAAAATTGGTATCTTTCACTACTTTCGGGAGATTAGATGTATTAGGTTGTCCCATAAGTTTTGCGAAAAACCTTTAGATTTTTTTTCGAAAAGCAATTTTCATAAAAACTTGGCAAAATGACACTTTCTAGAACCAGAATTTCATCCTGAGCACGAATCTGGTGCCAGAAATACCATAACTCGTCATCATAACAATATTTTATTCAAAGTAACCACCCTCACATTCAACACATTTTACGGTCTAAACGGTAAATACGTCTATGGACGATCTAAATGTCTATGGACGATCTAAATGTCTATGGACGATCTAAAAACTTGATTTTATCCATTTCTGTCAAATAAAAACGCATTTCTGAGGCCGGATTCGTGCTCAGGATGAAATTCTGGTTCTAGAAAGTGCCATTTTGCCAAGTTTTTATGAAAATTGCTTTTCGAAAAAAAAATCTAAAGGTTTTTCGCAAGACTTATGGGACAACCTAATACTTTCTGATACGAAAGTAGTGCATCTCATCAAAATTTGACCCAAAGAGAGTTCTATACAATTAATTTTGTTTCCTCTTTTTTCTGATTGGAGTTGTTGGAACGTTTGATCGAATAAATATATTCAAAAAAATAAGTTGGCGATGTGTCTGCGCGAAGAAATTTTGAAACAAACTTCGTTTAAGGAATAGTGGTTGAAAGTGGTCATTGGCTGGTACCTGTCCGGCAAATATTCTTGTCTATATCTTATCATGTGTTCTGCATGTTGTAAATATTGGGCTCTCCCTCGTTCTACCCTAAATTGTTATAGCAAAAAATCCTTATAGTCAAAACGGTTATGTCTCTAATTTTTTGTGGTAGCTACATGTTTACTTGCTTTGATTGTTCTAAAATTGTTCTGGCTTTCACTGTTACTTAAAAGGTCGGGGTGCACATCGTGTTTTTTGAACTCTCAAGTTAGATTCCCAGTGGGAGCACACCCTACTTTTTAGTCTATTTTTAGTGAGTTAACTTAATTTAACTTAACTTAATAACAAAATTATCGACCGATCGATTGCAACCATTTACAGCACTGTTTTACCGTCAGCAAATGTCCTAATTTTGATAATTCATGCAAATGACCATCAAAATAAAGGGAAACTAGCCAGAAGCCATATACGTTGGTTTTCATCGCTTCCTCCTCTAACCATTTTATTGACTTCTCACAAGGTGATATCGTAATTTCATGAGGAATCAAATGAAAATGTTTTCACACCAAAATCGATTCAGAAAATTGGGTAGCTAGCGAAAGTTTGACCGAGCGAGAAAAGAGTATCCTTGAAGGGTAGGACGGCATATGATTGGACATTTTTTAATTTTAGCTCTAACTGTATATTACCATTTTCTTTCTGTGATAGCCCGAATGAAAGCCCAGAATTTTAACTAAAATTGGTAAATAAATATGTGCAATTGTAAAGAAAGTCAAAAGATATCAATCAAACCAATCAAAGAAAAACCCAAATACGATGGAATTTCGAACAAAAAGCAGGTTTCACGTAGTGTTTTGGCCTGCAACTCAGCAAGGATAGTTGTTTAACCGTGCACTGATGGTGTTGTTAGATAGCCAACAGCCTGAGCATCATTTTGATACCAAAATTGTATTAAAACTTAACAAAATGGAGTAAAAAATAGGGTGTGCGCCCAATGTGAATCGAACTTGAGAGTTCAAACATAAGAGTTCACAACTCGATGTGCGCACCACCCCCTTTAAAGGACCATGGTCACGCGTTCTGAATTGTTTCAAGAATCTACTTGCATTCTTAGAAAATATGATTATTTATTTAGAGCAAAAAGCATGCAAGCAAATCAGAAACCTATGTCCGCAGTTGATCGGTCTGCTCGTTCAGTTTTTGGTGAGTTTTCCTAAATGTACGTTTTATTTTCGTGAGTGCAATTTTTAATTTCAGTCGGCAATATTTCCTATGAAATCAGTGAAGAACAGTTGAGAAGTGTTTTCTCTCAGGTATATTTGCGATTTCTACATTAATCCAAAATAATTAACTAGTGTTTTAGGCCGGTCAAGTGGTGCATTTTCGTCTCGTGCATGATCGAGAGACTGGTCGTCCCAAAGGTTTTGGATTTTGTGAATTCGCTGATGTGCAAACGGCTGAAGCTGCTCAGCGTAATTTAAATGGCTTTGAATTGAACGGTTTGTTTTAAATTTTTATTTATTTTTTGTTTAAAGTCATTAAAAAAATTTTATCCTAGGGCGTCCTCTTCGTGTGGATTCAGCAACTGGAGGGGAAAGAAGTGCTGATGAGGTAAACTCCTTGTTTTCATTGGGATAATTAACTTCATTTCTGTCTTCATAGGTTCAACAGTTTCAACTTGCGCTCGCTAGTCAAGCAGAAGAGACAAATCCTTACGGGCCGGAACCAGAATTGGGAAAGGCTCCAGAAGCAATCGCTCGTACTGTTGCATCTATGCCTCCAGAAAGGTGAATTGTCAAAACACGATATATTTTTATCATGGCATAACTTCTCTCAGGATGTTTGAGCTAATGAAGCAAATGAAAGAAACTGTCAACAACAATCCCCAAATGGCTCGGCATTTGTTGATGGAGAATCCGCAGCTTGCTTATGCTTTGTTGCAGGTATGTTGTTAATTGTTTTTCTTGTTGAATTCACCTAAAGTAATTCAGGCTCAGGTTGTGATGAGGTAGTTGCATGAATTTGCCAAAAATCTGTTTTGATTAACTTCGTCTAATTTGTAGAGTCGTCGATCCGAAAGTTGCCTATTCAATGCTTCATCGGGAGAAGCCAATGCCAATTGCTCCATTTCATCAGCAGGCTATGCAGCAGAATGCTCCTCCCCTGGACTGGCGCCACATGGTACGAAAGGGTATCGGTCCATTTATTCATACTTGTCTTTTCCAGCTCAACCTGCAGTGAACTATAATGTGCCTCCGCCTCAAATGTCGATGAAAATGCCTCCGCCTGGTCAGCTACCTCCAGTGACAAGTGGTTACAACGTTCCGCCTCCGCAGGTTAGCCATCCGCCGCCAAATATTCCAGCTATGCAGCAGCCTTCAGTGTCTGCTCCAGTACCGGCTCCAATGAGAGAAACTACGTCCATTGAAGAGCAACAGCAGGCAGAGATGCTTGTCAAGGTGCTACAATTGACCGATGAACAAATTAGGCTGCTGCCTCCAGAAGATAGAGCAAAAGTTATTGAATTGAGAAACCAACTGCGTCAACAAGTTCCATCTTAAAGATATGTTCTTCGTTTTGAATGAATGATGTTTGCTAAGCTTGAAGAAATAAATGTTTCAGTTTGTGTAGGGGTACTGTACTCTTAGTTGACCAAACTTTTTGTCTGTTTGGGTGGGCATGAGCCAGACTAGTACAATTTTTGCAAAGTCATTTTCCAAAAAAAATTTAGCTGCGTCTATTTGCTTTGGCTTCTTCCGAAGCTAGGGTGGCGATTTGCGTGCTGTTTTAAATGGTGCAAAATACTAAATTAATACTATTTCCTCCGCCTTATTTTGCCTCTTTCTTATCCATTTTCCGTCATTTAAGTTATGCAGGATAGCTCATTCAAAAGAAGAGATTCAGGGTTATCTTTTGATTATCGGGTAGCCGACAAAGACATAAAAACAAAAAAGATACAATGCTTAAAAGTTTAAAGTATAGTTTCATTTTAGTACCTAAAATGGTACTATTTAGAACTTAAATCGCCACCCTGGCTAAGACTAGAGATGCGAATTCGGCAAAATCAGAACATTAAAGCTGTGATTTCATAAGACCAGTTCAGACGGAATTATGGTTTTGTGATTCTAAACTCAAGCTCCTGAGTTATGATTTCTCGTATTTTAATAGTCTCTACTTGTCTGGTGTCAATTATAATATTTATTATAAGTTATTGTGATTTGGATAAGGACTATCCGGATCTAAAAAAATACAGAAAATCGCTGGAAAGCTTGGTAAACAAATAATTGATAGATGAATCACTTGACATAATATCTATCATCTTTCAAATTTGATTTTTAAAATGATAGACTTATATTTAAAAAATGGTTTGGAGTTGTGGTATGATATGGAACTTCTTACTATAAATTAGGAAAGGTTCGGGTTGAATACCACATACCCAGTCCGAGTCATGTATCCGTGTACCGGGAATATTATTATTTAAAAACCCTGTTATAAGCCAGACTTTTTTCTATCGAGGATGATGACAAATACAAATTATAAAAAAATATCGTCAACAGTTGACATATGAAATATTATAAATTCATGATTAAGCTGGAAGCTATGAGTTAAAAGCCCTTTTTGACGGAGGTGGTGTCGACTTTTGATGACCGGTGTAACTTATTTTCAAAGCTTTTAGATTTCCTACATTTTTTTGTTAATTTTTGATATGTGAAAGATCTTTTGCACACTTACTTCGTCACTTTCCGAAATAAAAGTGTGGTCAATGTTGTGCTCTTTAATGAAACCATCAGTAGCAGACGACATGGCCATCGACATACATTCAGTTGTGCGACGAGCAAGAGCTGATTTTTGAGGTTCAGAAGAAGCGTTACCGAATCTGCATGAATTGGCACCTGGATTAGAAATTTATTTGTTGTACTTTTATTCTAAATAATAAAACCTGAATTTAAAGCTTGAAACTCGACAATGGAACGTGCATCTTGATAGCTTAGCCAATCAGCTAAGGGAACCGTACTCGTAGTGCGGTTGGATGAAACTTTGGAAGAATTTACCGATGAAGAAGTATGCCGAAGAGAGTCAAAAAAGAGTGGATGGTCTGACATGTATCAGAAATTAAGTAATAATATTGTGGCCGATTAATGGTGAAAAATCTGAGCAGTTAAATAAAAGTTAAGCGAAAATAAACTCAAATCAATAATAGGCAATGCTGAAGAGAGGATGGGTCAAAATATTTGGCAGGTTATAACCTTCTTCCCTTCCTGCTCTCAATCAACAACCTCAAATAGAACGAAATAGAGAGACAAAAAGGGATCTCGATTGTAAGAGAGGGACTGTCCACTCAAAATGCATCTCCACTCCCTTCTTTCTACAGCCGGCTAGTAAAGGAAATAACATGAGGAAATTATTGGTAGGAAAAGGTAAATAAAGTGTATGGACATTGGGGATCTCCACGCTGAGACTTATTTAAGTACACTTTGATGACCGAGAGAAAAGTGAACTAACGAATAGGTAAAGTATGTATAGGTATAAAAATATGTCGCTAGTGTGCTATCTGATGACCAATATCAAATACAATATTTCCTTCAAGAGAAGCGTCGGGGCTTCTATTTTTTAGATCCACGAAAATAGGAAAATTTTTAATTTCGATGTCGAAATTTTTGGGGGCTCAACTGAGATCTATAAATTTAGCATCGTGGAATTAAAAAAAGAAAACGCTATAAACAGCTTTTCAAAATACTGAATCTGCCCTGAGATACAGCCCCTCAAAGTTGAGAGAGTGTTTATTATAGAGGGAGGGCTTACCGTATATCTTCTAAAAAACACCCACCTTCTATTAAGGCCTTACCTTCTAATAAGGCCCCACCTACTAAGAGGTGTTGAAAAATAAGGCCCCACCCAGGGGTGTGCACGTGCCGAACGAGGGTCAATTGCCGACCATTCCAACTGCCGACCAATTAAAAAATTCTGTCAAAAGAAAAGTTTTCCCTTTGGGTGACTCAAGGCAAATTATTAAAGAATATTTTACCTTTTTTAATGCTGCATAGGCGTTTGCATACAAATGTAATGTTTTATACATTTATTTAAATTATGCTGGCCTACCCTTTCAGGTGAATATGTCAAAAAGGCAAGTAAAACATTTTGTAGTCCGAAAAACGCGTTTAAGCCCGTCCTAACATACGCTGGCCTACCCTGAGCCTCAGGTTTTGCCTAATTTATAAAATTTACAAAACTTTGCATTCGTACGTAAACTTGTTTGGTTTATGTGATAGGCCACAGTTAACAAAACTATTTATTTTTTTGTCTTTCTGGCCTTTTTGTTTATTTTTTATTGATTTTGTTGACTTCTCAAATAGGGTTAGTGACTGGAAGGCGCCGCCCCGCTACGAGGCACACATCGGGAGTGAGCGTACCACTACCTGAGTATTACCACATGGGTACCACCACCTGAGCACCACTACCTGGGTTGTGCTACTTTGAGTACCACTACGCGACGCAGAACGGGAGTGAGCGTATACCACCCGTGCACCACCACCTGGACACCACTACCTGGGCACATTCAAGCTCTATCTTGGTGGTTCGGGTACTTTCCTGGTGCTTCGGCGTCACTACCTCCCTGATTTGCTGGCGCCAATCATAAGCGGAGAACACACTTCTATCTTCGCTGCTGTCGATAAAGGTCGATTAACTAAATGCAAACTTCGCTGGCGTCGACCATAAGCAGAAAAAATGCTGCCAGCTGGACACCCACCTACCCTACTTGGCCACCTACCTACTCTAACTGACCACCTACCCTACCTGCCTCCTTACCTACCCAACCTGGCCATCTATCTACACTACCTGACCGCCTACCTACCCTACCAGGCCACCTACTTACCACTAACTGATTGCTTCAAGACAAAATAATAATGTATGCTACCACCAGGATTTGAACCTGTAACCATGCCTTGGTCCCCCAAGCAAATCTAAAATTCACCCCAATATGCCTTGGTCCCCCTGTGGTTTTTGACCACCTTCAAGTGGCCATAACTTTTTTTGGCTCGGACACACCCAACTTTGGAGAGTTTTTCATGAAAGTAAATCGACCATTCCGCGTCGAATGGTGTTAACAGAATTCCGGAATTGATTAGCGGAACACCCCAAACATTGTTTGTGATCCACGACGACGACGACAACAATGGCCATATAGTAAGAGTGACTTTTTACAGTCAGAATTTTATGAATAATCAGATACAAATGTTCTCACAGAAAAAATACTTCAATAAAGGAGTATATTGCGACGGTTCAAAAAGTCAAAAAATGAGTATTTTTGAAGGGTAGCATGGCATATAATTGGACATCGTTTAGTGTTTGGAACTTATTCATTGTTATTATTAGGGTTGACCTCGGACAATTGTCCATGACAATTGTCCGACAATGTCGGACAATTGTCGGACAATTGTCTGACAATTGTCCGTCAAATAGAAATCGGACAATTGCAAAAATAGATAATTTGAAATTTTTTTGTCTTGGAAGAATATTCAAAGCTTATTCTAAGAGAAATAGTTATCTTGCTTCAAAATGTGTCTTCTGTTTTATTTTGCTGCTCAAGTTTTGTTGTAATTAAGGGTTAATTTTCAGGCTCGATCATGTCGAAGGGAACTAAATCGCTTTCGTGGTGCTGGAAATACTTCACGCGCAAAGAAAGAGCATAAAGGATCCTTTGGTTATAGCAACTTCTGCAACCCTAATTGCGAAATGACCAAGTCTGGACGTTACTTCAACAACGCTGGCAAAATGAAGAAACATTTAGAGGTTATATTTGTCAGATTTTTGTATTCACATTTTTCAGAGTTGTAACAAGATCGGCACAGAAACAAGAAAGGAAATCGACCGGCTATTGAATAAGCCTGCTGCTCGTCGAAGCGAAAGCCATTCACCAAAGTCCAAGAGGTAAAGCAAGTACGGCCGTAAACTCAATCAAGCTTGGGCACTATGAAGCAATTTTTCGACTCCACGTCCAAAGATGAGCAAGAAGAGATAGATGTTCTTTTGACACGGAATTTCTGAAACATTTTTGCAATTGTCCGTTTTTCGGACAATTGTCGGACAATTGTCCGACAATTGTCCGGACAATTGTCCGCTTTTGCAATTGTCGGACAATATCCCAACCCTAGTTATTATTATTATTTTTTCCGCAAAGAGGACCGGTGTAGAAATGATCAGCACAAAATTCTGAACAAGATATTTAGTATAAATACCCGTTCTAGTGTTAAACCGAATTTACAAAAAAAGCTGTGCACGATTTCGGGCCATAAAACACAAACGCTTATCCACTGCGCCACCGAAGCCACTTTTTCCTACTCAGCCGGTCTAGGGAGCCCCTTTAAGTATACGTTTTTCTGTATCACATAGTTGAATAGGGTTGTCAAGGGTAGTCTTATTTCGACATGCCGACTAATTGCTGGGGTTGACAGCACTTTTTCAGCAGGCTGTAAAATCTTCATTTTTGGTGTTTCAGAAATTCCGTTTGAACTATTTTGTAGATTTTGCCTATCTGCGTAAAACAGTTCAAAGACTTTCTGAAACGCCAAAAATAAAGATTTTACAGCCTGTTGAAAAGTGCTGTCAACCCCACTTCGATCAACCTATGACTGAAGATATCCTAGAGTTGTGGCTACACATAAGCATGTGCATTTGTAGAAAAAACTCAGCAAGTGTCAATCAAACCAATCGAAGAATAACCCAGAAATGACGGATTTTTATTAGTGTTGGCATCGAGACGAGAAAATTTCGAGAATTTCTCGTTTCTCGTCTCGAAAATGTTTCCTTTCTCGATTCTCGTTTCTCGATTTCAATTTTTCCTTTCTCGTCGAGATTCTCGACATTTTCGAGAAATTTCATCTTGACACGAAATTGTTTTTCTTTTACCTTACGCAATGCTTCGCTTTCGTTTTTACTTGTAACTGTTAGGAAAAATGCACATTTATGATAATTTATATGCTACTGTATCTGTACTTATATTCTTATATTCTTTGTTGTATCTGCCTTCATCATATACGTTTGTTTAGGCAAGCATGGCTCACAATATATGGAAGATTGATCTGTTCGAAAATAAGAAAGACTCTGATACAGCAATCTGCAAAGTCTGTCGCGATGCCAATTGGAAGTCGGAATTCAAGATGAAGGATGCAAGTGTGACTGCACTTATTCGCCACCCGAAGCGGCACGAGGAATACAACAAGAAGTTCGAGAAGCTGGTGGAAGAGACCGGAGAAGCAGTGGTAATGGAGTAATGTAATGTTCAGCAATGTTCAGCCATGCAAGAGACGTCTTTCATTACAAACTCAGTCAGTTGGATCCCTTAAGGGATCCAACTGACTGAGTTGCTCATTTTTCATTTTCAAAATGCTCATTTTTCTGAACCGTGCTCTTTCTGATGTTAACTTTACCTACTAATTTGTTGTCAGGAGTTTGAATAAGGGACTTTCTGATTTCTCTCGTGTTTCTCTCGTTTCTCGTCGAGATTCTCGAAAAATTTTCGTCGAGAATCTCGATTCTCGAAAACTTTCTCTTTCTCGATTTTCCCCCACTTGCCAACACTAATTTTTTTACAAAAAGCAGGTTTCGGACAGGCTTTGACATGCAACTCAACTACGGTACCTGTTGAATTTCGCGCTGATGATCCTGTTAGATAAATGAGAGCCGGGATTCAATTTGATACCAAACTTTTAGGTAAAATATGGAAAAAATATGGTGTGCACTCAGTGGGATTCGAACCTGTGACCTAAGCGATGCGTATATGAACGTTCCAAAAGTATCCACATACCACTTTAGGTTGGATTAACTTATTACAGAAAACCTATTCTGTACAGTGATATTTTTTCAGCCTTTTTTACGACTGAAAAAATTTTCTTTTGGTCAAAATTTGATAATTGGTCGGCAGTTGGGATGTTTAGTTTTAAATTTAATTTTGGTAAAAGTTAGCACTCCCGAAATATCGACCCCAAAACGCCCCACTTCTCAAAAATAAATTGCATTATTTTAAGCGTCTTAGCTTTTATTCAACGAATAGAACACATCCAACAATTTATCCACAGTATGCGTAACATTCATTTCTGTTTCTTGGCCAGTTTCTTGTCTTCATCAATAGGCGCAGGTTTTACAAACGGAATCAAAGTGCGATATTTTTCTGGCATAAGCTCTTTGAGTACATCTGGAACTACAATGCCTTCTTCCGTCTGGTAATTCTCAAGCACAGCGCAAATAACTCTGGTTGAGGCACACATAGTCGCATTCAGCATATGGACATAGTTTACCTGAAAAGAGGCTGACAGGTCTATCAATTTAAGATATAAAAGAGCATTCATCCAAGCTAACCTCTCCATCCATCTTCTTTGTCTGTCCATAACGAACCTTGAGCCTTCGAGCCTGATAATCTGTGCAGTTGGAGCACGATACCAATTCACGGAATGCGCCACTACCCAAAATAAAGAAAATTATTAGGTTTTAAAAAGTTAGGATACTCATCCTAAATAATTCGTCCTCATCAGTTTGAAAATTTGTAAAAAACGATTATGATATTTCTACCAAAGCTAGAAATCTTGATTACAGGATATCACAGGGTAATTCAATAAATTAAGCCTTTTAGAATGGCTCAAAACATGTTTAATCAAATTATGTTTCAGGGGATCGCCGACAATATTTGTCCGATAAATTTTCTTGGTCGCCCTATGGTATGGACCTTGTTCATCGAGAGACCGCCTACGGACCAGAATGCAAACCACAGGGGGAACAAGATAAAATCGCGTTTTGGCATTTAAATTGTAACACATTCTGACTTACTTTTCAAGGAAAGTTGATGCCTAAATTTTAGTGTCTACATGATGCTTTTTATCTCTATGTCGATTGAATTCGCCACCTTTTGTTTTTTATTACAACATTTAAATTGTAACACATTCTGACTTACTTTTCAAGGAAAGTTGATGCCTAAATTTTAGTGTCTACATGATGCTTTTTATCTCTATGTCGATTGAATTCGCCACCTTTTGTTTTTTATTACAACACTTTTGGCAGCAACCTTTCCTTCAGGCTAAAAAATGTTCGAATTTTGCAAATTTTCAAACTTAGTAGAGGCTTGTTTCGAATATGTGCCGTTTACTTGGAAAATTACCAGGAAACCAAGCTTCTAAGTCCAGCTTTTTAGCTGCCGCATTGTTCAATTCCCCAGATACTATGTTAACGACTTGATATGGTATCCCTAACATTTTGTAGTATTCTTCTGCATTGCCAATCATCTTAAAAAATACAGCTTAGAAACAAAGATATCGCAAAAAGATATCAAAATAATAACCTCGTCAAAATATTTCCAAGACTCGTCATCAAACGGTGAACATATAACGAACTGCTCCACTTTCTCAAACTGATGGACTCGGAAAATTCCTCTAGTATCACGTCCTGCAATAGAATAATAAAATTTGAACAAAACATCATCTTAAAAACACCATGCGATCCAACTTCTTGTCGAAAACTAAAATTTTGAGACAGTAAAATTACAGTGAAAGAAATTTGGGAAAAGAAGTCTGCAACAAACCATGTCGAAAACCCGGCATACTTGTATGGCAGGTCGTTGGGATTCAGCCACTCATCACTAAAATCCAGTGTGAGTATCACACAGAAATAATTACACAAAAGGTACACACCGATGGAATGCTGCAATAGGCTGCTCAGAGGTCGCGATTAGGTATTTCTCGTCTACCGTCTGATCACCAGCCATTTCCGACCCCTTGGAGCTAACCTAAAATAGCGAATTAAAGTGGTTACCATGCTCTTCATTTGAATTTCACAAACCTTATAGAGCTCATCATCGAATTGGCTTAGCTGTGCCACCTCTTGCATAACTTCTTTGCGCATAAAGAACGGCTAAATTTTAAAAGTTCTTAAACAAATGTAAATATCATTACCGTATAAAGCGGAACGAAATCCTTGGTAGCCAAGTGTCTTAGTGCCAAATTGATCAACGCCTGTTCGAGAAAAACTAGCGGCCCTTTCAGGAAAAATCCACGACCTCCCGCAACAGCTGTGCCACGATCTCCATCAAATCCGTCCACCATCACCACCAAATCAACCTGTAATAAATCAAAGAAAGTTTGTGCTATAGACACAAAGTTTGCATCAAAAGTTTACATGACAATATTTCTTGGTTGTACGAAGGTCACCAAAAGTTCTTTCCTGCTTGTTGTTGGCTTCGTCGTCGCTGACTGGCACCGAAGAGTGAAGAAGGTTCCCTACTTGAGCCAGCAGTTGGTAACGCCTTTTTACCAGATCCTCTTCTTCTGTCGCTGTCTTTTCAATGCTCCCGTCCACTTCCACTTTCAGAGCCTTAAGCTGATTCACGGTGAGTTTCTTAAAAAAAGTATTACAATTAGATATCGTATTTATTCTGATAGAAAGCCCCCCCCTCCGATTCAAAACCGTGTTATTGGCATTGCATTTTGATCCATTTTTTAAGATTGCTCTCATGCAAGTTACCAGCCATTTTGTAGCTAGTGAGATGAGCTACATATTCATTGGTAAGATGCCTAAGAGTAGTCTAAAAATGGGTAAAAATGTAATGCCAAGAACACATTTTTGAATCGGAGGAAACCTAGAATAAATACGGTAAATCAGGTTTAGTGCATATTACCGAAACATCGTCAAGTTTTAGCTCCTCCATTTTCCCAATGATGTCCTGTGGAATGGAATGATCATCGCCGTGGCCTTCCTTTTTCTGAAGCAGAAAAATAGACGGTCTAATGAACAATTTTCAGTGCTTTTTACATACCTTCATCTTCTCTCCGATAGCTTTGCTGCAGAGATTCTTCACCCTATTCAACTGGTTGGCAGTGTAATTTTCTAAACTAAAGGTTGCAACATTTTGACTTTGAATAATTAATAAGTACTTTTTCTCCACAATTCGTCAACCTCGATTATTTGATCAATAACCTTCTCATCTTTGTAGCGATTTTTTTGAGAGAGGCGAATCACATCGGGCTTACTGCCATCACGGAACAAAGCGATATCAAGTACCATTTCCCTGGAAGGAAATGAAATTTAAATGTAAGGTAGAGATGAGAAGTATGACTGATTTCTCAGCTATTTACAGACAAAAATTTCACGGTGCGTAGGCGTTTGTACCCCTTTTGTGACATTTTTCGAATTCGCGCCTTTTTTTAAACAATACTAATACTCGTCTTGCAAAGAATTCACCTATCATTTGAAATGTTTTTCTATAATCCAACCCCAATTCTGGGTACTGGGTAATCCATGCAACAACCAAATCAATTGGTGGTCCATTTGGTGCCAAAATTTTCTTTATGTTTTTACTTGTTTTTTGCACTAATTCAAGCATTCTAAAGAAGGTTTGATAATAGTAAAATACCGTTTCGTAGGGTATTTTTTGAGTTTCGATAAAATAAGTCAAAGGACTGTTTTTCCTACAAACCCTCTTTAGATTATCGGAATTAGTGCACGAAAAAACTTTTGGAAGCCAAAACATAAGAAAAAAAAAATCGCCCCAGGTGGATATCCAAATTTACCACTTATCGACCAAAAAAATAAACTTCTTTATTTTATCCATTTCTCTTATCTACTGAGCATACAATCACCAGATGTTCCTGATACTCCTGAAAGCCAAATCGATGTTTTAGCATTATAAAACCATGTTCACGACACGATTCTGGATAAAACACAATGATTTTAAACGACTTTCAGCTAAATCCAAAATTTCGGATTCTATAGGTGAATACCCATTTAGAAGAAGTGCCGGATGGTTCCCCTACCCACCCTGAGGCTTACTGGTCTCTTAAAAACTAGCTTATAAGCCATAAGTTATGATTAATAACGTATTTCCTCTAATAACTCACCCTGCTTTAACAACTCACCCATCTGGTGGGTATTCAAAAAATAACTCACCCCGCTCTAATAATTGACCTCCACCACATTTCGGAAAAAATTAAAAAAAATCTCTGCTTTGAAAATGATGATTGTGACTATAAACTTAATGGGCCTAACCCGGTATTTCATTGTATATGATTTTTTAGAAATGTTTTGTTGTTAGAAAAGTGGAATAAACTTTGCTTGAACGGCTTCTGTTGTGTTGAAATTTTTGCCGGCATTTCAGTGCGGACAATACTTTTTTGGGGCAAATTTCCTTTTTTCGGCGCAAATCCACTTTTTCGGCACAAATTCTGGCTTTGTCTGATAACCTTTTAACTTTTATGTTTTTTTTCAAAGTGATAACACCATTGCAGGTAGCCCTGCGATTCTAGATTTGGCAAGTCATTCTCTCGGAAAAATGTAACTCAAAAAGGTAAAAGTATGAAGCAAATCAAAACAATTATTACCTTCGTACTTTTACTTTTTTGTGCTACATTTTTCAGAGAGAATGCAACAAATGATACCTTGCCAAAAGCTAGAATCGCAGGGCTACCTGCAATGGTTTACCACTTTGAAAAAAAATTACCCTAAATTCCCGCGTATGACCCGCACCCCTCAGATAACCTGCACCGCATAGATAAGCCGCACCCCGCAAGTTCGACTCCACGCCAGCGCAGTTTATTTTTTTCTCTTATCTAGTGTTTTATTGTTTTCTTTTATTTTCTCACCCCTTCTTAGTTGTAGGGATAGTTTTTCTAGCAATGACGCCACGGAGAAAGTCATATACCTGATAGGATGGTTCGGCCCTATCCAACAAAGGGGGACTTTTTTGCTTTGGTGCCCCATGTTGAATTTTTTTGTTATCTTTTGGCTCCACACAGACTCCCGCGTAACAGGAGTCGCGTAACAAACATTCAGAGGTTTCCTCAACAACTATTTTAATTTTAACCTGTAGTCATCTTATACTCAAAATGACCGCTAGAATCTAGCGAACATTTTGGTAATTAGAAATCCTAATGTTCATACTTAAATTATTGAGAAATCAACAAAAGTAAGTCGCGTAACAGCGTGCTACGTGACTCGACCTGCGTAACTGCGTAGGGTAAAAAGTAATTGGACAAAACCAAAATTTGCGCCAAAAAGTGGATTTGCGCCGAAAAAAAAAGAAATTTTGCGCCAAATTTTTCTCCCTTCTGCACATGCTGATTGAAAAAAATAACTCATCCGGGTGAGTTATTAGAGGAAATAAAACACGTAAAAAAAACGTTTGCTACCACCACGATTTGAACCTGTCACCTCAGGTTCAAAATTTCAAAAAAGGCGCAGATTCAAAAACGTCACAAATGGGGACAAACGCCCCAACGCCAATTTCACAGCGCAGTTTTACACGGCAGAAAAGTGATGCAACCAAAGTCGCTTAAATAAAATAAGTTTTCAAAAAATTTAGGGTCTCGCCACAATGTTTTCCGAAAAGCGAAAACTGCCAAATTCTTATTTTGAAATTTCTTTTGGGTAAATCGCTTTTATGGTCGATACTAACTGCACTAACTGCGTAAACTGCGTAAACTTGTGAAAATTTTGAGAAAAGTTATCTATAATACTTAATTTTGATGAATCACAACCTCCGAAGCAGAGTTCCGGTAAGCTTATGGCTTTTTATAACTCAAAATTTTACGTGCACTTTCAATATATTCCTTGTCGTACACTAGTGTTTTGTAGAACAAAAGGACATTTGGCTTTGATCTTAGGGATAGAACACAGGTGACTAAATTTCGCATAAAAAATTATAAAAAAAATTTAAGGTGGCTCAATATGAAGCTAGCAAGGGTAAGTAGGCTTCCCTTACATCTGTTGTATGCTAAATCCCATTTTATATACCACAGAATTTTAGGTCGAGCAGATGTTTCTTCAAGCTCGAATCAATCCGCTACTAACAGCAACAATTCCATGTTTTGTCTTGGTAATGTAACATCTGGGTTGACTGGAGGAATTCTCAAATCAGCAAACAAACAGATGAGGATGAGACAGGCTGAAAGAGTCCACTTCAAAGATGGAGAGCCAGACATGTGCAGGATTTCAGAGGTTTGGGGAAATTCCAACTCGCGTAGGATTTTATTTAGCATTGTAAATTTTCCAGGGTACTGAGAGATCGCCCATGGTCAAATCTGCAACACCCAAGCGACAAGCACTACTTACACCCAAAAAAGTTGCTCAGTCAACACCCTGCAAAACGTCAGATCCGCTCAAAAGGAAGAGACCAGTCAGCACTCCAAAACACCAGAAAGCAGAACAACCAATACTTTGCATTGACCAATACCTTGCCGACTTGTCTACTAGTCAAATTAGTGTAGGTCATTACAGGCAACTTACCGTATTCTCTCCAATGGCTTGGCCACAATGGAGGTACAAGGTACGAGATTGAGATCAGTCTTTGCCATTTGAATCACTTCAAATTTTCTATTTTTTGTCTTTGAACAGTTAAAAAGTCAGCAATTTTTCAACTGTTACGATATAAGTTTCCGCTTATTTTGAAGCCTAGAACCTGCTCTTCAAAATGGTGGGTCACTTTTGCTCTGCTGAAATATGTTTTTGGTTTTGATCCCAATTTGTGTTTAAAAATGACTTATTTTTCCACTCATCGATTCACTCTTTGGCTATTTGCTAATTTTCAGTTTTTTCATTTTTCCACATAATATCATTCTGAAAAACCAAATATCGTCATTAAGCTGCAGTTATTGAATCAGTGATTTTATTCAAATTTTTTTTGAGTGAGTGAATCAATAGAAATTTGATCGATTCACTCGAACTTTGGAGACCTTGAACCAGAAATTTTTGACATAAAGTCACATCTTTTTTCATCTTGTGCTTATTGCTCTTTTTGTGCTACAAAAAAAAAGATTTTTTCGTCAAATTGAAAAAAAAATAAGTGGACCCAAAATAAGTACAAATCTCATAAAAAAGTACGTTTGAGAGCCCTGTACATATCGCTTGCCGGTGCGGCACCGACCTCTAACACTTCGGCGGGCACCGCACTTGGCACCAACCTCCACAATTTTTTAAATTCATTCGATTCACTAGGTGTATATTCATTCTTTTGTTGCTTTCTATTTGTTAATTCTTGAAAAAAACCAAAAAAATGACCACTCATTTTGTAGCTAAATGCTGCAGCTACAAGATGAAAAAAGTTGTGACTTTATGTCAAAAATTTCTGGTTCAGGTCCAAAGTTCGAGTGAATCGATCAAATTTCTATTGATTCACTCACTCCAAAAAAAATTTTCAATTAAAAAATCACTGATTCAATAACTTCATCTTGTAGCTGACGATATTTGCGACAAAAAAAAATGAGTGGAAAAAATGAGCCGAAACTGAGAAAATTAGCAAATAGCCAAAGAGTGAATCGATCAGTGGAAAAATAAGTCATTTTAAACACAAATTGGGATCAAAACCAAAACCATATTTCAGCAGAGCAAAAGTGACCCACCATTTTGAAGAGCAGGTTCTTTCAAAATAAGCTCTGCTACTAACTGTTCAGCTTAAAATGTTGAATAAAGTAAATTCCGTTTATAGAAAGCTTTTAAATACCAGATAGTGGGAAAGTTTAACACTCGGCTTGTCACGCGTAGTAATTGCCTCTACTGATACAGAATTTAATGCCCAGCACGATGTTGTTTTTAGTTTTCCGTCCGCACCAACAACATCATCGCCAAAAAGGCATTTGAAAATTGCGAGCAAACAGCCGTCTCATGTCATCAATTTATTTGCTTCTTTTGCATGGTTCTCACCTAAATTGTTGGTTCATCCAGGCAAATAATATGTCAAAATGTTGGGCATACACAGGGCTTTGCAACGCGCACAAACATCAATGATACTATTTTCAAAATTGGGAAGAAATCGCAATTTATCCACCCAAGGCCAGGTTTTGGCGAAAATGTAGATTGGCACTAAAATGACTCTCACTTTTCAGGAAACGCATATTTTTAAAAAATTTTAACGCCATGTTGTAGCCCACTCACTGAGCTACAAAATAAGTGTAAACATGGACTATAACGTTTAGTACAACTCCCGGAAAAGTGCTGTTTACTGCAGTCAATCGTTATTGTTTTAATTGCTTGATTGCATGATTTGATTTATTACTGAACAATATACAGTCGACTCTCGTTATAACGACGCTCGATATAACGACCCAATAAAACTCATTTGGTTGGTCCAAGTGTATTTTATAGCTCGATATAACGACTCTCGATGTAACGACTCTCGTTATAACGACCCATTTTTAGCCGGCCCCTTGCGGGTCGTTATAAAGAGAGTCGACTGTACAACCAGACATCAAAATACATACATATGATTGTCACATAAACTAATTTATCGGCATGACGAACGTCTTTTCTCATTTCTACTCGATCGGTGTGTCTTGCAGAAATGTTTCTTGCAGCGATTGCACAGCCACCTTGTTATCTTTCGGCAGACGTGGCAATATTCATTAGTGGTTGGCTTCTTGGTTGGTGGAATCCTTTCTTCATCGTTGATGAAGTATAAGGGTGTGCTCTTCACATGCCGGTCTTTCACATTTGCTGCAGCTGCGAAATGTGATCCCCTCTACCGACTTTGTTGCAAATGTGGCACCAATTTGATGTTGTTCCGCCATGTGACATCTTTTCGTGCATGCTGAAATTATGATTCAGTATTTGGTATTTTTACAAATGAGGAGGAAAGTGAAGCGTTACCTGTCGTAGATGCTGGAAATATCTCTGAAGCCCTTATTCATCCAATATTGCGAAGTTCTCCTTTCGGCTTCCTGATCACGCATCAGTTGGTCGGCCAGCTTATGGATAAATTCTCGTCTTGTTGAGCTTCCGCAAAACAGCACATACGCATTGGTTGCTCCTCCATCGATCAAGAAATTCATGAAGAGACGCAGCGGCCAGCGATTCGTAGGCGGCTTGTAAGCATAACTACCTGTCATTTCGTCGAAGATGTCCACAGCAAATTTTGTCTGATTGTAGTCGGTGATCATCTTCGGCTTTCCAGATCGGTGGATTTCCTCATTGTGGTGCAGCGTAGAATAGAGACAGACATGTTTGCTCTTCTTGGCTTGGAAATTTAGTAGGGTCTCTTAGTCTCGAAAAGCGAACTGGACTTTTCCCATCTAAAGTAAAAATTGCTTATTAGTGGAGAAAAGAAAAGTTAACTTAGCTAAGCTTACCTGCAATGAAATCCTTCGGGTTGCCGCTCCGATTCTTGCGAATTGTTCCCAGCAAATGAGTCTTTGCATCCCAAAGCTTCTTGCCTAACTGACTACTTGTGAAGAATTTGTCGGTGATAATTGTGCGTCCAGATTGAAGAAAGCTTGCGGAAAGATTGAGTGCAAATAAATTGATGACATGAGACGGCTGTTTGCTCGCAATTTTCAAATGCCTTTTTGGCGATGATGTTGTTGGTGCGGACGGAAAACTAAAAACAACATCGTGCTGGGCATTAAATTCTGTATCAGTAGAGGCAATTACTACGCGTGACAAGCCGAGTGTTAATTTATCCAGCCTCTAACCTTCAAAAGGGTGAAATTGAAATCACACCCTAAAATACTGATTTCATGCAGTGAACACCAAAACAAGAGTATTTTTTGGTGTTTTTCCAATCGTAATTTTTTTCATCTTATCTCCAGTTTCTAATGAGCTATCATCTGACTCAATGTGTTCAGAAACAAATCGAGGAATTTTTTTTATAAAATTACTTTTTGGTTTTTCAAAACCAATCGTTCTCTCACCTTCACAAATCACACCGAGACAGTTAATAGCTCCTTAGAAACTAGAGATTCAGGGCTACATGTTGATCTCAAAAATAAATTTTGCGATTGTAAAAACACTGAGAAATACTCATATTTATGTTTTTACTGCGGAAAATCAGTATTTTTGAGTGTGTTTTCGGTTACAGCCCTTAAAAATTGGCAAAAAAATTTCATATCACTAAAAAGACCTAATTTAGCTGAGTTGCGGTTCCTTAAAGACCTCCCACCTTCATTGTGGCCACCGTATTAGAGAAAATATGGCAATTTTAAATTGAAACGAAATCTGTTTTTAGAAACTCTCTCTGGCTCAACTACTTTCACTAAAAACCATTATTGATGACGAGATTCAGAAAAAATCTGAAGAAACGGAAAATTTGGGAGACAATCGCACTCCAGAAAACGTTAATACTCAGAGCGACCAAGTTTCAGTTGAAATAGAGAAAAATTATGTTTATCCTGAACAGATCCCTGTGGTTTCTGGCGTGCCTGAATTATGCATGGAGATCGATCAAGAAGAAATGCCAACGAAGGAATATAAAAAAGAAAATCATGACCTTATTACTAACGGAGAGTCTGATAACCCTGTCTCAATTAAGTAGCAATAACTTGTAAATTACATGATTTATGCTTTGCCATCATTTTAACCTTAATAAAGGCTTTATACGCGGGATAGAGAGTTTTCGATAAACAATCTCCTATATAGTATTAGAGATGTTTTGTTTGCGGACAATTGATGTTTTGGGTTAGTTTGATATGTTTTTGTTTGGTTTTTTTGTCGATTTTTTTTTTAAATTGAAGCTTGGGATCTCAGGAGTAGAATGGCTGTTGTGGATTTTGGTTTTGAGATTTTTGGTTTCAATTTTGGGTTTTAGTGAGCAAATTGTCGTTTTTTTGTTCAAGAGTCAAAATCTCCGAGCTGTTGTGAGTGGAAATTTTGCCCCACTCTTAAAATGTAGCCCGAAATCTCAGCTTTCTTTTAAAAAAGATCGGTTCGATACGAGGACCGGAACCCGGGGTATTTGCGATTTTATGGAGGTGGTTATTTAGAAGAAATTCGAAATTTGGCACTTTATTTTGAATTTAAATTTTTATTGTTTTTGTCTCAAGAGGAAAGTTGTATTTTTGTTTCAAAGGTGTTTTTGTTTATTATTTTGTCTTTTGTGTTTGATTTTTGGCATGCCGAAGGAGTGAGTAGCCATCCCAGTTAGTAGGTAGGGGTGCCATGGGAGTAAGTAGAGGTACCAGACAGTGAGTAGTGGTTATGGAGGTGGTTTTATGGAGGTGGTTATTTAGAAGAAATTCGAAATTTGGCACTTTATTTTGAATTTAAATTTTTATTGTTTTTGTCTCAAGAGGAAAGTTGTATTTTTTGTTTCAAAGGTGTTTTTTGTTTATTATTTTGTCTTTCGTGTTTGATTTTTTTTGGCATGCCGAAGGAGTGAGTAGCCATCCCAGTTAGTAGGTAGTGGTGCCATGGGAGTAAGTAGAGGTACCAGACAGTGAGTAGTGGTTCGAAACTTCTATATAGTACTACATAAGTGTAGATGGAAAGTGAGAAGTATCTTGAATTACGCAGGCTCACCGATAGACTGATCAGAGATATATGCGAGTAGGTAGGTTAGTCAAGAGAATGAGTGGAATGAGAAGGGCCCCTGAAGAGTCAAGAGGGTGACCAGGAGAGAAAAGAGGTGTGCCAAGAGAGTGAGTAGTTTAAGCAAACATTGTTGCTAACGATATTTTCGACAGATGTGAACACCGTTATTAACTAAGTTTTATGAAGGATGATATCAATTTTTTTAAAATCGAAAATTTTCTTTTTTTTATCAAAACTTGAAAAAAGAAAAGCATAGTGCAATTCTGCCCATGTGAGGCTACATGATGAGTGTAAACTTGGATAAATTTGATTGATCAAATAAGTCAGATCATCGCCCACAAATATCACTTTTTCGACAGAAAGATTTTTTTGAATTTGTATTAGTAAATTGTTATTAACGATATTTTCAACAGATGAGAATATCGTTATTAACTGAATTTTATAAGAGATAATGTAATTTTTTTGAAATCTAAAATTTTCATTTTTTTAAATCAAAACTTGAAGAAAAAAAAGCAAGAAAGTCTGCCAGGGAAAAATCGGTTTGCCAGTTATGAGAAACTCTGCGTGAGTATATTTTTTTATTGTTTTTTTAAATTTTTTCAATTGTATCATTTTTCAAAAGTTACATTTTTTACCTTGACCAAGGCGAGGGTGGTCCGCCGACAGGCGGGCCCCCCGAGCTAGTTGAAACCAATAATTAACACTCCGACTCCGATGCGTGACTTTTAACACTCCTGACTAGGGTTGGCAAGGGTAGTCTTGAAACGACTTGCAGACTAGTTGCTGGGTTTGACAGCACTTTTTCAACAGGCTGTAAAACCTTTATTTTCAGCATTTCAAAGAACTTTTTTTGAACTATTTTACGCAGAACGGCAACATCTACAGAACAGTTCAAAAACAAATTCTGAAATGCCCAAAATGAAGATTTCACAGTCTGTTGAAAAAGTGCTGTCAAACCCAGCAACTAGTCGGCAAGTCGTTTTAACACTACCCTTGCCAACCCTACTCCTGACTCAGAATTTCATGTTGAACACAATGGTGTTATTCGTTTTAAAATTTTTCCTATAAATTTTTTGCTTGAGCCATCTGAACATGGTAAGTTTTTTGTAGGGAATTTAATGAAGATTATGAATCTGCAAAACAAATTATAAAAATATTTTTCTCTGGAAAGTTATGGCCTCTGTAAGATAAAAACACATTTTATAGATATCATTTGCATTCACTGCAGTGCAAACTGTCAATTTCAAAATTCTGTTACCAAATTCGTGTTCAGAGTAGCCGATTTGCATGTGGAACTGTTTCTGAAATTCAAACGCACTCTCAAATTTCGAATTCCTTTCAAGACAAAATTTATTCAAATATTGAAGTTTTAGAGTTGTTTTCGAAGTTTAATTGTTTGCGCGAACACGAATCCGGTAACAGAATTTCAAAATTGATGGTTTGCACTGCAGTGAATGCAATCTCCTATATAGTATTAGAGATGTTTTGTTTGCGGACAATTGATGTTTTGGGTTAGTTTGATATGTTTTTGTTTGGTTTTTGTCGATTTTTTTAAATTGAAGCTTGGGATCTCAGGAGTAGAATGGCTGTTGTGGATTTTGGTTTTGAGATTTTTTTTGGTTTCAATTTTTGGGTTTTAGTGAGCAAATTGTCGTTTTTTTTTGTTCAAGAGTCAAAATCTCCGAGCTGTTGTGAGTGGAAATTTTTGCCCCACTCTTAAAATGTAGCCCGAAATCTCAGCTTTCTTTTAAAAAAAAGATCGGTTCGATACGAGGACCGGAACCCGGGGGTATTTGCGATTTTATGGAGGTGGTTATTTAGAAGAAATTCGAAATTTGGCACTTTATTTTGAATTTAAATTTTTATTGTTTTTGTCTCAAGAGGAAAGTTGTATTTTTTGTTTCAAAGGTGGTTTTTGTTTATTATTTTGTCTTTCGTGTTTGATTTTTTTTGGCATGCCGAAGGAGTGAGTAGCCATCCCAGTTAGTAGGTAGTGGTGCCATGGGAGTAAGTAGAGGTACCAGACAGTGAGTAGTGGTTCGAAACTTCTATATAGTACTACATAAGTGTAGATGGAAAGTGAGAAGTATCTTGAATTACGCAGGCTCACCGATAGACTGATCAGAGATATATGCAGTAGGTAGGTTAGTCAAGAGAATGAGTGGAATGAGAAGGGCCCTGAAGAGTCAAGAGGGTGACCAGGAGAGAAGAGGTGTGCCAAGAGAGTGAGTAGTTTAAGCAAACATTGTTGCTAACGATATTTTCGACAGATGTGAACACCGTTATTAACTAAGTTTTATGAAGGATGATATCAATTTTTTTAAAATCGAAAATTTTCTTTTTTTTATCAAAACTTGAAAAAAGAAAAGCATAGTGCAATTCTGCCCATGTGAGGCTACATGATGAGTGTAAACTTGGATAAATTTGATTGATCAAATAAGTCAGATCATCGCCCACAAATATCACTTTTTCGACAGAAAGATTTTTTTGAATTTGTATTAGTAAATTGTTATTAACGATATTTTCAACAGATGAGAATATCGTTATTAACTGAATTTTATAAGAGATAATGTAATTTTTTTGAAATCTAAAATTTTCATTTTTTTAAATCAAAACTTGAAGAAAAAAAAGCAAGAAAGTCTGCCAGGGAAAAATCGGTTTGCCAGTTATGAGAAACTCTGCGTGAGTATATTTTTTTATTGTTTTTTTAAATTTTTTCAATTGTATCATTTTTCAAAAGTTACATTTTTTACCTTGACCAAGGCGAGGGTGGTCCGCCGACAGGCGGGCCCCCCGAGCTAGTTGAAACCAATAATTAACACTCCGACTCCGATGCGTGACTTTTAACACTCCTGACTAGGGTTGGCAAGGGTAGTCTTGAAACGACTTGCAGACTAGTTGCTGGGTTTGACAGCACTTTTTCAACAGGCTGTAAAACCTTTATTTTCAGCATTTCAAAGAACTTTTTTTGAACTATTTTACGCAGAACGGCAACATCTACAGAACAGTTCAAAAACAAATTCTGAAATGCCCAAAATGAAGATTTCACAGTCTGTTGAAAAAGTGCTGTCAAACCCAGCAACTAGTCGGCAAGTCGTTTTAACACTACCCTTGCCAACCCTACTCCTGACTCAGAATTTCATGTTGAACACAATGGTGTTATTCGTTTTAAAATTTTTCCTATAAATTTTTTTGCTTGAGCCATCTGAACATGGTAAGTTTTTTGTAGGGAATTTAATGAAGATTATGAATCTGCAAAACAAATTATAAAAATATTTTTTCTCTGGAAAGTTATGGCCTCTGTAAGATAAAAACACATTTTATAGATATCATTTGCATTCACTGCAGTGCAAACTGTCAATTTCAAAATTCTGTTACCAAATTCGTGTTCAGAGTAGCCGATTTGCATGTGGAACTGTTTCTGAAATTCGAAACGCACTCTCAAATTTCGAATTCCTTTCAAGACAAAATTTATTCAAATATTGAAGTTTTAGAGTTGTTTTCGAAGTTTAATTGTTTGCGCGAACACGAATCCGGTAACAGAATTTCAAAATTGATGGTTTGCACTGCAGTGAATGCAATCTCCTATATAGTATTAGAGATGTTTTGTTTGCGGACAATTGATGTTTTGGGTTAGTTTGATATGTTTTTGTTTGGTTTTTTTGTCGATTTTTTTTTTAAATTGAAGCTTGGGATCTCAGGAGTAGAATGGCTGTTGTGGATTTTGGTTTTGAGATTTTTGGTTTCAATTTTGGGTTTTAGTGAGCAAATTGTCGTTTTTTTGTTCAAGAGTCAAAATCTCGAGCTGTTGTGAGTGGAAATTTTGCCCCACTCTTAAAATGTAGCCCAAAATCTCAGCTTTCTTTTAAAAAAAGATCGGTTCGATACGAGGACCGGAACCCGGGGGTATTTGCGATTTTATGGAGGTGGTTATTTAGAAGAAATTCGAAATTTGGCACTTTATTTTGAATTTAAATTTTTATTGTTTTTGTCTCAAGAGGAAAGTTGTATTTTTTGTTTCAAAGGTGTTTTTTGTTTATTATTTTGTCTTTTGTGTTTGATTTTTTTGGCATGCCGAAGGAGTGAGTAGCCATCCCAGTTAGTAGGTAGGGTGCCATGGGAGTAAGTAGAGGTACCAGACAGTGAGTAGTGGTTATGGAGGTGGTTTATGGAGGTGGTTATTTAGAAGAAATTCGAAATTTGGCACTTTATTTTGAATTTAAATTTTTATTGTTTTTGTCTCAAGAGGAAAGTTGTATTTTGTTTCAAAGGTGTTTTTGTTTATTATTTTGTCTTTCGTGTTTGATTTTTTTTGGCATGCCGAAGGAGTGAGTAGCCATCCCAGTTAGTAGGTAGTGGTGCCATGGGAGTAAGTAGAGGTACCAGACAGTGAGTAGTGGTTCGAAACTTCTATATAGTACTACATAAGTGTAGATGGAAAGTGAGAAGTATCTTGAATTACGCAGGCTCACCGATAGACTGATCAGAGATATATGCGAGTAGGTAGGTTAGTCAAGAGAATGAGTGGAATGAGAAGGGCCCCTGAAGAGTCAAGAGGGTGACCAGGAGAGAAAGAGGTGTGCCAAGAGAGTGAGTAGTTTAAGCAAACATTGTTGCTAACGATATTTTCGACAGATGTGAACACCGTTATTAACTAAGTTTTATGAAGGATGATATCAATTTTTAAAATCGAAAATTTTCTTTTTTTTTATCAAAACTTGAAAAAAGAAAAGCATAGTGCAATTCTGCCCATGTGAGGCTACATGATGAGTGTAAACTTGGATAAATTTGATTGATCAAATAAGTCAGATCATCGCCCACAAATATCACTTTTCGACAGAAAGATTTTTTGAATTTGTATTAGTAAATTGTTATTAACGATATTTTCAACAGATGAGAATATCGTTATTAACTGAATTTTATAAGAGATAATGTAATTTTTTGAAATCTAAAATTTTCATTTTTTAAATCAAAACTTGAAGAAAAAAAGCAAGAAAGTCTGCCAGGGAAAATCGGTTTGCCAGTTATGAGAAACTCTGCGTGAGTATATTTTTTATTGTTTTTAAATTTTTCAATTGTATCATTTTTCAAAAGTTACATTTTTACCTTGACCAAGGCGAGGGTGGTCCGCCGACAGGCGGGCCCCCCGAGCTAGTTGAAACCAATAATTAACACTCCGACTCCGATGCGTGACTTTTAACACTCCTGACTAGGGTTGGCAAGGGTAGTCTTGAAACGACTTGCAGACTAGTTGCTGGGTTGACAGCACTTTTTCAACAGGCTGTAAAACCTTTATTTTCAGCATTTCAAAGAACTTTTTTGAACTATTTTACGCAGAACGGCAACATCTACAGAACAGTTCAAAACAAATTCTGAAATGCCCAAAATGAAGATTTCACAGTCTGTTGAAAAAGTGCTGTCAAACCCAGCAACTAGTCGGCAAGTCGTTTCACTACCCTTGCCAACCCTCAACTCAGAATTTCATGTTGAACACAATGGTGTTATTCGTTTTAAAATTTTTCCTATAAATTTTTTTGAGAACCATCTGAACATGGTAAAGTTTTTGTAGGGAATTTAATGAAGATTATGAATCTGCAAACAAATTATAAAAATATTTTCTCTAGAAAGTTATGGCCTCTGTAAGATAAAAACACATTTTAGAGATATCATTTGCATTCACTGCAGTGCAAACTGTCAATTTTAAAATTCTGTTACCAAATTCGTGTTCAGCGTAGCCGATTTGCATGTGGAACTGTTTCTGAAATTCGAAACTCACTCTCAAATTTCGAATTCCTTTCAAGACAAAATTTATTCAAATATTGAAGTTTTAGAGTTGTTTTCGAAGTTTAATTGTTTGCGCGAACACGAATCCGGTAACAGAATTTCAAAATTGATGGTTTGCACTGCAGTGAATGCAATTGATATCTCTAAAAAATTGTTTTTATCTTACAGAGGGCATAAATTTCGAGAGAAAACATTTTTATAATTTTTTGCAGATTTATAATTTTCATTAAATTTCCTACAAAACAGTATCGTGTCTACACACAATCTGTGTAGTATGAACAAAATTTTAGCCATTTAAAGATGAGTCCTGATCAGAGGCTTACGTTGTAGACTTTGTCGTTTCCCGGCACAATAATTTCTTATGGTACTTTGACACATAAGTGGCCAAAAGATAGCCCTGCTTCTGCTCTACAAGATATATTGCACAGTTTACAAAAATATAACGAACATGTTCAGATGGCTCTAGCGAGAAAAAATTTCAAAACGAATGACACCATCGTGTTCAGCAAAATTTTGGGTTAAAAGTCCTAAAAGTCACGCATCGGAGTCGGAGTGCTCAATCTATTACCGTATAGCCTCTATTATTCCGCCACTCCCTAATAGTCCGGACCTGTACATCAGCCCACAAGAAATATTTTACATGTCTGTTTATTGCGTTTTCTTAACTACAACGAGATCTAACCATTACGCTTTTTTAACTTTGGTTGAATACCTAAAAATCTCGAGACCGATTTTTAGGGTTGAAAAACAATCCACCATATACCAAAATGCCCTCTCTGAGGAACTTAGTCTCTTGTAAATGACCAGGAAGGAAAGCCAGTAATCGAGTACTCTGTGAATTCTTTTTTATGTACTGAGAAGTTAAGCTAAAATGCTGTTTTCACAATGTTGCTGTTTTTAAATGCCTAAACGTTAAATTGTTGTTAGATCAGAATTCCGATATCAAAAATTTAAAATAAAGCAGTTTTCTGAAAAAAATTCAAAACCCGAAATAAAGCAGTTTTCCTAAAACTAGAATTTTTTTTAGTGCTCATTAATTTTTGATCGCTATCTTTGGCCACTTTTCTACCATCTTGTTAAAATTCACGCCTTTTTCATTTTTTATAAAATTTTTGCTGTTTTTCGGGTTTCTTCGAGTTTCAAAACTTAGGCAAAGACTTAGGCGCAGGGTAGGCCAGCGCACGTTAGAACGTGCTCAAACGTGTGTCCCCAACGGTGAAAGGACAGTTGGCATCGATGCCAACTGTCCTTTTAGTTATGTTTTGATGACAATTTTTAAGTAATTTGTTTTATTCTGAGCCACCCCAGTAGCCGAAATTTCGTAAGAAATCTAAATCACGAAGCAGAATTACAAAAAAATGTTCGGTTGTTGAGATATAAGCTGAAGTTGGAAAATACAGCTAAACACTGTCTGCTTTCCAACTTAAGCTTATATCTCAACAGCCAAGACTTTTTTGAAATTCTGCTTAGTGATTCAGATTCCTTGAATTTAGGAAATTTTGGCTACTGGAGTGGCTCAGAATAAAAAAAATTGCTTAAAAATAGGTATTGTCATCAAATACAACTAAGTGGACAGCTGGCATCGATGCCAACTGTCCTATTTCCGTTCCCAACTTCTGAAAACACGAAAAAACAGAACACCGAAAATTTATTTGTCCGAACGACTACGCTCATATTTTCCTACCAAATTACGTGTTTATAACCCCAAATTAATCCTTAACCGCTTAAAATTCAAATATTTATAAAGACCAGACAACTTACTTTTTTTTCTGGTGACTTCATCCTCACTTTTGTCCTGAGAAGAAAATTGGGCTTGTCCATAAGTTCGTGGGGGTTGTTATACAAATACAAATTGTACAGTTACAAATTTTTTTAATAAATCAGAATTGGCAGTCAATTGATTGCTGGGTTGGAAAATCGAAATTTTGACTACACAATTTACGATTTTAAACCCATCGGTTAATTAATAATCTTTTATTAATAAACCGATGGGCTAAATCGTAAATGTGTAGTCAAAATCGATTTTAAACCCAGCAATTAATGAGTGCCAATTCTGATTTATCAAAAATTTGCAACCATACGTAAATATGGTCTGTTACGTATAAACACCCACGAACTTGTTGACCAACCCAATATTTTAAAAGCCCTAATTTTAAATATTTGATTAAATATAGACAAAACGCAATTGTGCACAGTTTTGGCAAAAATCTGCCCAGTTTTTGTGAAAAAGTGCCCAGTTTTTCGAAAATGTGCCCAGTTTTTCGAAAATGTGCCCAATTTTTATGAAAATTCTCTAGACCAAAGACTAAGTCGGCATATTTCGGCGACCGAATGATAGAACATCCATTTGTTGCTGTTTCAATTTGAAAAAGAAGTTTATATAACAGAATATATCCAGAAGTGGGCACATTTCCCCAAAATTGGGCACTTTTTCACAAAAAATTGGACAGATTTTCGCCTATTTGACTAAAATAAAAAACTGGGCACTTTTTTCACTAAAAACTAGGCACTTTCTCGCCAAAACTGGGCATTTTTACGTATCGTCCATTAAATATTTCCTGTCAAGACAAAAAGGAGGATGAATTGGTTGAGGATAAATTCACCGTCGCCTCTTTTTTTTAACTATAACGCGATGGCATGTGCCTTTGACACATCTTTTTTATATTTTGAAAGAAATATAATATTAATAAAAATTTACAAGAATAAAATTTAATTACTGTAAGTTCTGTGATTAGGACCCGCAGCTTCTACAGAGTGGCTATTTTATTTGAATTCTAATTACACTAGAACTTTTTTTTCGCAAAAGTTTTCAGTTGTGAAAAAATGCCTGATAAATTTTCAAGAACTCTAGCAGAAACTTTTAAAAATATAAAAAAACAAGAGTTTCCATTTATTTGAATTTAGGGTAAGTTTATTGAGGATATGAGGTTTTTATTACTTAGACAATTATAATTACTTAGACAATTTTATTACTTAGACAACTTTACATATAGCTTCGTAAAAATACGTCCAAATAGCCGAAATGACGAAGAAAAAGATCAAAGCAAAAGAGTTAAATTGGTACCTATAATTATTAGTTTTTTGATTTTCAATAAATCAAAAAGATACTTACCAGTCAGCAAAAAACATCCAGTAGGCTTCCATTATCGATTCTAAGGGACTTTGAGTTTCCATAAGGCTTGAATTCGATAATCAATACAAACACAAATGTAACACGCACTGCAGGCGAGAAAATTAAATAAATACTGCACAAGGTTTTCCGTCTCTCATCCCAAATTCGCTTTCTTTTTTTTGTGTTCATTTTATAGCAGTAGCTTGACATACTTAATGTGGGCAGGAAAATCACAATCATAAGAGAGACAGAACGAAGATTAATATATGTTGACTAAAAAATTCACAGAAGACAATAAACTATAACGTAATCTCTAAATTTAAGCCATGCCAACTGTACTATATTTAAAGATTTGTACTGTATCTTTAAATAAATCTTTAAAACTTTTGATATTTCACGTCAAAATCTTTATTTTTGACGCTCAAGATAAATACACTTTATGATAAAAAAAATGACCAAAATTTTTGGTCAAAATTTTCTACATTTGCCTTGGTCCCCCCTGTTGTCTGTAGCGACTTTTTTTAGACGTTTTTAGACAACAGGGGGGCTGACTAAAGGGGGACCAAGGCAAATTTAGAAAATTTTGACCAAAAATTTTTTTCGAGCCAGATATGCCAAAAAAATTCTTATGAAGTTTTGAGTCGATCTGCGTTTACAGAATTTCAAAATCGTGTCAGAACAAAAAGTTACGGCCAAAGGAAAAGGTGCAAAAAATTGGCCCACCCGGTACATTAGCGTACGTTTTGTCAAAAAAATATTTTAATTTTTAGAAAGTATACAATAGAATACCGTAAAACTTTTGATATAAGAGCATGCTCTTCTATTTTACAACCAGGGCGACCAACTCAAATCTTAAAAAAGGTGACAAAAACTTTGGCAAAAGGTGGCATTCTAAGCAATTTTTTTTAAAAGGTGGCATGGTGACAAAAACATGACAAAAATGCCACCTTTCATTTTTTCAGAAGGTAGCAAAAATTTTCAAAAGTGGCAAATGCTACCTAAAGGTGACAAGTTGGTCACCCTGCTTACAACCCCCAAACTTCTTTTTTAATATACGTCTAAAACACTATACCCCCTAGTTTTGTCATCTACCCCTGATCTTCTACGGCAGTTCAATATTTTGGGAGGTGTACTATAGAATAGCTCCAAAACCTTCATTTAATTATTTGTATAGGGTTGTCGAGCCCTCGGCTCGACTCGAGGCTCGAACTGTTAGAGGGCTCGGCTCGAAGCTCAAAAAACTCTGAATTTTTAAAAATTCGCGTTGATTTTCCGAATTGCTGCTGAAAAATGTACACATTCGTTGAACACATTTGCTGAACGTTTTATTGTTTAGGTAACAATGCCAAGCAGCGTGTGGAATTCAAAAGTCGGTTTTGTCAAGATCGGTAATAAGGCAGTGTGCGCTTGCCGAGAAGAACTAAATTTGAGCAAAAGTGGTGCAACTTCTCATCTCTCGAGGCACTTATAATCCACAAGGCACAAGGAAGCAATGAAGGAGAAAGAAACTGGTCCGAGCGATTCGAAGAAGGCCAAGGTGGAATCTATTGCTACGATTTTCAACCCCAACCACTCAAAACAGCAAAGCGAAACATTGACCAGTGATTTGACTGACTTTATTGTGGACAGAAATCTTCCTTTTTCTATCGCTGAGTCTCCGTTCCTGCGACGTCTGATTAGGCACAACTATGGTTTGGCAAAGGTACTTTGAACTTGATAGCTTTATTCTTTTAATGATGTTACTGGTTTCAGTTTCCGTCTCGCCATGATGTAACTTCAGAGGTTCCAGTGTAAGCAAACAAGTGTGTTAAAAGTCTGCAGTCGTTCGTCAAAAGACAGCAAAGCTCCCTGACGTTAGATGAATTTTCTCACTAGGAGCACTCTCTTCTTTGGTCAATTTTACTTTTACATTTCCTTGTTGCTGAAAAGTTGTTTTTAGTATTACTGGCTTCTACTTGTCCGAAGTCTTCGAGTTTCGTTCGAAGGTATTGGCCGTAGAATCGTTCTTTGAGAAGCACAGCGGTGACAACATTGCCGAGAAGATCAACGGTCGAGGTGGAGAAGCACAATGTTGTGGCTGCTACACGTGACGGTGCTCCAAACTTGGCTGGAAGTAAAGGAGGCGGCTGTGTGAAGACAAACATTCAGAGGTTAGATTTCATAGGCTTTGATTTTTTCTCTAATTATTTCCGCTTAGGTTTTCACTGTTTCTGCCATATGCTTCTCCTGGTTATCTGGGATGGGATCAACAAAACTTCAATTGTTTTGGCCGTCGTTGAGAAAGCAGGTAAGATCGGAATTGGTTTTCACCGTCCTCCAACTGCAATGGCCAAATTTCGAGAAATCAGAAAGTGGAATCAACAACAATGATACTGGTATGTTTGAAAAATGTGAGATTTTTTTGCAAATCACTGTGTTTAAGCAAGTAAAGACAAGGTGGACTTCAATATTGTAAATGCTTACTTCTGTGCTGCAACACAAGTCTGATTTGCCGAACAATATCTAAAGTGTACTGCCGCCAAGCACACCAAATGCCTTTCTGAAGCTGATTTCGATGAAATTGTGGATCTGCTAGATGAGCTGCAACCATTTAATGATCTTACCAAAATGGTTGGTCTTTTTTCTGTTTCATTGGCGAAGAAAGGTTGTTTTAGGCATCTTTTCGAAATTTCCTCTTTCATGCTATTCGTTTTTTTGTGAGGAAGTTATCCGAGCATTTGGACAATCTTCATGGTTTCTTTTCAATAAATCTAAACGAAAGCCTCGAAGCCAGAACAAGAGAGATTCTTCGTCAGTCGAAAGTGGGATATGCCGCTTTTCTTGGTTCACGTCTCTGTTACAAGTTTTTTATTGCTTTTGCTATTAATATTTGGAGTTGAATTCATGTTCAGAACAGCTGTTATGCCAAAGCACAAGTGTGAATTCATTAAAGAGGAAATTCTCTTTCTTATGTAAACAATGACGGTCAGTCTGAAAGTGCCGTTCAATCAGCTCCGATCCAGCTGATGCCAAGTGATCTCTGGGACGAAGAGGAAGAGAACTGTGTACAGCAAGTTTTGGAAGGAGTAAACGTCCTCATGGTTTGTTCACTTCGGTTATTGAGGTTACCCTGCATGAGTTTGAGGATGAAGTTAGCCGCTACTTGAACGAGAAAAAGCTTCTTCTTCTTCGGCCGGATGTTCCTGGTCACGATGAAATGTATCAGTGGTGACCAAACAGTAAAGTGCGCTTTCCAAACCTGGCTGTCTTGGCTCGCAAGTACTTGGCAATCTCGTTATCCAGCGTGGCGCCTGATCGATGTTTCTCCAAGGCTAGCCTTCTTTTCGCTCTTCTCTCAGGTATCGTTTGGGAAAGCAAACGGCGGCTAACCTACTTATTATCAAGGCGCAACTGGCGGACAAAATCTTAAAAGAAGCAGCTGATAAGAACAAAAAAGAGCCAGAAGAAATAGTTGATTTGTTGTTGGAGAAAAATGTTTAAGTATTGTTTTTGGTTTTGTTGAATAAAATTTATTGGGGCTTGAAGTTCAAAAATTTCAAAGGCTTGGCTCAAGATTCGAAGTTTTCGAGGGCTTGGCTCGAAGCTAGAAATTTTTGAGGGCTCGGCTCGAAGCTCGAAAAAATGTCGAGCTTCCAGCCCTCGGCTCGACAACCCTATATTTGTTGTATATTGTCACTTTTTCATACATTTTTATTTACCAAGAAAAAACAAATAAACAAACAAGAAAGCAAATAGTTTTTACATCTTTATATTTTTTATCTGGTACCAGGTGGTCCTCCGCTTTCTCCGCGCCCTCCTCGGCCACCACCACGTCTTCCACCACCTCCACTTTCTTCACGCCCTCCGCCACCACCGCCTCCTTGCTGACCTCCTCCCCAACCTCCACCTTGTTGGCTTTCTTCTTGGCCTCCCCATCCACCACTGCACTCTACCTACCTCTCTGCTGGCCTCCCCAACCGCCTTGTTGTCCACCACCGCTCTGTTGACCACCTCGCCCGCCTCCACGCCCTCCAGTGCCATCTTCTTCGTCGTTGTCAAATCCACCACCTCTGACCCCTCCTCCTCGACCACCTCCACCTTGCTGACCACCGCCCCATCCACCTCCGCCCTGCTGGCCTCCCCATCCACCTTGCTGACCACCTAAATTTCTTCTGATGTAAAAAATAGCAGTAGGTTGAATTATAAGAAAAGAACCCACCTTGTCGACCACCGAATCCACCATCTCCCCAACCTCTGCCTCCCATACCACCATCTCCTCTCCAACCTCCGCCATGATGATGCCTCATCCACGGAGGTCTTCCTCCCCAAAATGGATCACCCCATTGAGCAATGGCAAACAGAAAGGTTAACTGAAGAATCAAGCCGAATAATAACAACTTAGTCATATCTTAATCAAGATGAGTATGTGCACTGCAAAATAATACTATTGCTATTGTATATTATATATAGAAATTTCTTGCGACAATAATGTCAAAAAAGTTAGATTTGGAATATCAAAGATAGCCAAGGTGACCAAGTTTTTTCAGAAAAAAGTTTACTTATTATAGATGTTGACTAATTTCTTGGGAAACTGATCAAAAACAAAAAGTAACTCCTACTCAATGACACAAACGGCCGAACAACCAATCTATTGATAGGAGAATAAAAAAGGAACCATGAGGCAATGTAGTTTAACAAACTCCTGTTATTCCTTCAGAAGAACGAACGAGTGAAAACAAAACGAGAATATTATAAATGATTAATTGATGATTTCGTGGAAAAAGTATCTTTCATCTTCTTTTGTTTGCGTTCGATGGTTGAAAAAGGTCTTTTCCACAGTTTTTTGTTATTGTGGTCTGAAGTAGAGTAGCAGAGTTACAGCGTACCTTCGGTTTTAAGATGAAAGTTACATAAAGTTTACCGTATTTCTCTAATGATCTAATAGAGCCCCCTCTACCCCTAACTTTGAGGACTTATATCTCAGCCTAGAGTCAATTTTTAAAGCTGTTTTACGCGTTTTCTTAACTCCCACGAGCTCTACCGATTGCACTTTTCAGATTTTAGTTGAGCAAAAATCTCGAGATCGAATTCCAAATTTTCCGATTTTCGGGCATCCAAAAAATAAAGCCCCCGGGGGCTCTATTAGAGGAAATACGGTAAGTTAAGTTTAAGTTATAGTTAAGTTTAAGTCATAAAGTTTAAGATTTTTCTATGGTGCTTGACCTGTTTGTACTAAGACATTTTTAAATACTATGGTTGGGTGAGAATACCGGTTTATTGGGGGTTGGTCTTTTTCTCACCGCAAAACACTTCAAAATTCAATATAAATATCAAATATCCAGTAAAAAATTCCAAAGTA
The DNA here is from genome assembly GCA_029231635.1 of Ditylenchus weischeri. Lineage (NCBI taxonomy): Eukaryota > Metazoa > Nematoda > Chromadorea > Rhabditida > Anguinidae > Ditylenchus > Ditylenchus weischeri. The sequence continues at coordinate 166,654 of JAMRYI010000096.1, forward strand.
ATTAATAATAACAAAAACTCTCAAATGCGGCGAGAAAAGAGATTTTTATGATGAGAAACAAATAATTTGCGGTGAAAAAAATAGGAGCAACGGAACCTTTGCACTTCCACTCGCCAGAATCCTGACCCTTCCACTTGTCAGGATCAAAATCAGAAAAAATAAACAATATGAAGCAACAAGCAACCCATCGGCAACAAAAAATAGATATGCAAAGAAGAATAGAGAAAGAATTATACACAAAAGTTTATTTATTTATCACATATCAACATGGCACTGCGAGCTTAATTTTTTTCCACAAATATCGCCGATAGGAAAACAACTTTCCATTGCTGAACTGAACCATTATATATTCACGAGAGATGGCAGTGACGACGATTCGTTTTCTTCGCGCTCACGGGCCACGGAACCATGACATCGGATTGGAGCATCAATTCTTCTGGAAGTCCCTCGATTTGCTCAACTCCTAATAACAATTATGATTTGAGGGATTTTGATTCGGCTCCTCACCAGTCACCAACAGGCTCTTCCTCGTGGTAGTTGCAAAGGAAAACTGAGAATTTAAATATTGGGAAATTTTGCCTATACAAAAATCAGAATAAGAGAAATTGTCAATCGTATTGCATAAATGTAAATTAATGTTTTAACAAAAGTGGGAGGGTCAGGGTTCTGCCGAGTGGGAGGGCAAAGGTTCTGGTTGGCCAAAAAATATTATCCGTTTATTGGAGGATTTCAGCCCATCAGAGAAAATACGGTAGTCTTTTTAGCAACTATTTCCTTTCTTTAAAATTTCAACTGTTGTAAACTTTGAAATATATTTATTTACAGAAACACGTATATATAAAATAATTATTCGTCGTCCCCTCCGCCTCTACCACGTCCTCCACCTCCACGTCCTCCGCCTCCACGCCCTAAAAATAAGTCTTAAGTTTAGGCTTTACTAATTTAACCTTACTCACCACCGCCACCTCCTCCTCTACCACCTCCCCATCCTCCTTGCTGACCACCGCCTCCTTGCTGACCTCCCCATCCTCCTTGTTGTCCTCCCCATCCACCCTGTTGACCACCACCCCAACCTCCTTGCCGCCCTCCACCCCAGCCTCCAAGTTGTTGACCTCCACCCCAGCCACCTCTTCGACCGCCACCTCCCCAAGGATTTCCGCCACCCCAGCCTCTTTGACGTCCACCACCCCAGCCACCTTGCTGCCCTCCCCAGCCTCTACCTCCACCCCAACCTCTTCCTCCACCACCCCAACCTCTTCCACCACCGCCCCATGGCATGAAACCCTGCATGAATGGAGGGAACCACTGGGCATGCGAAGTTATTAGGAAGAAGGAAAGCAATAGCAAGAATAATAATACTCGCATTCTGGGAAGCTAAAAACACAGCTTCGGTTTAAATACTTAATTTGAATAAGAGTGTAAAAGTTCAATATGTGTTTGGGCTCAATGCGTTTTCTTCTTCAATTGATTCTGAAATGATTTTGATATACTCATCTAAAAAGTAACACTGGTAGTTTTTTTGTTGGTTTGATTAGTTTTCGAAAAGCAGTCATTTCTTTACATTTCCTTATTTACTGTATCCCATGCTGGTAAGCTGTCCGAAGGCCAATACATTGAAAAAACTACACAGATCCGTTATCCATCACAGTAAATGCACTGGATGACTACTTCTAAAAAATACAAATCCAGCCGAAATCACTAGATTCTTCTCATGTAAGCGTTAAATATTTTTCTTATAAATAGGTTATCTTATATAGTATTTGGCATGTGTGGGTGGGTGGGTAACGCTTTTTTACTTCGAAGGCCAGAACGGGTCGTAGATAGCGAAATCACTTTGTCGCTAATACCATCGTGTTCCCAGAATGTCAGCTTTCGTTTTAAAGAACAGGCGAAAGCCTCATAGGATATATTTTTATGAATGAAGTCATAGCCCCTCATTGAAATTTCGAAATACTATAGAGGCCTGTGGTCCCTTGTTATTAATGTTGAGCAGGGTTAGGAAAACCTGTTAAAAAGTTAAAATCTCTTTAAAAATTCAAATGAGAATTTCGAAATTCAAATTTATTGAACTACAATAAAATCTCGAAAATACTACTCAAATCTTTATAAAATCTCTGTAAAAACTCGACCCTAGTATAGAATACCCCCCCCCCAAAAACTTATGCCTTCTAAAACTTAAGTAAGGAGCACCAAAATATAGGTTTCAGACCCCAGAAGAAGTGCGTAAAACACTTATTAGTCACAGCTTCCATACGCTGGCCTACCCCTAAGCCTAAACTTGTTGTTTCAAAGGGTAGTTACAACGATTTTTAGAAGGTCTGATTTGGGGGGGGGTATTCTATACTAGCGCCAAAAATTCTATAAAATTTTTATAGAAGTTTTATAGAGATTTTGATTTATAGACATTGATTACCACTTATTCTTGCTTTTCAGGTCCTTATTAGTCGAGAAAACATGGTTTCATGTGGCGAAAAGACATAAAAAAAATTTTTTTGACGAAAAATTGACTTTTTCACCATTTCTCCACTTTACATTTAACCTTTTCGCATTTTTATTCAACACAATAAAAATTCAACACATTTACAACAAGCAAAATAAAACACAACCACACGCCACAACATTTACAAAAAGAATTATTTTTCGTTAAAAAAGTCGATTTTCGTCAAAAAAACAATTTTTTTCGAAAATGTCTTTCCGCCACATAAAACCATGTTTTCTCGACTAATTAGGACCTGAAAAGCAAGAATAAGTGGTCGAAACACACTTTTGGGAGGAGGCGGTATAACGAAGTTTAGCCACATTCTGTTAAAGACTAGACAAAACAGGATTTTTACATAAAATAGGCTATGAAATGGAATATGAGACTAAAAAAATGTTAAAAAAATCAGTATAGGTTGTGAATAATGAAATAAATTAGACTGTAAATAGTTTTATAAATTCTGTCATGAATAAGTTTTGTAGTTAAAAATTTTTAATCGAAAAATACAGCAGAGCAATTAGAACTAAATGGATCACGCCTTTGGAAACAAGGAAGAAGAATTGACAATTGTCCCACCTGTATTTTCTAACACTGTTATTACTAACTTGTTTATGAAAAGAAAAATAATTAAAGTTTTATCAAATAGTAAAATGACATTTTCGTTAAATTAAATCCCAACTTAACTGATATACTGAGAAAGTTCGACTGACTTAAAAAATCAATGTGCGCAAGAAGGCCGATTAGATTGTTCAAGATTTAAATTTTCGTTTATTTTTTAGAAGAAATTTTTAAAAATACAAAATTGACAATATGTATTTGGCGCTACTTCGATATACCCCTCCCGAAAATCGACTTTTCAGTAGTGTCTGAAAATCATTTTTGAGTCAAAATTTTGGTATGAAGAGCTTAGAAAAGCAATTTAAAGAGGGACAAAGGGCTGTATAGGGAGGGTAAGAGACAAATAGGGCCACTTTAGAGGGTCACTTTAAGGGCCCACTGACAAGAAGATTTTGAACATAGTTTTGCTAACTGGGGCCTACCGCATCAAGAAACTCTGGTATGCATGTTTTTTCATGCATCCAGAGTCACTTTCCAATGATTCGTGTCTAAGGTATGTGGGTGTGCGCATCCCAACTCCAGCCCCTCCATGCATCCAGAGTCACTTTCGAGTGATTTGTGTTTAAGGTATATGGGTGTGCGCGTCTCAACTTCAAGCCACCAAGCCCCCTTCGGGCGCAGGGGGCTTGAGAGTTGGAGATGTGCGCACCCACATACCTTAGACATGATTCCGAGGTAGACCCTTGATTAAAAATGCATTTAGAGGTTCATTTTGCCCTGCTCCAGGGACCAAAACATGGTAAGACAGCCTAAAATTAGGCATTGCCGTCAAAAAAAGATTAAAAAGTGAGAGAAGTTTTAGAAAAGTCTATTTTTGGGAGGGGTATATCCAAACTTCGTTATACCGCCTCCTCCCAAAATTGTGTTTTGACCACTTATTTTGTCCACTTTTCCATCATTTTTGACCTTATTGGAAATTTTTGATGAAAAATAACGAAAACGATGAATGATAAAGAAAAGCTTTTGATAAGCAAAAATAATGCTGAAAGTAATTTATTTAATTCGGTGATACATTTCAGTTACAGTTGTTCAAGGTTTCTGTCTTAAAAAACCAACAATTTATGATCTATTTTCTAAACACATATCAGTAAAGAAACAGCAGAACTTCCTCAAACAATTTTTGCTCAAACAGACCTTTTTATGCATTTTAAGCACTCTTTAGCACACAAAACATGTTTTAGGTGGTGGAAAACCATTTTTGAAATTTCAAGAAACATACTTGAGTCCATCCTGATGTACTAAGTTCTGCCCTTCATCTAAGCCTAACCCGAGAAAATTAACAGGGATTAACAAGGCAAAGTCAAAGAGCGCGCGTAAAGTAAAAAATCGGATGGCTGGATGGAACGGTACATGACACTAGCGCCAATTTTTTTCCTGCTGTTTTTTAACACTGTCGAGGCCGAGCATGCCAAGCGTTTAGCTAGACTCAGAATTTCACGAAGAACACGAAAGTGTAAAAATCCACGCAAAAACATGGTTTTTTACTTTCAACCGGCCATTTTAAAATTGGTAAAATCAGACATCTGAATTAGAGTAGATGTTTAACTTGTTTTGGGTGGTATTCATCAAAATGTTTACTCTACATGAGCGTGCTATAGCTAAAAATTTTGGGCGTAATCCGAGCTTTCTGAAGAGTACAAATTTGACAGTGTGTCCCAACAAAATTATAGAAAATTAACTATTGAACCCAGGGTATAGAGAATTCTGTTTATATTCACGAAAATGCACATAACTTGTTGCACAGATGCAATCTAGCCAAACGCCTTTTTGCATCAAGTAGCGCAACTTTAGAGCTCCAAAATAAGTATAAATAAATTTTGTGTACTGCGTAAAATGCGCTCAATCATTGATGTGCAACAGAGGAAATTGGAGACTATTAAAAATAATTTTCACGTATAACTTTTTTTTCACTAAAACTAAAATAAAAATTGCAGGAATCAGTTACCTGTAAGCACGGTCTTTTTCTTGTCCTGTTTCCTGCCAGAACCCAAAAGGCGAACACTAATTGGCACGTACCATTTACGGTAATTGTTTCTCCCCAAACTTAAGCCCTAGACGGGAAAAAAATGTGCCATAGACTGACACCTTACGAAAGGACGTGGTAAAGCAATTATATGTGTTCAATCCGTAAGCGACAATCAAAATATATTGAACACTTTATTAGGCTTTTACAAAATAGCGGTGCATATTATTACAATAAAGCAATGTCAAAGTTTTGAACAATAAAATTGAGAATATAAATTGCTTTTTTAAGGATCATCTTCTGTCTGCAGCTTATAGAGAACATTCCGTTGGGCCTTTGATTCTGCCAACCCTGTTCGGATATAGCCATCTGCACCATGAGCTCTGTCGTAAGAAACCGTGTCAATCATCTGTCTTGCTAAAAGAATAGAAATGAACCGCAGTCCAAACTATGAACAATTCACTCTTACCTTCATCCAAAACTGTCTTATAGGAATTAAAGTTACTGGTATCATACAACTGATGCTCGTTCATTTCGCTCAGTTCATGCAGAGCCTCTACTAGAGTGTTAAGCCTGTGGATTAGCATTCCGATAGTTTGCACAATCAGTATTCCCATAAGAAAGAAGATAATTCCCATCCCCAGCGGATCTACTTTGAGAGCTTCGGTAGTTGACTGGAACTTTCCCGTTGTTTCATTCATCTTCGTCCACGTGAAACCCTCTGCAATAGCTCCATAAATAGTATAACTAGAATGATAAAAAAATCTACTCACCAAAGGGCGTATGATGTATAGACAAGACATCTTTGTGGCGCTGTAGCAGAAACACAGCCAGGACCAGCAGGCCATTTAAGAGAATGATTGAGAAAGCGATACGATTTCGCAAAGTCTTCAAACCTTGTGGTAACCTCGCGAAGAAATGCTGTCGTTGAACAACTGGCTATAATAGATAAGTGTGAAACGCTCTAAAAAGGAACAACCCAGAACTAGTACGCGAATCTGTGCCAACAACAACGCCACCATCATACTGTAGAGCGATCAAGGTTGTCTGGAAATTGAAGTAGCGAAACGAACAATAAATTATCAATTAAAGTAGTACCCCAGTAGAGATCGGTTCCTTGTACGGAAAGTGTCCAATGCCCGGGATTGGCTTCATTTTATTGTCATCGAACGGCGTCATCATAAAACAATCGTATCTTCACTGAAATCTTAACAAACTAATAATCAGGAAAAGTTGTAAAAGAACTTTTATGGCGAATTTAATTCGTCTAAAAACTAATAAAAACATATGTCTCGATCGTGATCCCGATGACTACGACTCAGATCAGAATTTCACAGTTTGTAAAGGAAAAAGTAATTGAATACCGTATTTTTTCTAACAGCTCAGACCTTTTAACTCAGATGAGTTATTTTTAAACTTTTCGATCAACTCCAACTATTGTGAACACTACATTGAAGGTGTACGGTCAGTCCGCCCCACGGTCAGTTGCCACGGTCAGTTCGCCCGTTTTTCAAAACAGACAATTCGCACCGGTCAGTTCGCCCCGTTTTTTTCAAACCAATAAACTTTGGCTGCAGATGAAAGGATCCGTCAAAATAATTAAATCTCCCGTCAAATTTATTATTTCTCCCGTCAAATTCAAATTTCGCGCAAAATGATTAAATCTTCCGTCAAAATGATTAAATCTCCCGTCAAAATCACTAAATCTCCCGTCAAATTTAAATTTTGCATTGTTAAGTTTTACTTTTACCTCATCAAGGTCATATTTTATGCAAGATGCGTCGATTTCTCATCTAATCTTGTCTTTCTATGTCAAATTCTCAGCAGTGGGATGTTTCATACACCAATGTACACTGCTCTCTCAGTGATTTTGGCTGTTTTCGCAGACTCAACTACCTTGTAATATACGCAATATAGTCTTGGAATTTGGCTCCATTTTGCATTCCAATGATCCCAAAGTGTACGCGAAGCTGAAAATAAAAAGCATGCCAAAAATTTTCTTCTAACACATAAACCCCCAAAAAGAAAACCTGCTGCCAATTCGACAAGTGAAGTTGCCATTGACAGCAAAGAAACATCCTCTTTGATCTCATCACAGGCATCTTAGTGAATCTTCGCTTTCGGCAGCTCCTTATGAAAGTCCATTGTCACTGTAGAGCGATCAAGGTTGTCTGGAAATTGAAGTAGCGAAACGAACAATAAATCATCAATTAAAGTAGTACCCCAGTAGAGATCGGTTCCTTGTACGGAAAGTGAAAGTAAAACAATGCAAAATTTAAATTTGACGGGAGATTTAGTGATTTTGACGGGAGATTTAATAATTTTGACGGGAGATTTAAAAATTTTTCGCGAAATTTGAATTTGTCGGGAGAAATAATAAATTTGACGGGAGATTTAATTATTTTGACGGGTCTTTTCAATTTGAGCCATAAACTTTATTGAATAAAGTAATCATTTTTTGTCATGAAAAGTATCTTTGTTTTTTTCTTCTGATACTGTATAAACCAACAAGCCAAGTGGCAAACTATTATTTGTGGTTTTCGAATAACCCCTGTACAAACCTTGTTTTAGCATTTTTATTTGCAGGTTTTTGGAAAAAAAGGAGATAAAAATTTCTGGTAATTATTTTGGTTTTCGCACTCTAAAAAATAAAAAAAGGTCGTTTTTTAGATTTTTGGGTCAATAACCAAAATCTAAAATGCTTTGTAAGCAGAGCTCGCAGTAATTAGTAAACGCAGAAAACAGCTTTGCAAAAAATTGATTCTAAACATAGATATATCGATTCTCTTATGCTTCAATAATAAATTATTTTCGATAAGTCTCTCTGCTTCGTGAAGTCTCATGTGGAGTGATGGAAGAATTAAGCTGCTTATGTTATACTAGCTTTTCTGGCGCCGTACCGGCGCCTCAATATGATTTTTAAAGTTTCAAAATTGAATTTTTATTCAGAACAAACAACAAAACAACCAAAATTCCATAAATTCTTTTTTCTAAGCCTCCAAGCTAAATTGAACCTGAGCCCCCCCTCTCCCAGTCAAATCAGCTTGGGGGAACAAGGCAATTTTTTTTGAAAATTTTTATAGCAATAATTTATTTGTATAAGCATGATTAAAAATGGTTTTCAAGGCTTCAGATAGTAAATTATTGCTCTAAAAAGTTTTCGAAAAAAACTGCCTCAGTCCCCGAAGCTGACTTGACTGGGGAGCTCAGGTTCAAGTGAAGGGGGTTGGTGGTGGCTCAGGTTCAAGTGCTCCAGCATAAATGATACACAACAAAGCCTGCAACTTTAAAGTAATGTAATACTGTATTTCCTGTTATTTCTTCAGCCCCTTCTAATTAACCCCCCCCCCTTCCTAACTTCAAGTGGTCTGAAAATTCTGTTTTCATTTACTGTTTGAGCTGTGTATAAAGTGCATGACAGGGATTTTAAAAATTAAAAATTATAAAAATTAAAAATTAAAAAATGTAACAGGCACTTTTCACACAGCTCAGGCAGTGAAAGCGAAAGTTTGAGACCACTTGATGTTCGAAAAAATCGCATGCCTCTAATTACTCCCCAGGGTAGAAATTAAAGAAAATACGGTACATTAAAAAAGCACGTTGAAATACAAAAAAGTAAAAATTATTCAGGTTTCCTACGCAAATGAAACCAATTTATATCAAAATCTAACCTGCAGTAGGCGTAGAAACGACAACAAATTTCTCGCTCCCGCATTGACCAACTTTGCTGTAGCAAGCCATGCTTTCGTCGGCAAACCCGCTTGGTGTAATATTTGGAACGCCCCCGCTCTGTAAAGTATCTCCAGTGTTTGACTGGATATCCACAGCTAAATGAAAAACATTAAATGTGAAAAGCATTGAAGATCATTTAACACAATCAATGAAGACTAACTGCTTTGATTAGCTTCAGCTAAAAGGAAAAGTGGAAATAAAATAAATAAAAAATACCTCGCTGCTGTCTCATGCGAATGCGTTTCTTGTCGTTTCTTGCTCGTTGCTTCGCTTCTTCTTTAGTCTTCATCGGAAAACTAACAACAAAACGTAAAACACGAATAGTTACGGCAAAAAAATATGAAAAATATATACAGGTTACAATAATCGTGTAGGAACACTAAAATTTACTGAACAACTTCTTGATGATATAGTGACTGAAAGTCATGATTAGCTCAGAAGTTCATAATGACACAAATTCTTAGAAGACGAAGTACAGGGTGTTTCAAGAACTTCGCACACTTTTAAACTGCCATAATTTTGTTCTGACGCGAATTGGCTGTAAACGCAGATCGTCTCAGTTTGATGACAATTTTTTATATAATGTGAAAAACACGATTTTCGCTTGGTCCCCCTGTTGTTTGGCTCTGGTCTGTAGGTGGCCTTTGGATGGGTGAGGCCAAAAACAACAGGAAAGTGTTCACATTATATACCAAAAATTGTCATCAAAAACTGAGACGATCTGCGTTTACAGAATTTCCAATTCGCGTCAGAACAAAAAATTATGGCAGTTTAAAAGTGTGCGAATTTCTTGAAACACCCTGTACAATTTATTTCTGACGCAACAAAAAACAAATAGATAACATGAGAACCTAAACAAAAGGCTTTAGTCGCCCCCGCTCTTTTTGTTTCTCGACTTTTAGGCACTACTTTTTTCCTCAGAATTTGTCCACTTCCTTTTTCGTTGCTGCTCAGTGGTGGCCGGATACATCAAAACGTTGTCACTAAAATAAAACAAACTTAAGCGTCCACATACATTGAAAAAAATTAGTACATGGTGTGGCGCCCCCGCTTTCGGACTTCGTCTAAAATAGCGACACGCGCCCCCGCAACCGCAAAAGTTACGTCCACTGGCTGAGGCTTCAAATCAGTCGCCCCTGCACTCTTCTTTCCCGTTGGCATAACAAAGATGTTTTGTATGGTGAATTGGACACCGGCAAAGTTTTTGTCAAAAAACTCTCTCACTGCGATCTTGTACTCCCAGATTTTAGCAAAACAAAAATAAAGGACATTAAAAACTATGTAGAGGAGTTTTCGTACAAATGCAATGTTTCACATTTTTTTTCACATTAGAGGTAGGGTAGGCCAGCGCTCTGCGGCTTTCACGTGTTTTCTAGACTATAAAATGTTTTGCAAAACTATTCGATACAATCTTTTTATTTGTACTTTACATTTTAAGAGCAAATAGGCAGATGGGCCTACATATGTGTCCAACTTTACATTTGTACGCAAAAGCCTACGCACCAAAATTTAAAGATATTACCTGGGAAGTCTGGAATGAATATTGCGCGGGCTTTTTGCGACACTTCCAAGCGCTCTTGCTTAATTTCGATCGATTTGAGGCGCTGTTCGGACGCCCCAGCACGAACTTCAAGCGCCCCCGCCTTTTGGCTAATGCCCTTCATTTCCGATTGCAGGGCAAGGAGCTGCTTCTCGATTTCGGCAGAATCCATAGTTTTTTGATAGATAATCTGAAAGGATTCAATAAAATACCTACACGAAATAAAGCACGAAAAAATAAAGAAAGTTAACAACTGATTGTATTTCAACCAAATAAATGAAAGTAATGTTAAATTTGTTGGAAAAATGCGCAAATTCAAAATAATTTTATTGTTAGAAAAAAGTCTAACGATTTGGCCCATTGTAATGCTTAATTCACTAAATTCTCAAAAACGGGCTCGAGACCCAATGTTCTACGATAGCACATTCGAAAGAGCACACTCAGTCCTACCCATTGCAAAAAAAAAAATTTGCGTGACACATCAACTCCAGTCCGATAAAATTCAAAAAGAAACAAAAAACAGTGTGACTTACTCAGTCCAAATACTATATAAAGATGCCAAAAAGCAGCTAGGAATCTGGGCTGCATTTTGGTATGACACATGAGCAAGAGTCGGTAAAAAAATGGTTAAAAGTGCAATGAATATATTTTTAAAAAATCCGGATTTAGGGGAGGGCTTTTATTAGAGGAAATACGTTATCTTAAAAAGATAAATTATTTGTATTTCTTTCGTTATTCGGTAGTGTATTAATTTCTTGAAGTAATTCGTGCTTACATCAAGTATCGGTGAATCTGCTAGATGCTGAAAAATAATGACCCGCGTGGTGAAAGTATCTATCTTGAGAAAGTGAATTATTTATACTTTTTTTGAGACTCGGTAATGTATTGATTGATTCTAGTGGTTCGTGCTCGCATCAAGTATTGTGGTATCAAAGGTGTGGACAAAAATATTGTTCTGTCAGAAGAAATAGTAGTTCAGGATGTCCGTCCGTAAAGATAGGCATATCATTTTTTATTTAAAAATTTGTTACATTGCATATATACCTAAGTAAACAATCATTTTAAAAACTTCAGCTGGATTGTTTATACATCAGTGTTTATAGAGTATCCACTAGCAGCAGATGCCGTACGTCCATCTACACCATTTGCATAATGAGTTTTTGTTGTTTTTGGCAGTGGTGAAACAGTCGTTTCCCTCATTGCAGACTTTAAAGGAGGCGTTTCTCGGAAAGTTATTCTGTGCTGTGCAGTGTGTGTTTGGTGGGAGTAGATGGAGTTATTCCTGAGAAATGCAAAGGCGGAAAAGGCAATAAACTGGGTAAAGCAATTGAATAAGAAACTGATAGTTATCAGAATAAGTTTCATTGCCGTGCTCAATTGACTGACTGCAAAAAGCAAAGTTTTACATACTATGATATCTAAAAATAGATTATTCACCTTCCATCATCCCCCCTGGACGTCCATACTGAAGTAACATAGGGTCGTAGGTGGAACGGTGAGAGCTGCCAAGTTTTACTGTGCCCAAAACACCAGATATAGTGTTAGTAATAGAGTTGGTATCACCGATATCATGCTTGAAGTCAACTGTGCCTAGAACACCCCCAATGTCGCCCAATAGGGAGCTTTTGTCAGTGATGCTCTCCGATGATAATGGTAAACCAGCACCAACACTACTGCTGCCATATGTGCTAAATTGTCGAGGAAAAGAGCCATAGGATGTTGGTCTCACAATGAATATTATAGTGAGAATAAGCAGGTAGAAAAATTTGAGTACAATCAATGTGCCCTGTAATATAAAGTTCTCCAGAAAGTTGTGTCTTTTTTGATATTTTTATACTAATTTTTGTCTCCCCCCTCTGGTTTTTTTGAAAAATGAATAAAACAGGAGTAGAGAAGGTTTTTTCTTTTTTCGCAATGCGACATTTTTGAGCAGAGTTGGACTGCGATGCTATGTTTTCATAAATTTGTGTGCGATGCTATTTTTTTATTCCAAATTTGGTGACCAGATGGGTTGAACCGTTACCCTCTTTAAACAGGAGAAAACGTCGAATTAAAAAACAATATACTGTGTAGCTTCTATTAATTACCCACCCTTGGGATTTCATATCTCAGTCTAGAGAAAATATTTGCAGCGCTGTTTTTTGTTCTGCCTCAATTACCATGAGCTCCACTAATTCCACTTTTTAGGTTGTGTTGAAGCACCCAAAATATTGAGATCGATCCAAATTTTTTCCCCGATTTTTAAAGGTTTGAAGAGGTTTTTATGGGTAGAAGTTCGACAGAACTTTTTTTTGTAGAAAACGGAAAAATGCCTCTTTTTGACGAAAAAGTGCCTCCTTTTTGTGAAAATGTGCCTTCTTTTCTTTCTTTTAATTAAAAGGCATAAATTTGCCAACTTTTTTATTTTTTTCAACACTATCAGGTAGCTCTGCGATTCTAGTTTCTAACGAGGTATCAGTTGTTGCGACAACTATGCGAAATGTAGCACAAAAGGGTAAAAGTATGAATCAAATTATTTACTACTACCTGATATCTGATAGTGTTAAAGTTTTTTTTAATGTAGGCAAATTTTTGCCTTTTCAATTAAAAGAAAGAAAATGAGGCACATTTTCACAAAAAGGAGGCACTTTTTCGCCAAACGAAGGCGTTTTTAAGTATCGTCCACTTTTTTTACTATCTATAAGAAATTGCATTTTAATACCCTGGTACCGAAAACCTCCCCTTCCCCAAAAAATCTGACCTTTTAAAGGACGTTTTCTGTAACTTTGCAGAAGACGTTGTTACCAGTCTTTGCCATTTGAATCACTTCAAATTTTCTATTTTTTTGTCTTTGAACAGTTAAAAAGTCATCAATTTTTCAACTGTTGCAATATAAGTTTCCGCTTATTTTGAAGCTTAGAACCTGCTCTTCAAAATGGTGGGTCACTTTTGCTCTGGTGAAATATGTTTTTGGTTTTGATCCCAATTTGTGTTTAAAAATGACTTATTTTTCCACTCATCGATTCACTCTTTGTCTATTTGCTAATTTTCTCAGTTTCGGCTCATTTTTTCCACATAATATATCATTCTGTCGCAAATATCGTCAGCTACAAGATGAAGTTATTGAATCAGTGATTTTTTAATTGAAAATTTTTTGGAGTGAGTTAATCAATAGAAATTAGATCGATTCACTCGAACTTTGGAGACCCTGAACCAGAAAATTTTGACATAAAGTCACATCTTTTTTCATCTTGTAGCTGCAGCATTTAGCTACAAAATGAGTGGTCATTTTTTTTGGTTTTTTCAAGAATTAAAAAATAGAAAGCAACAAAAGAATGAATATACACCTAGTGAATCGAATGAATTTAAAAAAAATTGTGGAGGTTGGTGCCAAGTGCGGTGCCCGGTGCCGAAGTGTTAGAGGTCGGTGCCGCACCGGCAAGCGGTATGTACAGGGCCCTCAAACGTACTTTTTTATGAGATTTGTACTTATTTCGGGTCCACAAATCTTTTTTTTTAATTTGACGAAAAATCTTTTTTGTAGCACAAAAAGAGCAATAAGCACTAGCTTATATTTCTGTTAAAATACCCTGATGCAGTGCCCCGTGCCGAAATTTCAAAATTTACAGCACTGCTGACCATGTGCCAATGTTTGTATCATATGCCAATGCCTGTGGTTTGTAAAAATAAGTACATGAGGGGGACCAAGGCAAACTGCGAATTTTTACATGACCTTATTTTATTTGGCTGATAGCACTTTTATAAGAAAATTGACCACGTTGAGCACGAATATGGTCTCAAAATAAACATATGGTCACTAAAAATGAACTTCCTTCAGAAACTTTTCAAAAAATCCAAATTTCTAACTTCATTTGGACAGATGTCCTGGGATGGATCGTTTTTTTCGATTTTTTTTGCACTATCTGATGTAAAATTAAATGCTCTTTCTAATAAAAGAAGAAACTTTTGTCACTGCCCTTTATCATGTGCGTAGATGTATTTTAAGGGAAAAAAATATTTGTAAAAAAAATTCCGTTTAGTGGCCCATATCTTCATATGACTGTCGTTTGCAGAATATTTTTCTGTAGGATGAAATCGCTGTCAATTCTGCGTCGAATAGTATCTTATTTGTAGAATAGAGTAAAACTAAAGACTCACAAAAGCTCAAAAGCTCAAAATACTCACTTTTAAAGGAGGACGAAAAATGGGGGTATTTTTCAATAAAATCGAGATTTTGTTATGTCTAATAGAATTTTTTTCAATATTTTCTTCAATATTTTTGCTAATCGACAAATTTCTAATTCCACCCGAAGATTTTCACAAAGATCGGCATTATCGGACAAAAATTTTTTTCATATTTTTGCCTTGGTCCCCTGTGGTTTGAGACTTTTCATGTGTCTTAGTCTTAGGAGCCTTCAAATTTGCCAAGTATGAACAATGCTTTTGAGCCGATGGAGATCGACAATTCAGCCGAAGACGGTGAGGATGGACCAGTTGATTTTGAATACTGCGTTGTCTCCAGGTTTTACTAGGATTGTAACTTTGAGACTTTGAAGAGTCTGCCATTTTTAGAAAACAACTGGAAGAACTCCTCCAGCGATGTGTGAACTGCATGTTTGTCAGTAGTGGCGGAACCGATCTCTAATTTTCTACTAGTTCGTCGATCACCTAAACTTTCAATGCTTGTGGCTTAGCTTTTATTGACTCTCACCTTCTGCGCACCCAGCTTCTCCATTCGATTTGAAATTCCCTCGACTTCACTCTTATGGCTAATGGCAAATGTTAGCACAAGACCGGTTTTTACGTCCATCGCTGTTTCGCACTCAAGCTCCGCGGAATAGCCAACACTGTCGTACTGTCCGTCCATTGCAATCTCTAATGGCATGGTAACATGAGTGAACACCTCCTGTTTCATTACTGCGTAGTGCTCCTGAAGTCGCATGTATGAAAACCGATGCAACAAAAGATTTTTGCCTACCATAACAACCGGATTGACATAATGACGATTGAGTTGGTGGAAGGATTGCTCCGTGAACATTGGCATACGAAGAGCTTTGCAGAAGTAGAGCATGGATGAGTAGTGAATAGGAGCCGTAATCATTGCTGCAACGATTGCCAAATTTCCTAAAGAGCGTAGTAAGACACTATAAGCCAGGATAATTCAATTACCCTCTCGCATTCGAGTTCCCTCTATGAATGGCTGCATACTGAAGTGGAGTTTCTTTTTCGAGATCGGTTCCGCCACTACTGACAAACATGCAGTTCACACATCGCTGGAGGAGTTCTTCCAGTTGTTTTCTAAAAATGGCAGACTCTTCAAAGTCTCAAAGTTACAATCCTAGTAAAACCTGGAGACAACGCAGTATTCAAAATCAACTGGTCCATCCTCACCGTCTTCGGCTGAATTGTCGATCTCCATCGGCTCAAAAGCATTGTTCATACTTGGCAAATTTGAAGGCTCTAAGACTAAGACACATGAAAAGTCTCAAACCACAGGGGGACCAAGGCAAAAATATGAAAAAAATTTTTGTCCGATAATGCCGATCTTTGTGAAAAATCTTCGGGTGGAATTAGAAATTTGTCGATTAGCAAAAATATTGAAGAAAATATTGAAAAAAAAATTTCTACTAGACATAACAAAATCTCGATTTTATTGAAAAATACCCCCCCATTTTTTCGTCCTCCTTTAACAATTTCCAACAAAGGATTTAAAAAAAAAACGCGCCTAAACGAAAATTTTACATAAAAAAATCGTCAACCAAAATAAAAGCTGTTCAGAATTAGTCAGAGATCATTTTAAAGCGGAAGAAAATTTTTACGAAAAAATTACGTTAACAAGGTTTCCTATTGACTTCTCCAAAATTACAGAAAACGTCTTTTAAAACTTTTTGTATTGGTAAAAAGTGGGAAGCCAGCCCACTAGGCTACGCGTTTAGGACTTGTAGAAATAGGCGTAATTTAATCTATATGTAACAAAAGTCCATTGCCCGATTGTCCCCCGTCAATTCAAAAAATTTTCATAATCATTGATTTTCTATACGGATTTTTCAACTGGGTTTCTAACAAAACTTTACCTAAAATTAAATTCTATGCTTTGTTTTGTTAGAAATCAAGTTAAAAAATCCTTACAGAAGTTTAATGATTATGCGAAAATTTTGAAATGGCGGTGGACAATTTAAAACAGGTGGCCATGGTCCTTCAAGTAAAGAGTACCCAAATACATGTCCCAGACCCCGGAAAATGTGCGTAAGACATTTCTGAGTCATAACCACAGTAGGGCACATTTTTAAAATTTGGACGGCGTCCCATCCTCGTCTTTTAAGATTTCCGCCGGCGGTCCGACCGGGCGTCCTATTTTTTAAAATTTCCACGCCCATCCTGCTGGCCGTCCAAAATTTTGCTGGCTGGCTACTTCGGCAACTAGCGCCCACTTTACTAAAGTCACTTTAGTCATCCACTTACATTCAAGCCCATGAAGAGCAAGTACCAGCGATGGTTGTTTGAGCAATAAATTAATATCAGGCAGCCATAGATAATAATGGTGAAAAAAGCATCAAGGTAGATGGCTAGAGCCTCATCAACAAACAGAGCAATGATGAATGCTAGCAGTCCCAGTCCGACACCAGCCAATCCTGTGATTCTTGCTACATTCTAAACAAATGGGATTTATCATTTTTTAGATAGTAAACTTGCTAATTTAAAATCACTGATAACTTGACAGGTTTGACCTACGAATAATTTTTTGTTATATCATTACTACAAAAAATGGTATGCACAAGCACAGAAGAAACCCATTTCCAAATAAAGTATATTTTTGCATCAAAAAACATTGCATTTGGATTTTTTCTGGTGCAAAAATATTTCTTTTTGGTGCAAATCAGCTCTTTTTGGTTCAAATCGGATATTTTTTTGGTGGAGAAAGATCTGATTTGCACCAAAAATAAATATTTTTGCACCAGAGAAAATCCATATCCAAAAAATTGTGTTTCACAAATAATATGGTTGCTAGACCAAGTAACTTCTATGTTTATTATTGCGTCTTTTAATTTTAAATTTGACCTACTAGCACATGAAGCCCGAAAATATGAGTATTTTCCGTAGTCATTTTTTAAATTCGCACGAACAGAGCAATAAATAAAGTTTAGAAATAATTTTGTATTGCAATGTAAGCCTTAAGTAAGAACACAATATTTTTTAGAAATAATTGCAATTTTAGTTCAACAACCCAAAGAATTCAACGCTCTCCGCCTAATAAAAAAAACAAGAGATAGCATCGCACGTGTTTTATAAGTAAAAAACCGGATTTCTTACATGTGTATGACATTGCTGTTTACAAGAAAGGAATATAGAGTGGAGAAGAAAAAAGTACATGAGGAACTGGCAAGCGTAAACAACAGGACAAATGCATGTAAAATTAGAATCTTACAATTAGAGACAGAAAGAGGCCTTTCGTCTGGATTTCGGGGCGGGATTTTTAGCAAAAAAATCGGGATCGGGATTTTGACAAAAATATGCGGAACCCGTCGAGATCTCGAACAAACTTCGGGATTTGAAAAAAGAGAAGAACAGGAAAAATTCACCTTTTGCCATATTTTCATATTATTGACTACAGTCGACTCTCGGTATGACGTGACTTTCGAAATGACACCAGCATAAGAAAGTAGGCCGATATAACGCGACTCGCGATCCCGAGGCGGTCCCGAGGGGTCGCGTTATATCGAGAGTCGACTGTATTTGAAACACCACATATGTTTATTTAAAAAGGCTTACATAGGAATGTATCACCTGATCTGAGTATTGGCCGCTATTTTTATTTTTTATAGCCGCCTTTTAGAATTCGGTAGCTTTTTTTATAGTTGGCCGACTTTTTTGGACAAATTTGAATGTTTTGCGAATTTTATTTTTATGGCAACACAAACGAAATACTAGGATCCTTGCTACACATTAATAAATAAAATATGTGTACTTTTTTTAACAATGTTCGAAAACAGTTAATAGCTGCATACCGATCGTCATTTACACGTTTTTGTTAAAATTTTCTAACTTTTATCCGCAAGTACACAAGTTTTTTATGTGTAGTTAAATTTTTTACCCTAGATTTGGTCATTGCATTTAATTATCTTTTTGTTATAAAGTTGGATAAAAAATGATAAATCTAAAAATAGATTGTAAACTTCTGATTCCTTGTATTTACCGTATGTCCCAAATATTTCGGCGGATTTGAAATGGCTATAACTTTTATTAAAAGTAGAATTTCGACATTCTGTTTTTCAAAATTATTTTTTATTTTTGATGGGCATTTTTGTTTTCTCCATCTAACTGGAAATTTCTTTTTGAAAAATTTCACTTTTTTGCCTTGGTCCCCCCTGTGGTCGTAATTTTGGTTCATTGGACTAAGGCGATTTTTGAGGCAACTTTCATCTTTTTTTGCAGAAAAACATGAATACAAAGTAAGGCAAAAGGTAAGGCAACTTGGACCATAACATTTTATTGAACATAATCACTCCCAACAAAATTAACAACAATTTGAACGAGAAACAACAAAATCCTTCTTAAGCCTAAGCCTTAGTCCAATGAACCAAAATTACGACCACAGGGGGACCAAAGCAAAAAAGTGAAATTTTTTCAAAAAATTCCAGTTAGATGGAGAAAACAAAAATGCCCATCAAGAAAAAATAATTATGAAAAACAGAATGTCGAAATTTTGCTTTTAAAAAAAGTTATAGCCATTTCAAATCCGCCGAAATATTTGGGACATACGGTAGAATAGATTATTTACTCTTAGGGAAAGCAATTAACAGTAAAAGGCGACCAATTCTAAAAAAAGGCGGTCAAATCGTGTTTTTTATTATAAATTAAATAATAAAAAAAATTAATCTTGAACTGTAGACCGTGAGAGGCCTAAATTCTTGCTAGCGCCGTGATTTGAGACTTGCTTTGCGTGCTTAACGACTTTCAACTTGAATTCGGTTGTGTAAGACTTGAGTCTGCGGGCATTTGACTTCTTCATTTTTGCTATGGTTATGAGATCCATGCTGAAACAATTATAACGGTTTGTTTATTTAAAAACAAATAAAAGGAACAATAAAATAATGATTTAAAATAATCCCTAGATAAAACGAGCCTTTAGGGGGCCGCCCTATTAGAGAGGGCCGCCTTATTTTTCAATCAACCTCTGGGGGCCGCCTTATTAGAGACGGCCGTTCTATTAGAGACGGCCGCCCTATTAGAGTAAATACGGTACTCCATGTGCTTCGAAAAAAAAATCGATTTTTTAGACACCAAAGTGCTTCCGTGCCATTTCAAAGCACGGGAATTTATATGAGACGGGTCCCTTTCCCTTGAGGAAAAGTAAATTTTGCGCTAGCTCGAGGGGGATTCTATAGTATAGCCACAAAAAAAGTAAATTTGTTACAAAAAAAAAGTAAATTTGGTACAAAAAAAGTATTTTAGGAAAAAATCAATATACTGAAATTTAGCCTGAATGGAAATGATAGTGGCTCTGCTTCACTGCTTTTGACAATCGCCGTGTAGGGCTGACTCTCAGCTTTATTTTAAGCCTAAATATGGCCATTTAAGTGAAAAAAAATGTATGAAGGGAAATGCGATTTTCACAATTTTCGGGAATGTGACCTGCTGTGGTGACTGGTTCAGCAATTTATATAGTTTGTGAAGAGAAAAAAACCATTAAATTTGAAAAAGTCTGCAAAAAAGTCTTGCATAAATAAAAAAATCGTCGATGATATTTGTCCTGGCAGGAAAAATAGCCTTTTCGCGATTTTCGAAATTTTACACGCCGTGGAGACAAAAACGTAAAATATTGGTGGTTTAAAGACCGTAAAAGGATAAAATTATTGATCGGGATTCAACAAATTCCGGTATTGGGATTTTGGGAAGTGATCGGGCAGGATTTCGAGACGGGATTTAAAGGATCTCGGGCGACCCGAAATCGACTCGGGCGGAATCGGGATCCCGTCCCGTTTCTATCTCTACTTACAGTTTTTTAAATATTTTTGTTAAGAAAAATTTAAAATAAATCGAAAAGACCTTTTTAAAAGTAAAATTTAAGTAGGACTGTGCAGCTGCACCCGCGCGCTTTTTAGGCCTTATCAACACTCCCACAAACCCGCAGCAAAAAAATTACGACCCTGCACCCCGCCCCCACACTTGACATTTTCGCGGGGATATGAGGCAAAAAAGTGGCCAAAAGGGCGCTTCTTTTGTTCCTCTCTCCTTACTCCTATATTTTGAAAAGTCAACCAAAATTACCTCCCAAACTCATTTTTTCTGCTCAACACGATAAAAGAAATACGTCTAAACACTTTCTAAATAAAAAATATATAATTTTGTCAAAAAAATTTGCCTCCATCTTACTTTTTCAGGGATACCGTATTATCTCTAATAAGACCCCATGGGGCCTCATTTTTCAACACCTCTTTGGAGGTAGGGCCTTATTAGAAGGTGAGGTTTTATTGTAAGGCAGGGTTTTATTGGAAGGTGGGGTCTTATTAGGGATAATACGGTAGATGATCGTATTACAGTGAAGTCTCTCTATAACGATCATCCTCGCGACCGACCCTAGGTGATCGTTACGGAGAGGTGATCGTTGTATAGAGACTTTTTTCCAAAAAATTGAATAATGATCGTTATATAGAGATTGATCAAACTAGATGCACCTTAACAAGAATTTTCGGTTCGGTTCGATCGGTTCCCTTGTAAGCCAAAAAATCAAATAAAAAGTCCGCATAGAAAAATATTTTTTCGTGTCATGATAATTTAAATTTGTAATTTTTATTAATGTGATCGTTATAAAGAGTGTTATTTTTTCTGCAGGGACCTCTACCCTAGACGATCGTTATTTAGAAGGGATCGTTATAGAGTGATCGTTATACAGAGAGTCAGTTTGGCTTAATTTCTATCAGACCAACCAAATTGATCACAGGTGATCGTTATAAAGAGAGTGATCCTTGTATAGGGTGATAGCTATAGAGATACTTGACTGTATGTTTTTGAATTTTTGGACCCTGTGACACACAGCCCCAAAAAAATTCAAAATTATAATCACTTTAAGATAAACAAAACGCCAAGAAATTTTAAATAAGATTTTTTGCAAATGTTGTTTTTCACATGTTTTGGTGCAAATCGAGGTCTGTTGTTGACTTCTGTCACGCAAATTTGTTGCCAAACTTCAGTAGGTAGTATGCCAGCTTGCCAATATGATTGTGCGCCAATGCGATCGGGCGCCAGTATGATTCTGCACCAATTGCTATTGACACCATTTGAATTGTTGTCATTTTGTTGTTTGTGCCAAATGATTCGTCGCCATTTTTGACTGGCAACAAAATGAATTGATATCAATTCTTTGAATTGCGAGGCTGAGCAATTGTTGAAAAAAGCTGTTTTTTTCGAATGTATTTCACATTGAACGCATTCATCATTTTATAGGAAGCAAGCGCCATTGAACATATTGTTTGGGCGGTATTCTATAGTAGGGTCGAGATATTTTAATTCGTTTAGACTCTATAGACGAAATTCAAATTGAGATTCAAAGTTTGAATTCCAAATATCGCATTTTTAGGAAATTTTGCGATGCGATATGCGAAATTATGAAAAGGATGCGATGCGATATTGCGATGCGATATTTTAACCAGAAATTTCTGCGATGCGATATTGCGATACGATATATCGCATCGCTTCTGTCTCTATTTTTCTACTCACCCATTTGGGACGTATAACGCCAAGTTTTTACGCGCCAATTCAAATTTTTTGTTCAATATTTTTCGTGACTTCTTGGCTGTTTGGTAATCAATTTTTGATGTCAGTACTAGGAACTCAGCAGTCGTGTGCTACATAACCTAGCAAGGTTTAGTCAGATTTTGTATACAGTCGGCTTTCCATACGACCCTCCGTATAACGACTTGTTGAAATTCTCTCTTTATATCGACCACTACCAAAAAATTTGTTAAAACTTGTGTTAGTCACAAATTTACGAAAAACGAAAAAGTTTTTATAATTACTTTCATGCAATGCGCTGTGAGCGTACTTTGGGCGAAACTTCAGGTACTGTTACTGGTGGGGTAAACTCTGGACGAATAGTTGGCAGTGGACAATCGATTCGAAACCAATGAAGCATTCACTCTTTGCAGCGGATGTTTCAACAATGGAAGATACTATGGTTTCTTTGGCTTCTAGTAACTTTTTTTAAAGAAAGGAGCAATAGAACCTTTGGGGCCCCACTCGCCAGAACCAAAGGGGTCCCACTCGGCAGAACTAGGGGGGTCCCACTCGCCAGAACCAGGGGTAATTGAAAATAAAAATTGAAAATGAGGATATTTTTCGCATAAGAAACAACGCGGAAATTCAGAATGAAAACAATTTAAAAAAACAATGGCAAAAGTTAGCAGGGACCCCTTTGGTTCTGGCGAGTGGGACACCTTTGGTTCTGGCGAGTGGGACCCCTTTGGTTCTGGCGAGTGGGGCCCCAAAGGTTATGGATAGCCCTTCTGGAGCAACACAACCTTTGAAAATGAGGATATTTTTCGCATAAGAAACAACGCGGAAATTCAGAATGAAAACAATTAAAAAAACAGTGGCAAAAGATAGCAGGGACCCCTTTGGTTCTGGCGAGTGGGACCCCTTTAGTTCTGGCGAGTGGGACCCCTTTGGTTCTGGCTAGTGGGGCCCCAAAGGTTCTGGATAGCCGAAGCGGTTGATGAATGACCCGAATCGCCGCCAGTAACTGATAAAAAAAGACCCCAGATCATCTCGCGCTCATACTACACCTCTAATCGGAAAGTCCTTCATCTGTGCGAGTTACTGGATTTCATGGCCACATAACTTATGAAGAAATTGAAGCGAAAACATTTCATTGGTTACTTCATCGCAAACCCACAACCTAATCGATATGAAGAGACAGCCTTTTATCTTTTAAAAGCACTTTCCACAAAAAGCAACTTTTCGAAAAAGCGTGCGCTATTTCACATAAAAGCGGGCAAATTTTCGTCTTTTTGACTAAAACGTTAAAAAACAGGCACTTTTTCACTAAAAGCAGGCACTTTTTCTCCAAACGCGGGCATTTTTACGCATCGTCAATTGTGAACATCAAAATGCAGTGCTGATGCGGACGAAAAACGGATCGTTGTGAGCGTAGTTTTAAGCACACCGCACGCAACACTAGTTTTAGGACCCTGGTAAAAGTTTAAGGCTCAAATAAATTTATTGTTCTAAATCAGGGTCGGATCTGTCCTTATTAATAAGATTTGTCCTTATTTTGGGACTCAAAATCTTATTATTTTTTAGAACTTTACGTCAAAATCTTACTTTTTTAGCTTCGAACGTGCAATAACACGGGATAAAATAGCATATTTCGCCAAAATGCCCTAAAATGTCCTTATTTTGAGCAAACGTCCTTATTTTGAGCAAACGTCCTTATTTTCAAAATTTTGAGATCCGAGCCCTGGTCTAAATTAATTTGTCGGTTTTCGCAAAATTGCGCACTGTGCAGTGCATGAGACAAACATCGAATAAAATTTGATGACAACATGCAAAGTCAGACAATTTTCAGATATTACGTTTTCGTGAGAGAAAAAATACGTGTAAATGGATGCTTACGCTCGAGAGCCTTGGTATTTTGCTTTTTTTCATAAAAATTAAAATATCCCGATGTTTTCAGTCCTTTCCGAATCGCTGACGACATTGGAAGTGCTTTCACTATGGGCCTCATTGGCGGGTCAATCTTTCATTCGCTTGGAGCCTCCAGAAACGCAGCCAAGGGTCAAAAGCTGCTCAATGCAATGCGTGAAGTGAGGATGCGCGGTCCATTAACAGGAGTTCAGTTTGCTGCTTGGGGAGGCATGTTCAGTACAATAGACTGCTGCATGGTGGCTTTAAGAAAAAAGGTTGGCCATTCTTTTTGGCGTTCTCAGTATAAATGGCCATTCTTTTTGGCGTTCTTAGTATAAATGGCATATGTGGAACCTATTACTATTTGAGTATTTTAGGAGGACGCTTACAACGCTATTTTCTCTGGTGCTGCCACAGGTGCCTTGCTTGCCGGTAAAAGTTTTTTAAAATTGTTTTGATGTGATTTCTATTATCTAATAATTTTAGTGCGCTCTGGTCCAGGAGTAATGATTGGTTCTGCTTTGCTTGGAGGAACAATTCTAGCCATGATTGAAGGAGTCCAGGTGAGTGCTCGCCTTGCTTTTCAAATGCATTTTAAAAAATACATTTTACTTTATAGGTGGTGATGGGCAAAATGTTGAGCCAGCAATATGACATGACGCAGCAAATGGCACCTCTTGATGACCCAAAATCTTTGCCGTCCAAACCGTCGTCTTCCATTAGTTCAACTTCTGGTAAAAATGCAGTCAGTGTGAACTTCGATGGGTCTGCTGCTGCCACTCCTTTTGGAATGGGTGGTTAGCATGATTCTCTGGTTGTACCCTTGTTATTGTTAAACTCTTTGTTGCTGTTTGGTGGGTCGCGCGAAATAAAATATTGTACATACGTTTTGCTTTGGTGTTTGATATTGAATAGAAGTCCGTAAAAACAATTAAGCAGTAATTCGATAGTCTCCTTCCGAGTGAGAATCAATTAGAATTATCTTTAAAAATATAACCTGCTTTCACTCACAAAATATTTTTCAATTTTCGCTCTCACTTACGGCCTGTAAGAACAAGATTCAAATTTCACTAATAAGATTAAGGAAAAAATTATTCCTCAGTCACAAGACAATAATACGTCCTCATCGAAACAGTGGAATTCATTGGTTTCTGAAACGTTTCCTTGATAGTAAAGACTCTTAATTTCCAAATTAATCAATTTTTCAAAATGCTGCAAATTTTGCTATAAGGACTTACCGACCGGCAAGATCAGAACAATTCTGAACTTGAGAGAGTTGCGGTTAATAGAGTGGCTCCAATCGATGTCTTTGAGGTGCCGTAGCTATGCGAGTTTAGGCTAAAGTTCGGAATCTGTGTTGTGCACAAAAACGTATTTTGACCACTTTTTTCAGTCGTTTTAGCATGATTAAAGTGTAGAAAAAGAGTTTTTAGGCGGGGCTCGATAATTTTTCACAAAAAAATTTTTGACCGAAAGTTGACTTTTTGACCAAAATTTTCATTTTTTCATTTTTGTAGTTTTAAATTTTGGTCAAAAAGTCAATTTTCGGTCAATTATTTTTTTGAAAAATTATCGAGCCCCACCTAAAAACTTTTTTTCTACACTTTAATCATGCTAAAACGACTGAAAAAGTGGTAAAAACACGTTTTTGGGCACAACACAGATAACGAATTCCTGCCCGAGTTTTCGACATTTTTCCATTTTTTTTAAGGGGCATGCTCACCTGTTCAAATTTTATCCCCGCCAATTCAAATAAATTTCCTAATGATTGAACTTCTGTACGGATTTTTTTTAACTTGGTTTCTGACAAAACTGTACCTAAAATAAAATTCTAGGCCATGTTTTGTTAGAAACCAAGTTGAAAAATTTGTACAGAAGTTCAATGATAATGCGAAAAAAATTGAATTGGCGGGACAAAATTTGGCTCTAAGTTAATTGATCTACAGGTCAATTGAACTACAAGTCAATTGGTCAACAAGTTAACTTAAACTAGCTTTTTGTGTTTTAAAAGCTCAATTGCTATCTCTGGTTTGTTTTCTTTTACCTTTTCACAGACGAAGAAAAACTGCTATATTTGGACCGGCTAGAACTATCTTGTCGGATTTCACTTGGAGATAAAGCCATTTGAAGTTGACAAGTGTACTCTGCCAACCACTAACTCGAACTTTTTTTTGATCAGACTAAGCCTGAAAAATAACAAAAAAATTCAACGGGGGACTAAGGCAAACCCCCCTCCCCTTTTTGTTGGATAGAGCCGCATATAAAGAGGAAGCTAACTTGAGCGCGATTGATGAGTTGGAAAACTTCACTGCGGCAAAGGGACGGAAGAGATGCCTAAAGATTTGATCGAGTGTCTATCTGGATAAGCCATCTCCTCTTCGATATACTTACGTTAAGCACTTACGTTACAAAGCTTGTCCCCGCCAATTCAAAATATTTTCCAAATTATTGAACCTCTGTACGGATTTCTTATCTTGGTTTCTGATAAAACTATACCCAAAATTAAATTCTAGTCCTTGTATCGTTAGAAACCACGTTGAAAATCCGTACAGAAGTTCAATGATTAGGAAAAACTTTGAGTTGACGGGACAAAATTTTAACAGGTGAGCATGCCCCTTTAAAGTGATTTCATCTATGCCTGACGTCTTATCCCAAACAAAAAAACTTTCCAATAGCCGGACAATATAAATAAAATTTTATAATCGGACTAAATAAAATTTCATAATCAGACTAAATAAAATTTTATAATCGGACTACAGTCTCCCGACTTCGACATCCTACATCAATTGGAGCCAAGCTATAAAGAGGTTCAACTATATTTGCAATTTTTCGGACTTGACTAGTTTCCAAACTAACTGGTCCAAATCACTTTCGGAAATCTAAGAGCGCAAGCCTGAGAGCGAGGAATTAAGATTCTCGAAATCGTCTTGCTCGCGCCGCAAAACCACAAATAAGCCCCACCACAATTTGAACAACTGTTTATTGATCCACACTCGAAATACTTTGCTCATATAAAGCAAAATCAAGAAATCATGTTTTAACAATATCGCTTAAAAAGTCTTGGTCGGGCAAATCGATTTATTTTTTGACATCCTTCTTAGGCGCGCTCATGTAGCCCCATCGATTGAAGGAAGAAAAACATCTAAAGCAAAAAATTAGCTTTTGTATATATGATAGACTACCTTACCACGGTGTTTCGAAGCTTGGCATTCTCCAGGTGATAGTTGACCTTAGTGCCTAATTGTTAAAAACCAATACTTAATAAATTGAATTTAGCATTACTCAAAATGGGCAACTTACTCAACTCGCGCAGTCGAAAAGAAGAATGCAGAAGAACCACAAAAGCAGGAATGATTAGCGACAGAATCAGGCTAAGCACCGAAGCTAGCTGCGAGATCACATAGTAGCCAGAGATGACGATTGTAGCCAGAACCACGTAGGGGTGATTAGCACGGAACTAAATACGAGAGCTCAAGAACCACTCACTTATATTGAAAATTACCAGCTTGATCTGGTCATGAGACGTGAAAGCAAACAAAGCCACACCCGCCGAAACTCCAACTGCAGAAATGCCGATCATCACCTCAGAAAACTGGAAGAAGCTGATCAGGCTGAACAAAGCGAAGAAAAACAGGAAGTAGTTGGTCTGGAAGTAAAGCAGATTCTGAACGATGCGATTGTTCCATTTCTTCATTTCGAAATGCGGTTTCTAAAGTTAAAAAGAGTCTTTACAATACATGTTTTATGTTAAAAAAATACCTGGAAACGAGCCTTTAGCAAAAATTCATCCAAGCTACGAAAAGGAGCGAATTGAAAACTGTCCGAAATGACCAAGTTTTCCTTGATGGACGGGACATTGTTCTTGATATCAGCACTCGCAAATGACATTGCAGACGACAACAACGAAGGCTGTACAATAATCAGTTGTATGTGGGCATAAAATACTTTTTTAATGCTGCATTTGTTCTACTTCTTGTTTTTTTTCAACCACTTGAAAATTGGGTGAATTGAAAATTTTGGTTGCTCAAACAAAAGTGGGGTAGAGGAATCGGCGGAGCTCGCAAAAAAGAGCGAGGTCAAACATTTTATCCAGGCTAGAATTGAGGTTCTCAAAGTCGGTGGTAAAAGCTCTTAGAAGAAATACGGTAAGTTAATGGTGACCAAGTAAAGAAAGTAGGAAGGCGTAGTATAAACCGAGCCTATACCATGACTTTGCAAAAACAGATAAATTAGTCCCATGATCTTTTAAAACGCCCGAAAAGGTGCATTTTTACTAAAATAGCTAGTTTTTTTTGGCATAGGGGCATTTGGTGGGCTTACCTATCAACTGCTCTAATCAAGAACACCTGTCTCTGTCCGTCAGTCGCAATTTTTTTGAAATTTCTTTGTCGTAGCGCGACAAATTTTGGCGCGTTTTTTTTTGAAATTCAAACGTTGTAATATTTTTTTGTGATTAGTCTTGATGTTTGTTTGCGGTCATGCACAAAATTAGAAATTTGATATGCCTTTTTGATAATATTTTTGATAGGCCCCCTCCCCCCCGCAGGGCACAGCCTTTCAAAATTTGAATCTTAGTGTATTAGGGAAATTGGCGCCAAACAAAAAACTATCAAAAATGGTCGATTTGAGACCCGTTTTTTGTTTCATGCCTCTGACCTGATTTTTTCCTTTTTGGCTTGTGCATCCTTATAGCCAAAATATTCCTCGCATTAAGAACTCTCGAATGAGCCATCACTTGCCCATAAAACACGTAAAATTTCAAAATCACAAGCAATTTCTTTGAAAATTTTCGAAGAAATTTCTTTGCCTTATTGATTCGATCGAGATCCCGCCAAGTTTTTCTGTCTAATTTTTCTCAAACAAAACCAAAGACTCGATAGAGGAGTAAATTTGCTGCATTTTGGTACCAAGGATGTATACAAAAAATACAAATTTAGGGTGTTTTATACAAAAGTTAGACAGAAAACGCAAAAACCCCAATTTTTACTCAGAAAAATGCCACTTGTTTGCTTCAAACGGTCTCTAGTTTTAAAAATTCTGACTCTGCAAAAATTGGTCTGGTTATTAAGATAGAAGAGATTGTGGGCTTTCTTTTGGCGTAAAGAAAAGCTCAAAAAATACAAAATTGGCGTGTCTCATACAAAAATAAATTCAGTGTTTTTTTCAGAGCTAAAGATGGTCTCCAGCAGACGAATGTGCGTTAAGCCAAATAGGTGTCTCTCTCCGAAATTCGTTCAGCCGCAGTGAAAACAAGATGGAAGAATAATGAACGCACAAATCAAGCTAAGAAAACGGCAAGTGAGCAAGCAAAAGAAGCAGGAAAAATCCGTCTTCGTGAGCTCTTTCACCTTGTTTTATCTACTGTTTTGACGGTTTTTTTGTTTCAGTGAAACGAGCTGATGAAAAACAGCTGGAAGCTGAATCAAGAGCAGAACTCGAAACTGCAAACCGAGCTAAGGCTGCAGGTAGGGTCCGCCTTCGTAAGACCTTTCAGCTTGTCTTACATATCACTTTAAAATTTTTTTGTTTTATAGAGCAGTTGGATTAAAATGATGAAGATGAATCTTTGATTCAGCAGAACTCTCGGCTAAGAGGCATAATGCAGTTTAAAGGAGGTGGAACAAGCTAAGTGCTAAAAAAGAGCAAAGGCCGCTCACAAAACACAAGTTTGTAGATTTAGTTCTTGTGTACTTCTCTTTAATTCCAGGCAAGCGTAATGAGCCAAGGGAAAAATTGCAGAAGCCAACCGAAGGAATGCAACAGAAGGGTCTCTGTCAAGAAGTGAGTTAAGATAAAAATCTATGGGATCTATGTGTAAACCTATTATCTGAACTGGTTTTAGACTCAACAAGTTATTGTTTAGCGTTATCTCTGCCATCACATTGATATCTTCCTCTGGATGACCAACAAATCAGTCGATGATTACAAATTACGATTACAAAGTACGATTACAAATACGATTACAAAATACCATTGCAATTATAATACAAATTCTATTAGGATTACAAATTAATAAACATAAGGAAAATAAGCTTCAAACCTGATTGAGCATCAATCAGCTATCTGATGAATTTGATTAAAAATTTTGATATGCCTTTTTGTTGTAACGCTGTATAATATAGCAAACGCGGAACACGAAGTAAACAGTATAACTTTATATAGCACAACAATTACAACACGATAACAATAACTAACTATATGATAACTTACTATCAAGCCACAACACTAGAGTCAACTGCACAACATATCGTGTCAGGACAAAACAACATTCAAATATTCACATCGCCACAACACCCCCACACTTAGATAAGAGACACAAAGAAGAATGTAGATTTTAGAGAAACAGAGATGGGCGCTGAGAGAGTAGTCAATATACAAAACACATATTCAAATCAACGGACTGTGAAAACCGTTCGCAGGGCTACTAGGAATCCGGAGAAAACATCCCACTAAGACGAGTCTCCCCTATCAAACCTCCCGAAAGAAGTGTAAAGAGACAGGGCCATGAATGAATAAAAATGAGTTGGAATACCACTAACTCTCACACCCTCCCTTATTGAAGCGCCTTCCTACGAATAGCGTACTGCTTTCGTAGGGTCAAAATAAACCTTTGAGGAGGCTGGCGGAATCTATTAGAGGCTCTAAGTGGGTTCGTTTGGGCTAATGGAAATGTTAACTACCGGAGAATTATTTCTTTGATGCCCTTCTTGGAATTCTGGAGGAGCATTATTCTTAGGAGCACCACCACCACCATCGCTGAACATCGGGTCATTCAAGGAGAAGCGAGGAAGCAGCTGGTTTGCATGTCGAAGATGAGGAGCGCCAGCATCAGAGACCACTTTGTAGAGAGTACTGCCCAGTTTTTCTTTGACTTCGCCCTTTCCCATGTTGACTTCAGGCCTTGGTATTTGCGGAAGAAGACTTTATCTGAATTAAAGAAAACCCGAGAGCGGGCGTTATGAAAAGTTTAGGAAAAGTTCAATGTTGAAGAGAGTACAGTTGCCTTTAATTTTAAGTCTAAGCCGATGATGATGACTTTCTTAAAGGCGCAACAGTGGGAGACCACAGAAATTGGACAACAAAGAAAAACAACGAGTTTTTTTTCTTGATCTACCCTTTTCAGTGGCTTAATTGGACACTAACCTCTATGTAGTATTTGGCATGTGTGGGTGTGTGCGTGTGTCCTACTTTTTTATAACTTTGATTTTTTCTGGCGTTTTCCAAACAAAGTCTGAAAAATCCGTTACGTTGTAGCGTAGAATCTTGGTTATATTTTGAAAAAATGATTGCTTCAGGCGGTGAATCGATTTTAAGCTACCCACTGACCCGAAATTCAGGTGAAAACCACGTGTTTTAAACTGATCATGAGAAAATTTTATTATTTTCACGCGATTTTGTGAAAGAGTGCTCTGTTACGTTGTAGCGCAGGATCTTGACTATCGTTTAAAAAAAATACCTTAAGAAAACAAAAGTTTTAGCCGGAGTTATAACGGTTTTAAGATTGGGATCCAGAAATCTGAAGCACGGAAACGACGGAACACAGTCAATTTAAATATTTTAGGTCTCAAAAGGAATTAAAAATTTTGCAGTCAAGTTTGAATAATTTGAATAAACGCTGCTGCGTTTTGGAATAGTCATAAAAAAGTATGTTAGGTTTCACACAGGCATTTTTCGAAACAATTCTCGTTTAGGCTTATCCAAGACTTTCGTCGTTAGCATTTTCTGTTTTAGCATCACCTGCTCATGCAGGAGCGGTAGAGAGGATGTTTTCTCAATTAACACTTCACACAGCCGGACATAAAGCCCCAACTAATGGGATATTGGCAAAGCGAAAAGTTCTTATGAGTTTCAACCATCTATTTATTGTTAAAGACAAGGAAAATGAATGAAGTCTTATCACTGATAAGTTATCAGCGTAGTGTTTGCAAAAAAAACAGACAAAAAATTACAACAATGAAAAGAATAAACAAGATTTGGGCTTTATTTTAACTCACACTATTTTTGCGAGCTGAACCATACGCTCATTATGTATGCGAGCCAAATGGCTCGCGAACCATATGGCTCGTGTATGTGTCGCAAGCACTTTGCTCTCTATGTATGGCGAGCCATATGGCTCGCCATACATATCTATTGGCGAGCGAGCAGCTCGCGTCTTGTTAACAGGATGCGAGCTGCTCGCTCGCAAACGAGCCAAACGCACAACACTGATTAAGGGCTGTATTGGGAGGGGAAGGAAATAAAAGAGGGCCACATTGAACATATTGAACATAAACAGCATTCAACAGCAAAACACAAGCCGCCGGAGTCTCGTGGGGCGGTATTCTATAGTAGGGTCGAGATATTTTAATTCGTTTAGACTCTATAGACGAAATTCAAATTGAGATTCAAAGTTTGAATTCCAAATATCGCATTTTTAGGAAATTTTGCGATGCGATATGCGAAATTATGAAAAGGATGCGATGCGATATTGCGATGCGATATTTTAACCAGAAATTTCTGCGATGCGATATTGCGATGCGATATTTTAACCAGAAATTTCTGCGATGCGATATTGCGATACGATATATCGCATCGCTTCTGTCTCTATTTTTCTACTCACCCATTTGGGACGTATAACGCCAAGTTTTTACGCGCCAATTCAAATTTTTTGTTCAATATTTTTCGTGACTTCTTGGCTGTTTGGTAATCAATTTTTGATGTCAGTACTAGGAACTCAGCAGTCGTGTGCTACATAACCTAGCAAGGTTTAGTCAGATTTTGTATACAGTCGGCTTTCCATACGACCCTCCGTATAACGACTTGTTGAAATTCTCTCTTTGTATCGACCACTACCAAAAAACTTGTTAAAACTTGTGTTAGTCACAAATTTACGAAAAACGAAAAAGTTTTTATAATTACTTTCATGCAATGCGCTGTGAGCGTACTTTGGGCGAAACTTCAGGTACTGTTACTGGTGGGGTAAACTCTGGACGAATAGTTGGCAGTGGACAATCGATTCGAAACCAATGAAGCATTCACTCTTTGAAGCGGATGTTTCAACAATGGAAGATACTATGGTTTCTTTGGCTTCTAGTAACTTTTTTTAAAGAAACTGAAGCAGTGGAGCAATAGAACCTTTGGAGCCCCACTCGCCAGAACCAAAGGGGTCCCACTCGCCAGAACCAGGGGTAATTGAAAATGAGGGGTAATTGAAAATAAAAATTGAAAATGAGGATATTTTTCGCGTAAGAAACAACGCGGAAATTCAGAATGAAAACAATTTAAAAAAAACAATGGCAAAAGTTAGCAGGGACCCCTTTGGTTCTGGCGAGTAGGACCCCTTTGGTTCTGGCGAGTGGGACCCATTTGGTTCTGGCGAGTGGGGCCCCAAAGGTTATGGATAGCCCTTCTGGAGCAACAGAACCTTTGAAAATGAGGATATTTTTCGCATAAGAAACAACGCGGAAATTCAGAATGAAAACAATTAAAAAAACAGTGGCAAAAGATAGCAGGGACCCTTTGGTTCTGGCGAGTGGGACCCCTTGGTTCTGGCGAGTGGGACCCCTTTAGTTCTGGCGAGTGGGACCCCTTTGGTTCTGGCTAGTGGGGCCCCAAAGGTTCTGGATAGCCGAAGCGGTTGATGAATGACCCGAATCGCCGCCAGTAACTGATAAAAAAAGACCCCAGATCATCTCGCGCTCATACTACACCTCTAATCGGAAAGTCCTTCATCTGTGCGAGTTACTGGATTTCATGGCCACATAACTTATGAAGAAATTGAAGCGAAAACATTTCATTGGTTACTTCATCGCAAACCCACAACCTAATCGATATGAAGAGACAGCCTTTTATCTTTTAAAAGCACTTTCCACAAAAAGCAACTTTTCGAAAAAGCGTGCGCTATTTCACATAAAAGCGGGCAAATTTTCGTCTTTTTGACTAAAACGTTAAAAAACAGGCACTTTTCACTAAAAGCAGGCACTTTTCTCCAAACGCGGGCATTTTTACGCATCGTCAATTGTGAACATCAAAATGCAGTGCTGATGCGGACGAAAAACGGATCGTTGTGAGCGTAGTTTTAAGCACACCGCACGCAACACTAGTTTTAGGACCCTGGTAAAAGTTTAAGGCTCAAATAAATTTATTGTTCTAAATCAGGGGTCGGATCTGTCCTTATTAATAAGATTTGTCCTTATTTTGGGACTCAAAATCTTATTATTTTTTAGAACTTTACGTCAAAATCTTACTTTTTTAGCTTCGAACGTGCAATAACACGGGATAAAATAGCATATTTCGCCAAAATGCCCTAAAATGTCCTTATTTTGAGCAAACGTCCTTATTTTGAGCAAACGTCCTTATTTTCAAAATTTTGAGATCCGAGCCCTGGTCTAAATTAATTTGTCGGTTTTCGCAAAATTGCGCACTGTGCAGTGCATGAGACAAACATCGAATAAAATTTGATGACAACATGCAAAGTCAGACAATTTTCAGATATTACGTTTTCGTGAGAGAAAAAATACGTGTAAATGGATGCTTACGCTCGAGAGCCTTGGTATTTTGCTTTTTTTCATAAAAATTAAAATATCCCGATGTTTTCAGTCCTTTCCGAATCGCTGACGACATTGGAAGTGCTTTCACTATGGGCCTCATTGGCGGGTCAATCTTTCATTCGCTTGGAGCCTCCAGAAACGCAGCCAAGGGTCAAAAGCTGCTCAATGCAATGCGTGAAGTGAGGATGCGCGGTCCATTAACAGGAGTTCAGTTTGCTGCTTGGGGAGGCATGTTCAGTACAATAGACTGCTGCATGGTGGCTTTAAGAAAAAAGGTTGGCCATTCTTTTTGGCGTTCTCAGTATAAATGGCCATTCTTTTTGGCCATTTATGTCCTTATTAATAAGATTTGTCCTTCTTTTGGGACTCAAAATCTTATTATTTTTTAGAACTTTACGTCAAAATCTTACTTTTTTAGCTTCGAACGAGCAATAACACGGGATAAAATAGCATATTTCGCCAAAATGCCCTAAAATGGAAGCTTATTAACTAAAGCCCTAAATTTGCTTTGTCCAACAGAGATAATTTTTTAAATGGTCCTTTGAAAAAGAAGAGGATTTCTTCATGTTCCTGTGATTTTTTTCAAGTATTGTTTTTGTGAAATTAATTATAACTTTCGAGTAAATAGTTGTATTATATATTCACACTCATAGGTCAATTTTTTTTTGAAACTAATTTTTTTGACTAAAAATGATATTTTTTCATTTTTTTGAGACTTTTTTGTAGTTATGTTGAGAAGAAAAAAGTATTTCATCCCTTATCGGACCTAGGTTTTTTGCCTTATTTCTACTGTTGTTTTTTTCTTGGCTTAGGCGCTGACCTAACCTGCGCCCTAAGCCTAAGCCTAAGCCAAAAAGAACAGCATGCAAAGGTATTGATGCGAAAATTCGGGCCCAGTTTACTGATTAATAAGGTTTGTCGGGGAAAAAGGCTTCTAAATCCGCTGTTTCCAAATTAAAATTTGGTTAATAATACGGTATCGAGGCTATAGTAAAGAATAGGGTTCCAAACAGCTTGGTCCCCCTGTTGTTTTTACAAATAAAACAACAGTGGGGACCAAGCTGATTTTTGGAACCCTATTCTTCACTAGAGCCCGGTATCGAATATGTACTATTGTGTGCGTGATTTGCCAAAATCCTTTTACAATACCTATGAGTGTTAAACATGTGCAAGAATGTCAATAATTTTAGTTCTTGCTCGTCTCTACGTAATACCCAGATATGGACGAGTACACACGAGAGCCTTGGTACTTTTCATAATTTTCTACTTTTGATTCTTAAATTTGTTTGCAGCCCTTTCCGTATAGCAGATGACATTGGAAGTGCTTTTTCTATGGGCCTTATTGGTGGTTCAATTTTTCATTCGATTGGAGCCTACAGAAATGCAGCCAAAGGTCAGAAACTGCTCAATGCAATGCGGGGAAGTCCGAGTGCGCAGTCCACTTACAGGAGTCCAGTTCGCGGCCTGGGGCGGTATGTTCAGCACCATTGACTGTTGCATGGTGGCCATCAGAAAGAAGGTAATTCCCTTTTAAGTCTCTATTTAAATTTAATAGAGATTATTACTCACGGTTTTCGATAACTAATTTCGAGACAGTACATTTCAAAAAAACTTATTACCGTATTTCCTCTATTAGAGCGGCATGCCGCTCTATTTTTCAAATTCTCCCTGGGGGTGCCGCTCTATCAGAGCATGCCGATCTAATGAAGCATGCCGTTCTATTAGGAAAAATACGGTAGATTGAAAAGGCCATTTTCTAAAAAACGCCAAAACATCTTCAAACATTTTGCAATAATTCAAAGCATAACAATCAAATGTGCATAAAAAGGACAACTCACAGACATGAACTATTACTAAATTGAAAATTTTTTTTATTTAGGAAGACCCCTACAACTCAATCATATCTGGCGCAGCGACTGGTGCATTTCTCGCCGGTTAGTTCCATTAAAAAAGTGAAATTTTTATAAATTTATGAATTTTTTTAGTTCGCTCTGGTCCAGGAGTAATGCTCGGTTCAGCTGCTTTGGGAGGAACTATTTTGGCTATGATCGAAGGAGTCCAGGTAAACATTTTTTAAATATTTTCGGAATAATGTTTAATCCTAAAAAGCTGCATAGATTAAAAACTTTTGAAGATTAGGTTTTTAACGCTAGCTTACCAGAAAAATATTCGTAACTTATTCTTTTGTCAGTGACTATCTTTGAATCACGGCGACGGGTACGAAAGCACATGATTTTGTTAAAAAACGATAAAAGATGCTAGAGTTGGAATAATCACCGGTGATAATCTTTTCGGGACTAGTTCCACAAAGCCGTGATATTATTTTTCGAAAAATGAGTAAATATTAGGGTTGGGTGATGGACAATTGTCTGGCCTATTTGTCCGGCTGTCAAAAATTGGGACAAATAGGATTAGTAAAAATTACTAATCTGGACCGAAGTACACTACCGTATTTTCTCTATTAAACGCCCTATCTTTAATAAACGCTCACTCTTTAATAAAGACCTCCTTTTTTGATTAGGTTTTCAGAGTAAAGGCCATTTTCGATTGACAATTTCAGAATTCTTTTGGGGTTGAAAAATAAACGCCCCGGGGCGTTTATTAGAGAACACGCGGTATACTGGAAGGCTAAATGTACTGGAAGGTTGACTGTACTGGAGGATTAACTGTATTAGAGGGTTAACTGTGCTAGGTATGGTCACCCTTTTTGTTATTTAATCCCTATTTGTCCGAAAGTAACTGGCAAAAAGAGTTTCTAAATTTATATATTAGCAATAGGATTGATAGTATTCAGCTCTAAGGTAAGTTACAGTGTGCATCTCTAATTCTCAAGCCTCTTATGCCTCTTGTTTTGATCGAAGTTGTTATAATATATAATGTTATAATATATAATCCTATTTGTCCCTCTTTGTCCGGAATTGTCTTATTTGTTCAGAGGATTGTCCAGGGTTCTTTTTGTCTGGACAAATGCTAACCCCAGCAAATATTTTCGGAAATACTCCGGGAATATTCCTATCACCCAACCCTAAAAAATACCTAACTGGTACTTTTAGCCGAACAAAACTTCTGAAATTTCCTGATTAAAAAAATTAACTAAGACAATTGTGCTGAACTTATTTAGAAGCAATAATTTAGGTTTTGATGGGCAAAATGTTAAGCCAGCAATATGATATGACCCAGCCGCAACAGGCGCCACTAGAGGATCCTAAAAGTCTTCCGTCCAAGCCATCATCCAGTTCTACTTCTTCGTCAGGCAACACAGTTGATGTGAGGTGTGACTTCGATGGGTCTGCTGCTGCTACTCCTTTTGGAATGGGTGGTTAGCATGAATCTCTGGTTATACCCTTGTTATTGTTAAACTCTTTGTTGCTGTTTGGTTGGTCCCGCGAAATAAAATATTGTACAGACGTTGTGCAAATTGCAAGTTTTTGCTTTGGTGTTTGATATTGAATAGAAGTCCGTAAAAACAATTAAGCAGTAATTCGATAGTCTCCTTCCGAGTGAGAATCAATTAGAATTATCTTTAAAAATATAACCTGCTTTCACTCACAAAATATT
Organism: Ditylenchus weischeri; assembly: GCA_029231635.1. NCBI lineage: Eukaryota > Metazoa > Nematoda > Chromadorea > Rhabditida > Anguinidae > Ditylenchus > Ditylenchus weischeri. The sequence goes on from JAMRYI010000096.1 coordinate 204,675, forward strand.
TTTCAATTTTCGCTCTCACTTACGGCCTGTAAGAACAAGATTCAAATTTCACTAATGAGATTAAGGAAAAAATTATTCCTCAGTCACAAGACAATAATACGTCCTCATCGAAACAGTGGAATTCATTGGTTTCTGAAACGTTTCCTTGATAGTAAAGACTTAATTATAAGTAGTAAGACTTAATCTTAATTTCCAAATTAATCAATTTTTCAAAATGCTGCAAATTTTGCTATAAGGACTTACCGACCGGCAAGATCAGAACAATTCTGAACTTGAGAGAGTTGCGGTTAATAGAGTGGCTCCAATCGATGTCGAAGTCTTTGAGGTGCCGTAGCTATGCGAGTTTTGGCTAAAGTTCGGCATCTGTGTTGTGCACAAAAACGTATTTTGACCACTTTTTTCAGTCGTTTTAGCATGATTAAAGTGTAGAAAAAGAGTTTTTAGGTGGGGCTCGATAATTTTTCAAATTTTTGACCGAAAGTTGACTTTTGACCAAAATTTTCATTGTTTCATTTTTGTAGTTTTAAATTTTGGTCAAAAAGTCAACTTTCGGTCAAAAATTGTTTTTTGTGTTTTAAAAGCTCAATTGCTATCTCTGGTTTGTTTTCTTTTACCTTTTCACACCTGTAAAGGGGTACTACGTGGTTTGAAACCCCATTTTTTTGATTAAAGGTTTCCTAAATGCATTCAAACATGCTTTAAAAGTAAAACGTAGTAAAAATCGACGGCGAATCTAAAAACCAAAGACACCATCAGAAGACGAAGAAAAACTGCTATATTTGGACCGGCTAGAACTATCTTGTCGGATTTCACTTGGAGATAAAGCCATTTGAAGTTGACAAGTGTACTCTGCCAACCACTAACTCGAACTTCTTTTTGATCAGACTAAGCCTGAAAAATAACAAAAAAATTCAACGGGGGACTAAGGCAAACCCCCCTTCCCTTTTTGTTGGATAGAGCCGCATATAAAGAGGAAGCTAACTTGAGCGCGATTGATGAGTTGGAAAACTTCACTGCGGCAAAGGGACGGAAGAGATGCCTAAAGCTTTGATCGAGTGTCTATCTGGATAAGCCATCTCCTCTTCGATATACTTACGTTACAAAGCTTGTCCCCGCCAATTCAAAATATTTTCCAAATTATTGAACCTCTGTACGGATTTCTTATCTTGGTTTCTGATAAAACTATACCCAAAATTAAATTCTAGTCCTTGTATCGTTAGAAACCACGTTGAAAATCCGTACAGAAGTTCAATGATTAGGAAAAACTTTGAGTTGACGGGACAAAATTTTAACAGGTGAGCATGCCCCTTTAAAGTGATTTCATCTATGCCTGACGTCTTATCCCAAACAAAAAAACTTTCCAATAGCCGGACAATATAAATAAAATTTTATAATCGGACTAAATAAAATTTCATAATCAGACTAAATAAAATTTTATAATCGGACTACAGTCTCCCGACTTCGACATCCTACATCAATTGGAGCCAAGCTATAAAGAGGTTCAACTATATTTGCAATTTTTCGGACTTGACTAGTTTCCAAACTAACTGGTCCAAATCACTTTCGGAAATCTAAGAGCGCAAGCCTGAGAGCGAGGAATTAAGATTCTCGAAATCGTCTTGCTCGCGCCGCAACACCACAAATAAGCCCCACCACAATTTGAACAACTGTTTATTGATCCACACTCGAAATACTTTGCTCATATAAAGCAAAATCAAGAAATCATGTTTTAACAATATCGCTTAAAAGTCTTGGTCGGGCAAATCGATTTATTTTTGACATCCTTCTTAGCGCGCTCATGTAGCCCCATCGATTGAAGGAAGAAAAACATCTAAAGCAAAAAATTAGCTTTTGTATATATGATAGACTACCTTACCACGGTGTTTCGAAGCTTGGCATTCTCCAGGTGATAGTTGACCTTAGTGCCTAATTGTTAAAAACCAATACTTAATAAATTGAATTTAGCATTACTCAAAATGGGCAACTTACTCAACTCGCGCAGTCGAAAAGAAGAATGCAGAAGAACCACAAAAGCAGGAATGATTAGCGACAGAATCAGGCTAAGCACCGAAGCTAGCTGCGATCACATAGTAGCCAGAGATGACGATTGTAGCCAGAACCACGTAGGTGATTAGCACGGAACTAAATACGAGAGCTCAAGAACCACTCACTTATATTGAAAATTACCAGCTTGATCTGGTCATGAGACGTGAAAGCAAACAAAGCCACACCCGCCGAAACTCCAACTGCAGAAATGCCGATCATCACCTCAGAAAACTGGAAGAAGCTGATCAGGCTGAACAAAGCGAAGAAAAACAGGAAGTAGTTGGTCTGGAAGTAAAGCAGATTCTGAACGATGCGATTGTTCCATTTCTTCATTTCGAAATGCGGTTTCTAAAGTTAAAAAGAGTCTTTACAATACATGTTTTATGTTAAAAATACCTGGAAACGAGCCTTTAGCAAAAATTCATCCAAGCTACGAAAAGGAGCGAATTGAAAACTGTCCGAAATGACCAAGTTTTCCTTGATGGACAGGACATTGTTCTTGATATCAGCACTCGCAAATGACATTGCAGACGACAACAACGAAGGCTGTACAATAATCAGTTGTATGTGGGCATAAAATACTTTTTTAATGCTGCATTTGTTCTACTTCTTGTTTTTTTTCAACCACTTGAAAATTGGGTGAATTGAAAATTTTGGTTGCTCAAACAAAAGTGGGGTAGAGGAATCGGCGGAGCTCGCAAAAAAGAGCGAGGTCAAACATTTTATCCAGGCTAGAATTGAGGTTCTCAAAGTCGGTGGTAAAAGCTCTTAGAAGAAATACGGTAAGTTAATGGTGACCAAGTAAAGAAAGTAGGAAGGCGTAGTATAAACCGAGCCTATACCATGACTTTGCAAAAACAGATAAATTAGTCCCATGATCTTTTAAAACGCCCGAAAAGGTGCATTTTTACTAAAATAGCTAGTTTTTTTTGGCATAGGGGCATTTGGTGGGCTTACCTATCAACTGCTCTAATCAAGAACACCTGTCTCTGTCCGTCAGTCGCAATTTTTTTGAAATTTCTTTGTCGTAGCGCGACAAATTTTGGCGCGTTTTTTTTTGAAATTCAAACGTTGTAATATTTTTTTGTGATCACCGTATTATCTCTAATAAGCGCCCCCTCTCTAATAAGCGCCCCCCCCTCTACTTTGAGGGTCTGTATCTCGGGGCAGAGCGAATATTTTGCAGAGCTGTTTTTTGCATTTTCTTAACTCTTACGAGCCCTACCGATTCCGCTTTTTGGATTTTGGTTGTGCACCCAAAAGTTTCGAGATCGACCCAAAATTTTTCCGATTTTCGGATCTCTAATATATCTCGATCTCTAATAAGCGCCCCGGGGCGCTTATTAATTGATTATTAATTAATTGATAGGCCCCCGCGGGGGGCCAGAAAAACCTTTCCAAGATATTGTTCATAATTCAGCATAATTTTCAAGCCAGAAAAGCTAAGCTTGGAGAATCAAAAGAAGACAGTCTGAAAACGAAAAATATTGTATTCAAAGAAGTTTTATGAAGAAAAAAGTAGGATCACAACTACGATTACAATTACGATTACAAAGTACGATTACAAATTACGATTATAAATACCATTGCAATTATAATACAAATTCTATTAGGATTACAAATTAATAAACATGAGGAAAATAAGCTTCAAACCTGATTAAGCATCAATCAGCTATCTGATGAATTTGATTAAAAATTTTGATATGCCTTTTTGATAGGCACCGACCAAGCACCCTGCGCCCACTTCGGGGGCGCAGGGGGCTTGATTGCTTGGGGTTGAGATGCGCACACCCACATACCTCACACGCAAATCACTCGAAAGTGACTCTGGATGCATAAAAAATGTGTGCATACCAGAGTTTCTTTATGCGGTAGGCCCCAGTTAACAAAACTATGTTCAAATTCCATCTTTTTGGGGCCAAGGTACCCTCAACATCTGATTCACTAAGTTATAATAAACAGAAATCAACTAAAAATACCAAAATTCAAGATTTAAAAAAATCGACTTTTTATAGAAAAAAGTAGGTGAAAACACTTTTTTATCGTGTTCAACGTGTAGGAAATGCTTATAAATGGTTAAAAGAGTGCTTAAAAAAGTTCAAAAAAAATTTCATTTGGGGGTATACCTGGTAGCGCCAAATTTTCTTTTATTACAATTAAATTCCTGTTTAGATTGTCTGTGTCATGTCAAAGCATAAATGGCAATACATCAAGCAGGAAATGGTCGAGCTTCTGTCGAAAGATGCGCATCAATCAGCGGCTACGTGTCAACACGTTCCAATTGAGTCGAGTGTACTGTGGGAGGAATGCGATGATGATTTCGTGCAAGAAGTGTTGGAGGGCGGAAATGCAGTGATGGTTGGTTAAATATTTGTTCTTTTGTTGGTGTATAGATTTTTAAATAAATTCCAGGACGAAATCAACCAGTACCTGAGCGAAAAGAAACTATCGCTGCCAAGGCCAGATCTCCACAATTGGTGGGTAAGCAATGCTCTGCGCTTTCCAAACTTGGCCGTGCTGGCTCGCAAATACTTGTCGATATCTTTCTCGAGCGTGGCGTCGGAAAGATGTTTCTCGAAGACCAGTCTTCTTTTTGCTAACTCTCTGAGGTCTCGTCTGGCAAAGCAAACGGCAGCTAACCTACTAATCATCAAGGCAAATTTGACGGATTCGATTCTGAAGAAGGCGATCGAAACCAATGAAGAGAAACCAATAAAAATTGTTAATATTTTAATGGATGGGAATGTTTGAATGTTGTATGTGGATTTTGTTCAATAAAAGAAGAAAAAGAAAAATTATCCTGATTTATCCTCATTTATGTTTAAAACAATTCCTTATAAGTTACAACGAATGTGAAGCCGCCACGAAATTTTTGATTCGAAAGTTCTAAAATTTTGAGTTTCGATTCGAGTCGAGCGCTCGAATTTTTCGAGCGCAACTCGAAATTTCGAGGGCTCGAAAACCCTAAAACTGACCAATAAACTATTTGGTAAAAAGGACAACTGACCGAATAACATATTTAAACAATTACTTATTTAAATTTTAAATTGTTTGGCCAATCTTATATCTGGAAAAAGAACATTTGTCCCACGCCTGTTTTTATCAGAAACCATAGTGATCTCTTTTACAGTATTTTAATTGTTTTTCAAAGTGGTAGTCTGCAGCAGCACGGATCAAGTTACAACTTCAGAAGGTGGAGAAAATTTGGTCAGTCAATAGAGTTTTAGTAAGTTTTCTCCTATTGCTTTACGTGTTTTCAGTGGAACGTCAGCGAAATTCCGTCGCTCTGCAACATCTGTGCTCAACAAGTTCGATTTCGTGTGTCGAAAGATCCGGGTACTCTGCAATAGTAGAAGGCAAGGATGACCACGCTATTTCCAAGTAAATCATTTTATCTCCATTCTCATTTACAGTAGCTGCCTTCATACTCCCGCGGGTCACGGGTCAAGTGTTGACCCGCCACTTTTGCACCGTCAGTCTGACCCGCGGGTCACTCGATAAAATTGACTCGTTTTTCGTGCATCGTGACCCGCTACTCAAAAAATGTGACTTGCGAGTCATTCAAAATTCATAAGTAAATTTTGTGCCGTGACTAGCGGGAGTATGAAGGCAGCTAGTGTGAATCATATTTGCTTTAGCCAAGGACTTCGCAATCAAAGCAATCAGTGAAGTGCCGAATGACGAGATATGTATGTTCTTTCCCACTGCAACGAATATTTTTTATGCTCTGGTTTTAGAGGACTTTCGCCGCTGGTTAATTCCTTTCCTGCGCTGCCAGAGCTGTTTCTATTGTCTTATGAAAAGCGAAATGAATTGCTCGAGTCACTAATCCAGCAGTAATCTTCTTGTTATGCCTGATCAATCGCTCATGAATCATATTCTCGTCACAATCTCATGTTTTTTGTGTTGGAGTCAATATAGTTGTTGAACAGTTTTTTCATGTTAAGTGCGGAGGTGTAATTGTTTGTATTAGTGTTGTTTAGACTAGGGTTGGATGGCTTCGGAATCTACAACAATACATTTTGGAATCTACAACAAAATAATAATGCGACATGGTCATGCTATTGTGGGTAGAGCAAATCGTAAAATTAATACCTTGCATGGCGTATCTGATTCATATTCTTTGAACTGTTCTTCATGAACCCTCGACTTGAGATAATTGATTAGCTGAAAAGTATATTTATATTTTGGAACCGATAGATAGCGTTGGCACTTCAGGCACTGATGCTGACGGTCACGACCAGGAAGAACTTCCAAATCTTGGCTGTTTTGGTGAGCGGCATTTTATGAAGATAATAATATTACTATTATTATACAACCAGTAACGAAGTAAGTAGTTAAAAAAACAACAATAAATCAGAAACTACTAACAAATTACTGCATTGTAAAATGCAAAATTGAGGCAGTCTCCATGCAAGATTATTTTGAACTCATTTGAAAACCATTCACAATAAAAGATTTCAATTCATTCAAACACCATCCCGGTTTCGGTTTATTTGCAATTTTAGTGTTAAGAAACCCAAATCTTTACACAATTGTAAACTTTTTTTTTAACTTTTACTTTTTTAAGAAATTTTTATTTTATTTTTATAAAAAGCCATTCAGGTGAATATATACCTGACCAGAAGGTACCTTTAAATGCACCACCAAACTACCGTATTTCCTCTAATTGCCGCCCGGGACGCTTATTTTCCGATCGACCTCTAAGGGATGCGCTTATTAGAGGGGGAGGCGCTTATTTTTCGATAAAATTTTGAACCGACTGACCAGTCCAGGGATGAGATTCTCATATTATTTCAAATGGCTAGTTTTTCTTTTCTTTATGATTTTTTCGGTCAAAAACCAATGTGATCTTCAGAATGATGCACCACCTCTGGCTCGAAATTGTATTTCTAGCATTCTATTCTTGACCTGTTTTTTTTAAACCCCCCTTGAGCAACTTAGAAACCATTTTTTAGCTCACTCATAAACTACTATAGATAATATTTCGCTTAAAAGTTGTCTTCAATTGGGTAAAAATTGGGATTTATTAGAGAGGGGGCGGCAATCAGAGGAAATACGGTAGTGCATGCTTTATCGAAATGTGACTAAACATACTACTTAGCCTCTAATAATCACCAAAATGTAAAGCAATTAAACAAAAAACCTTAAAAATTTGCATTTCACTTTTTCGAAGACCCTCTTTCGCCTCTTTTTTGTTTTGCAAAACAGGGCATGTTTTTCCGAAGTATGGGGGAGGCTTCATAAAAGCGCTTTTGGTTTTGCAAATTATCGCATTTCTATTTGTTTTTTACTGTTTACGGGGGAAGATGAGAATGTTGTTGGATCACTTCTCCCTGGATCACTTCATTGTCAGTCATTCTTGACTTGTCGTCTTAACCATAAGTCCCACTCTCTTCACTCCTTTTGTTCAAAGCCCCTCTTACAAAAGAGAAGAAGGGTTTGCAAGAGGATTAAAGCCTATAATTTTTATTTTCAGTTCATTTCTTCTAGCAAATACAGACTCCTGCTGGTCTTCTCCAAGTCTACAAGCCATCTGTCCACTCTTGTTATTTAGTGTTACAAGACTAGTTCATATTCTACATGCAAGGGCTAATTTTGAGCAAATGTGTCAAGATATTACTGTTGCTGGTTTATAAAATATAACCAGCAAACAAAGATTCCTGGGGTGAGGACAAACTCCGTTCCCCACAAACAATTGATGATTTATCTGTTGGGATTTGAGGTGACACCTGTTCGTCCCCTCTTTTATTAAAGGATGAAATCCTAGAGAGTGTATATGCAAATATTTGCCCTCCTGAAGCTAGCCGGCAATAAGTCATCTGTGCCAGAATTATTTAGCGGATCAGCACTTAATTATTGTTTTAAGTGCTAAAAGTGTCCAATTATGGCAGTGAATGCATAGCCACTGCTAATCCGCCCTATGTGTGTTCATTTGAATCAAGCAACAGCTAACACCAGAAATTGGCCCTGACCGGCAACAGACGGTCCACACACACACACACTTCAAACAAGACAGCTTATCTCTAGTCATATTTTTGTTCAAAATTTTCTTCTTCTTCGAACCCGCAAATAATGAGTTTGAGCAGATTTTGGGTTTCTTGTGAAAAATTGTTTTTATACATCTTCCAAATGGAATGCCATGCCCTTGGATGCCAAATAGCTAAATGCTCTTCCAAATGTTTGCAAGAGGTGTCATAATAAATGTTCTGCAAATTACACTAAAATAGTTTTAAGTTCAACTCTAAGAAAATGTTTTTTGAAAACTTCTAAAATAGATGGGGTAATTTTGAGTTTTTTGCAGTTTGGATTCGATAACTTACCCGGCAAAAACATGCACCAAATAGCCAAAAAGAAATTAAAATTGAAAAAAAATGGAACAGAAATGACCGAACCTGAAATTTACCTTCTTTCTACAAGTGGTGGAAGATGGTCAGAAAGTCTGTCCCTGTTCGGTTTCTTGTTTTTTACTTGATCAACCTAAGTTTTCACCTATTTTTGAAAAATTTTTTTAATCCCAGTTGGTCGGATATGCGGAGCACACGAGCGTTTTGCCCCTGCATCCCTCGCATCACATGTAATTTTTCTTCCAGTGTCTTATTTACAAAATGTGAATGTTGCTACAAGCCTAAAGTACTGCTTTAACCTTTGTGTTTAACCAAGTGCTTGCACTTTCCCATATATATTTCACAGAAAGATGAAGGTCATCTCTGTGCTTTATTTATTGCTTGGGAATTTGTTCTGAGTTCAACTCCAGAAATCAACCACCTGTTTGGAGCTGCTTGGCTGCTTAATTAAGTGTGCCTAATTTCTATTCTGGTGGTGGTGAATGGCTATAATCCTTGAGTGGTGACTTGCACTGTATTGTTGTGGAGGTGCCTAATCCAGGGCATCAACAGCGTGTGTCCCTCTTCTTATTATTATTGTGGCTATTGTTGTTGTTGCACTACTACTCATTTATCCATTTATTGTTGGTACAAACAGCAGAGGAAAAGTTCAATGTTGAAGAGAGTACAGTTGCCTTTAATTTTAAGTCTAAGCCGATGATGATGACTTTCTTAAAGGCGCAACAGTGGGAGACCACAGAAATTGGACAACAAAGAAAAACAACGAGTTTTTTTCTTGATCTACCCTTTTCAGTGGCTTAATTGGACACTAACCTCTATGTAGTATTTGGCATGTGTGGGTGTGTGCGTGTGTCCTACTTTTTTATAACTTTGATTTTTTCTGGCGTTTTCCAAACAAAGTCTGAAAAATCGCTCTGTTACGTTGTAGCGCAGGATCTTGGCTATCATTTAAAAAAAAAAATACCTTAAGAAAACAAAAGCTTTAGCCGGAGTTATAACGGTTTTAAGATTGGGATCCAGAAATCTGACGCACGGAAGCACACAGTCAATTTAAATCTTTTTGGTCTCAAAAGGAATTAAAAAGTTTGCAGTCAGGTTTGAATAATAAAAGTAATTTGTAAGCACATCGAGTACGCTGAGCACGATTTCGTTGTCAGAATTTAGGTATTGTTTACTCAAAAAATATTTAGTGATGTATTTGACCACAGCCAGAAGGAGGGTAGCTAGGAGGGGGTAACCAGGAGGAGGTTACCAGGAAGAGGGTTACAGGAGGGGGTATTAAAAAAATTAAACAATGCAAAAAACTAAAAAAATAGATAGAAGTTCGAAAAGGCGCGAATTCAAAAAATGTCCAAAAGGGGCACATTAGGAGGGGCGCCAATCAGTGTTTTCAAAAATGATTTTCTCTTTTTTTTAAACACTGTACCAATAGGATCTTTTCAAATTTATCATTGTTTTAAGTTCTCGTACGATTCGGTATGTATGATATTTTTACAAATTTCCGCAACATGCGTTGTTTTTAAAACTAAATTCGGAACCATGTTTGCAATGTGTAGAATCGTAAGCCTCTTGATTTTGATCAAGAGTCTCAATTACCACCTTTGTTTTATTGTATGTAACCCAAAAAATAGCTTTGTCAAGTCAATTTCCAATTTTTTGTTTCAAAAATGATTCAACCCTCAAAAATAAGATTAAAAAGATACAAACTTTTTTGCTAGCCACAAAACTAGTGCCTTGCTAAGCTCTATTTGTTTGAACCTCCACTTTCCAACAATAACAAAGAAAAAGATCAGCCAGAAACTACTATACTACAGTATCCCTTTCCGAAATTCTCCTTTTTCCCTTCCAAACGACAATAACTCAAAACTTTTGCTTGTGCCTCCACACTCCAAATGGAAATGAAACTGCTGCTACTATTTCTCCTTCCCTCATTTTCTCCGCATTTTCTTTTTGTTGTTGTAGGATGGAAGTATCATTTAAATCTGCTCTTCAAAAGCTCGTTTATTGTAAGGCAATCACCAGCCTGCCTCCCTCTTTCTTGAGCGGTGGCTATAAAGGGGGAATGGGTTGCAATAAACCAGCAGCAGCCCATCAACACCTCAAAAGATCAGAGGTGCAAATTGGTTGTATGGGGGAATGTGTGTGTGTGCGCCATCCCAAATTCAATTAACCCAAAAATGGCAGCAAGGGCGGCTTCTTTTACTGTATTGCCTCTTATTTTGATTAGAACTTACATCACCGCAATAAGACAATAGCACTGATCAAATTGGCTTTGAAGGGTGAAACAGGTTGAAAAGTGTTTTCTTGGTGAAAAGCTTTTTTGGGCATAAGTGTATCGTGTCATAAGCTACACGTCATCAAAAGTAAAAACTCTAAGTTTTATTATAGTTAAAAAAATTTTAAAAAATGCACTGTAAAGGCATTATCAAAAACAACACACTCGAAAAAATTTTGCGATTCTGATGTTGATGTTTATAATGCAACTTTTATCTGTGGACAAGCTTTGTCTACATTGCATTGAACCAAAAAAAACTTGTCAACAATATATGGCTTAAAAACGGCTCAAATTGAATTGCAGCGGTAAAACTGTGAATTTCAACGGTAAATTAATTTTTTTCAGCGGTATTTTCAAATTTGACATAAAACAATGACATTCAACCATAGTTGGGCATTTTTAAAAACCACCACCGTTGCCGCCGCCACGGCGGTGCAAACGGCGTAAAATTCTGCTTTTCGCCACCGCCGCCACCACCGACGCCGCTACTCCGCCGCTAGCGCCGTTGCCGCCAGCGGCACCTTATATTTGGCGCCGCCGGCGGTGCCGCCGGCTATTGCGTTAACGTCAAAAAAAAAAGTTTTATTAGTATAAGACTACAGTGAATGAACCAGTTATCTAGTTTTTCATATTTTAATAAGATGACCATTTAAGACAAGCATTGTTTTACTATTTAATAAAATTGGTCCTGTCGGAGTTTTTCTCCCTGAAGAGAGCATAGCCACTAAACAGTCTTTCCACTCCTGCACTTGAAACTAAAGATAAGATGTCGAAATCCATCTGAGAAATCGAGGAATATGTCTAAAAATGAAGTCATATTAATAAACTCACTAAAGTTATTTGTATTTTACCTCGATTCTGGCTTCCAAAGTCCCATGGATTACAGGTGCCAATGAAATCATCACTATTTATTTCATTGAAAAACGTTCTACTTGCGCAGTATCAAGTGAGCCCAGTGGCTTTTTTATCGAAACAGTTCCGAATCCAAACGGAGATGGCTCCTCTACAATCATACTTTGGTGCTAAAACTTTCAAAGACCTTTTTGGAAATTCGTTGCTTTTGTGGCAGCTACCATTGAGTAAAAAAGCAGCAGACTACATTCAAGGCGACCCAGAAGAGTCAGTGAAAAAAGCTGTAAATGATTACCTCAAAGAACAGAATGCTGGTGCTATTAGAACATGGCAAAAACATTTGGAAATGAATGCTCGAGACGCAGCAACTGGTTACGTTCACGAAAGTGCTTCTTCACGTTCAATTCCTTCACAGCTAAAGAGATAAACGGCATTGCAAAAGAAGCTGTTGATCTATATATCAGCAAATGCGAAAAACTTACAAGACAAAGAAAAATTTAGAAAATTTTATTTAGTTATTTTTCATTGTTCGTTCTCAGCCATTTATTCTGACTATTTGTCCAGTTGATATTTAAAAAATCTGAAATTATGACATTTGAAAATAGTGCACTTTTGCGCAATCAAGAACACAAAGTTTTGCCGCTAACGCCAACACCGGCGCTCTCTGCCGCCGCCACCGCTGCCGTTTCCACGTGCGCCGCCACCGCCGCTTTTTGTCTACCACCGCCGCCGCCACCACCGCCACCACCGCCCTCATATTCGCCGCCGGCGCCACCGCCACCGCCGGCGGTGCTTTGATTTTGCCGCCGGCGAAAACGGCGGCGGCGATCAACTATGCATTCAACAATGAAATTCAACGGTAAATTTGTGAAATTCAGCGGTAAATTTATCGTAAAGTCAACTTTACAATGACAAGAAATGACCCCAAGGGTAAATCGTGGGCGCAAAGCATGAATTTCGTATGTCCAGGATCCTCCATTCTCAGCCATCCACACATCTGCGTCTTCCTTACTAGAGCACTCCTTCAGAGTCGTCCATTCGCGTGCCGCTCCTCGCCTCTTCCTTTGACCGACTTGAGATTGCATTTAAAATAGTGCTAAAGTTGTTTCTGCCTGAAACATTGCTATACAAATAAGGCAATGGACTGTAAAGTTGACTTTACGATAAATTTACCGCTGAATTTCACAAATTTACCGTTGAAATTCACAGTTTTACCGCTGCAATTCACTTACAGCCCTTAAAAACTATATTTAAAAAAGGGTTGTATTTAGTGGGCTCTCCCATGTTATAACCACAAATGGTTCTAGCTTTACCCGGTTCTAGCCGAAAATTCTAGCACGGTTTTAGCCTTTCATTTTTTATTTGTTTATGATACAATACCTTGGGCTCTCCTCTAACACTATATAGGAAAAAAATCAAAAATGAAAGGCTAAAACCGAGCTAGATTTTTGGCTAGAACCGGATAAAGCTAGAACTATTTTTGGCTATAACATGAGAGAGCCATTTAGTGTAATGCCCTCTACTCTGTGAAAAATGCCAGCTAATTTTTTGGAAAAATGCACCCTAATTTTTTTAGCGGTCATTTTGCCAAAAATTAGCGGGCATTTTTCACAGATTACCGGGCAGATTCAAATATTACCCTTTAAAAAATATTCATATTAGAGTTGGGATATTCGCGCGAATATTGAAATGGCCGCGATTATTCGCGCGAATATTCGGAATGCTTTACTTTACTACAAGTTTTTTGCTTTAGTTAGTTGTATTTAAAGTGAATTGAACAAGGCTTTCACAAAAAAAAACAATTTGTTTGAGGCACAAATTACGCAAGCGACAACTGTGTAGGTGTGTGTGTAATCCTATTGACTCCCTGTCCGGCTAACCAATCACAAAACAAAGGACAGAAGGCAGGGACTACAATAGATGGTCTTGGGAGCTGATGAGCAAATGGGTGGCATGCAATCTGCAATTACACTTGCATAATCACTAAATAAATTCAGGTTGCAGTTAGTTATCCTCAAACATATTAGGGAGGGAGGACACTCTTAGCGGATTAGTCCGCCACCTTGCCCAAAAATGGATTATTGAAGCGAAGAAGTGGATTTACCCACCAACAATAACAAAGTCATGCAGGAGGGATTATGGTAGTGCTTGCAGTCTTACCCTTTTGTCCACCTAGCTTGCCAAGTGGATGAAAGGGTGTTGCTCAAGACTTGTCTGTGTTTGGTTTGTTAACACCTTTAATCTACATTTTTTATTTGCATTGCTAATGTGAGCATTAACATCTATAAATTTTATAAATAATGCAATTTTTATATGTTTTTTCCATTTAACCAGGGCACGTAAACGTCCTTATTAATAAGATTTGTCCTTATTTTGGGACCCCAAATCTTATTTTTTAGCACCAAAAGAGCAATGAGCACTGGATGAAGTAGCATTTTTTCGCCAAAATACCTGAAAATGTCCTCATTTTCCAAAAAAATATTATACGTGCCCTGGATTTACCGTATTTTTTCTAATTGAAGCTCACCCCCTATATTCTGACTAAGATTTCAGTGTAATTAATTAACAATTTGTAGGGGGTTGAAATATATAAACCCATGGGCGTAATTATAGAAATTACGGTAAATTAATTTAGCTTTAAGTTCTTTTTGTATAAAAATGAACGATCAAGTCCTAGTTTATCCTAAGTTTACAAAAAAGTAAGCTTAGGGTGTGCACAACTCCTGTATTTAAAGGGTGGGCCATTATAATCTCCATAGTTTGTTTTTCCCATAAATTTTTTGAATCCTCGTCTTTCGGTAAGATTTTCTTTTCATTTGAAAGAGCAATTTGAAGAAAAAGGAATTACACTAAATTTTCGAGGTAGAGAATTTCGAATCTATTGGTGATTTGAATAAAGTATTATTGGCAATTTCGGTGTCAAGTTTCTCATTGGAATAAAAGAGACTGCAATGGTCCCCATGTATGATTTGGTGAATTTTTTTGAGAAAGAGACTCTTTTATCTCGGAGCTTTTGAAGCTGCCTGGTATACATCCATAAATGTTATGAGCACATACAAAGACCAAACACCGTATATTCTCTATTAATCAGTCCAGGCCGTCTATTTTTCAACCTCTTAAAATTCAGAAAAAAATTAGGCCATCTGGAGATTGTTGGGTACAAACATAACATTGAAAAAGCAGAATCGGTAGAGCTCGTGGTAGTTAAGAGAACGAAAAAAATAGATTTGCAAAATATTGATTGTGGGCTGAGATATGGGTCCTCAAAGTTGAGGGTGTCGCCTTATTTGAAGGCAGCCGATTAATCGAGGATATACGGTAGTCAGCGTACAAACAGCAGTTACAAAACTAAAATTAAAGTGAAATATAGTCCCCACACCAAAAAAACCTAGAATAAATAGAGATAGGTGCCATTCAGACTCCCGCGAGACACGCGACAATCTTTAAAACACTTTTCGTCTCTCTCTCGGCTCCCAGCCATCAATTTTTACCGCTTTCAACAGATCTATGAAAAAATCGACCGTGCTCTACAACATAAAAATGAGGGATTTGCCAGAATAACGTTCAAAACCGGTTTTTCGGCTGACCCGCAGATCAATAACCCGATTTTGCAAATTTTTACCACTGGTCAGCTAAAAAATCATTTCTGAATGCCTTTAAAGTTTTTATTTTACCTCCAACTTGTGGAGTGGGGTCGATTTATTTTAAGATCTGTTGACAGATTTGAAAAATGTGTGTGACCTGTGGGTTTCAAGGTACTTGACCCTTGTGCCGCGGGAGTCTGAATAGTGCTATAAAAATTTCACAAATACAATTTCATACAACTTTAGTGGGGCTCACCGTCCTTCCGATTTTCTTAACCACCGCAGGTTTCCTCCTGGAAGTAGTTGCTGAGTTCTGGGAGTTGACATGAGAAGGTTCAAAGTGAAGCAAGGGGTGGTGTTGCAGCCCGATTGGATTCCAACAAAATATAGATAGATTCGAATTGGACAGGTTGGCTGGTGGAGATATCTGCTTAGGACTAGGTGCAGAAGATGGAGAACAGGACAGAAGACAGGCCACACATAGGCAAACACTCGAAGGTAGCATCTTTTTGAGACATCCACCACCAGCAATGCCTACAGTACTACTTGTAGCACCCAAAAGAGTAGTGTTTGTGTTGGATGAACCCTCAGAAGGTTGTGGTGTTGGGATTGTTGGTGGACCAGCCAACTGCCTGCTCTGCCCTACCAAATTGAGGGGAGGAGTGTTAAACAAAGAAGCTGGTGAACTATACACTTTCAGTTTATCCCCATTTGTAGACTGTTGTTCTCTGTGCGGTGTATCACAAGGCACTGGAAATGTGGAAAATTTGTTTTGAAAAGTGCAGCGAGAAGGATACTGTTTTCCTTATCTACCAAATTTTTTGTACTTCCAATAGATTTTTTTCATGGTCAATTTATCCTAGGTAAATTGACCTGAATTTAGTAGAGAAACTTACTCATATTTTGGAAACTGACAGAGCAAGAAATTATGGTACAATTGCAGTTTGGGCATCCATAACCACTTTAGGCATTTACAGAAAGTTTAGGCATTCCTAGCTTTATTCAATAGCGACATGTATAGAGCATAAAAGAAAATTTTGCGCTACTTGCTTATACTCCAACAGCCCTCATACACACTAAGTATTCATTTCGCCATAAAAAAGCCCAGAAAACAATTTTAAAAGGGTCAAAGGGCTGTATTAGGAGGGGAAGGGACACAGAAGGGGCCAATTATTTTAGCGCACTCTCAGGCAAAAAGAGAATGTTGAACATAGTTTTGAATACTGGGGCCCACCGCATACTCTATATGCATGCTTTTTCATGCATACAGAGTCACTTTTAAGTGATTTGTGTTTAAATGTACTGTGGGTGTGCCTCCGAACTCCAGGCCCCTGCCCGAATGAAACCCCAAAAATAGATAAATAAATAAAAAATAAATAGAAAAGCTTTCAGTGAAAATGTGCCCACGACTTTTCAGTTTTAATCAAAAAAGACTGAAATGGTTTCCCACCAGTAATTTACTGATTTCCACCAGTAAATAATACGAACGAGTATTTTTTTGGTGTTTTTACAATTGTAAATTCATTTTTCTTGGATCAACAAACTTGAAAAAATTTAGTTGTTTGAAGCAAGGGATGTGTCATAAAAACTAATCTTTCCTAAGTTTTTTTCTCAATCAGAGTGATGGAGTTGATAGCTCATCGAAAAATAGAGATGCATTACTATATTTTGATCCAAGCAAAAATACTTTACGATTGGAAAACATCGAGAGAGAGATACTCGTCCATATTATTTACTGGCGGAAATTTTTAAATTATGGGTGGAAAGTAGTGAATTACTGGTAAAAACTAGCTATAGACTTTGTAGAAAAGTGCCACGTTTTTTTGAGAACTTTTCTAATTTTGCAAAAAAATTGGGCGGTTTTAATGACCCTTTGTTTTGAAGGACACATAAAAGGCAAACTGACAGTGATCTCTAAAATTTGGCTAGGGTAGATTTGCCAAAAACCAGACTTGGCAAACCGACATTTGATAAAACGAGATTCTGAAAAACTGAGTATTTGCAAGCAAATCGAACTAAAAAGCGTTTTTAATCTAGGCGATGCAATGTATTCATTATCCCAATAGCTTAGTTAAGCTTGCCAAACCTCGTTTCGCTATATCTCGTTTTGCCAGAACGAGATATGCCAAATCTTGTTTTCGCCAAATGTCGCATTGCAAAACATACTTTTGCAAAACCTCTCCTAAGCCTAAAATTTTCGGTCTTATAATTTTTCTACTCACAAAAATTAACATTTTGGCCAAAACATGTAATAAGCACTTAATCGGTTTAAGAACACACACCCAGCTGACCAACAAAAATGACTTTGGAAATATATCCGAGGGTAGACCAGAATACTAAAAAAACCTATTGTAAAATTTAGTTTAATGTTTTATGAACTTTCACCATTACTAGTGCGAGAACTCTCATTATTTTAGTAATCTCTTATTGTAAAGTAATTTTAAGCCACAAAACGTATCTAACATACCGTATTTCCTCTAATAGATCCCCCGGGGGCTTTATTTTTTGGATGCCCGAAAATCGGAAAATTTGGAATTCGATCTCGAGATTTTTGGGTGCTCAACTAAAATCTGAAAATTGCAATCGGTAGAGCTCGTGGGAGTTGAGAAAACGCGTAAAACAGCTTTGCAAAAAATTGACTCTGGGCTGAGATATAGGTCCTCAAAGTTAGGGGGGGGGCTCTATTAGAGGGGGCTCTATTAGAGGAAATACGGTAAGTCTATTTCAAAAATAATTTTTAGATTTTATTTTTAAAATATTTTTAGATTCTGAGACGGCGAGTTAAGCTAAACTATATTTCAGCAAAAGTCTACAATAAAATTTCCGAAAATAAAAACACGAGAAGCGAGCTCTTTCAAAAAGAAAAAAGCAAACAAAACCAGAAAAAGCAAATATAATGCTCGATAGCAAAGTAGCGAATCATTCTGCTCTGACTTTTAGCACATTTCAAACAAGCAGACAAATTGATTTTTTTAAGGTGCAAAGTGTCCAATAAAAACTGCACCATTTTCTGCAAGATTTTTGTCAAGGGCTCCCGCGGACCGGTGAAATCCCAATGAGGTTTCAGCCAACAACTAAACCAAGTTATGGCTAAGAAATGGCTAAAAATAAGTAAAAAGTATTTAATTAACAAATTTAAATTTTAATTAATATGTCGATCCGAACATTTGTGAATAAAAATTGGGTAAAACTTAGTAGGAAATGTAAAAAGACAGGAATTCGAAAAATGGTGCAGTTTTTATTGGACACCCTGTAAAGCTGCACAATCAACTTTGATGGCATGATATGAAGCACCATAACAACTATAGCACCTCCAAGAAAAACATGAAATTGATGTGGAATTGAAACCCACCTTTTTTTGGAGAAGAAATCGTCTCAGAAGCTAGTTCTGCAGAATTGCAGATGTCAGAAGATAGCTTCTCGCATACTGTTCCAGTAGATTTCAAAGATAGATATTCGCAGACCAACTTCTCGTTTTGACTTTTTAGTTGGTTAACTTCCACGGTCAATTGACGAATCCTACGAAGGTTTAAATTAAACTTGAAAAATAATAATTCATAATCACAAACCAATTAGCAGCCAGTATAACAGTGTTGATTTTACTCATTTTACGAGAATTAGAATTCTCAGAGTAGGGAATAACTCTCCGCAGGTCGTCTAAAGCATCGTTGAGATCGTGCATACGACGACGCTCTCGAGAATTGATGCAAGTGCGCAGAAGGTTTTGCTCCTGCATAATAACTTTAATTAGTAATAAAATATTTTCTTCTTTTCTAGTAGATTTTTTATAAGCTTTATGAAAAAAGTAAAAAAAAACGTTCTTGGATCCTATTTTTATTCCTTAGCTAATTACTTAGAAAACTTGGCTAAACTACACCTTGTGTGTTTTGCCCAAAAAGCATGGATACCAGAGTTTCTATGTTCGGTAAGCCCAGTTAACAAAACCATCTTTTGGGTATTTTAGTACCCTTTCAGGTTGATTTACCTCGGTCCCTCGAGACAAAAAGTCAAATTTTGATCGAAAAATTGTTTCAATTCATTTCCGCACCCTGAAAACATGTTTTCTATCGTTCTAAGGGCCTAAAATGGCATTAAAAGTGTTGAAACCCCGGTTTTGGGTAAGACACACAGAATTTAGCCCGAGCAAAAATATGAAAAATTGTATTTTTCGTAATAAGGCGCCTTCAAAAAGTGGGTATGCTTTCCCATCGCCTTTTAAAATAGTAAGAAATGGGCAACAGGTGACTTTTTAATTCAAAAGCTCTTCAAATTCGACTAGAATGGCGTCTAGTTTACTTCCAGGGTGACACAGGAAAACATCGACTTTTTTTTAATTTGTCAACGGCTTCCGCGCACCACTAAAACGAAAACTTTTTCGGTGTTTCAGCCAACAATTAAAAAAAGGTTTTTTCTGTAAAAATATTAAGAAAATGTACACACTTAATATACTGAAAATTTGGGAATAGTTCATAAATCAAGAAAGGCGCTTATTGCCGGTGTCTTTTTGCGTCACCCTGTAAATTTAGCTCTAAAAAACCATCTGATTTTTCTGAAAGTAAGGACTCTTAGCTTTCCTTTGCTACATAAAACGTCTCAAAAATGCATTTTTCATCATTTTTTATGCGAGAAAATAATTTGACTAATTTTTGCTTTATATTTGATGTAAAGCATGGCATTTTGGACTGATCTGAGCTCATAATATTTAAAGGGCATACAGATTACCAGTCGGGTCCAGCAATTGATTTCTAACCATCCGTGTTTTCATTTGGTTCGTGTACGGCCTAGTACTGCTTTTAAAAACGAGGCAGAAAATTTTGTCAGATCAGGAGAACGCTTCTAGAAAATTTTCAAGAACGAACGAAATTTCTGACCTCGCCTTTTTAATAGAGTGCTTGCAACAGAGGTAGAAAATCGGATGTCGAAGTTTTTGAAGTGCCCGGGATCTGCAAGTTTTCACTATTACTTTTTTCGTTTTACTATGCCCCTTGGTTCTTATCCTTTATGCCGACCCCACCCAAGTTTTGATTGTTGAATTTTATTTTTATTTTGACACAAATAAGTTGATTCGCCTTTTTGGCGGCATAAAACATGCCTGCATACCAGAGTTTCTTTGTGCAGTAGGACTAAGCTGACAAAAATTTGTTCAATTTCCATACTTTTAGACTATTTTCCACGTCCAGGTACTCTTTTAAATTAGGGTGGAGTCAGGATAAAGGATAAGAACCTGCCCCTTCAAAGGAAAAGGAAAATTTACGTGAGCTCAAAGGTAAATAGCCTTCTTCTATTGTTAGCACAACAAAATCCAACGCCCCACCTGCTGCGCCATAAAATTCAAATAAAAGACACCTACCGTATTTATTCTAATAGAAGCCCCTCCGATTCAAAACCGTGTTCTTGGCATTGCATTTTTACCCATTTTTTAAAGACTGCTCTCATGCAAGTTACCGGCCATTTTGTATCTAGCGAGATGAGCTAAATATTCATTAGTAAGTTGCCTAAGAGCAGTCTTAAAAAATGGGTAAAAATGCAATGCCAAGAACACGTTTTTGAATTGGAGGGAAGCCTTCTATTAGAATACATACGGTACTGCCTATTTTTTGTTCTTTTGAAAGGCCTTGTTTCTGATTAACCCAATTTAGTAATGAAAACAAATGTACAAAACGAAAATTTAAAATAAGTCGAATGACAACCTCTTCATTTAAGGTGTCTAGACGCTTTTTAGCTTTTTCAGAACTTTGACCAGAGTGCGAGCGTTTTCTCCTCACATATGGTTCAATTTCCTCTACAGCCATCGTGGATGGGACTAATGAGCGCTGAAACAAGTACTAAATACTTTCACAAACCATAAAAACAAAATTTTCAAATTACTTTTCGAGAAAATTCATCATTTGAATCTCCACCACTGCTGTTGGATGCTCTAGACGACATAAGTACTACTCAAAAGCTGACAATAATGAAAAAAACAGCAAAAAGATGATATTTTAAATAGCGAGCCGAAATACTATAGATTCACAGATGAAAATTGGATTATATCCGATCTAAAGATGGTGAAGGAAGAAATAATTTAAGGATATGGCAGAAAAGAAGGGAAACTGTAGAAGGTTTAGGAAGGCTCCGCCCTTCTTACAGCCACAACACATTGGAGAAAACACACATATAGCTAATACTAACAACAGGGTTGCCAAGTCAGGGAACCCCAAAATCAGCCAAAAACTTTGAAAAATCGGCATTTGGGTTCAAAAATCAGCCAATATTTTTCAGAAACCTTTTCAGAAAAATCAGCATTCACAAAATCATCACAAAAGGTACTTTATTCAACGCATACCGATAACAAAACATGTTTAAATATCAAATTTCTCCCAACTGCGAGCACCGTTCAACAAATTTCTATCATTGAGAAGTATTTTGTAAATTTCAACGCAGGTTTGATCGAAGTTGACATTGACTTGAAGCATGCACTTGACTGTTTCTGGCTTTAGCAAATTTCGGTTGTCCATCCATTGATTTCAGCAAAAAATACGCGTTCCATGCTAGCATTTGAGACAGGGGTAGAGAACATCTTGCTAACCAGCTCAAAGACTCATGGAAAAGTATCATTGCCCTTTAATAACTGAATTTTCAAACAATAAAAAAATGAACTAAAACAAATTCTTACATTCATCCACTTTTCTTCAGTAGTGAGAGACTTGAAAAAATCCAATGGGACCTGCTGCAGAACACCATTAAGTCGAGAAACTTCATCGAAGAGAAAGTCTTCTTCAGCCAACGTGGGTGGGTAACGACTTTTTACTTCGAAGGCCAGAACGGGTCGTAGATAGCGAAATCACTTTTGTCGCTAATACCATCGTGTTCCCCAGAATGTCAGCTTTCGTTTTAAAAAAGAACAGGCGAAAAAAAAGAGTTCTAATAGGGGATACACCTATTTTTATGAATGAAGTCATAGCCCCTCATTGAAATTTCGAAATACTATAGAGGCGCCGATAGGCGCCTGTGGTCCCTTGTTTTCAATATTTTAAACATGTTTCAGAAACACACTTTAAATTTCAAAGTTTGAAACACAAATATTTCAGAAACATGCTTCGAAAATTGCAATATTTGAAACATGTTTCAGAAACATGGCTTTGAAAAAAAATGGTTCAAACATTCGGATTTCTGAAACATTTTTCTCGAAGTACACTTTGGGGCAAAGGAAAAAGCAGCTAGGCTTGCCCGAATGCTAGAAAATCGCAAATCGAAAGGACACCTGGAGAGAAGTAGAAGGAAAGAAAAGAGTCTTCTTTTGCGTGCTTCGGGTATCGATCTCCTATTAAAAAGCCGATAAATATGATGAGCAATTTCAAGTGTAAGTATATGTAGGCTATTTTAATTCTCGACTATTTCAATTACCGTATTTCCTCTAATAGCTCCCCCGGGGGAGTTATTTTTCGGATGCCTGAAAATCGGGAAAATTTGAGGTCAAATCTCGACATTTTTGGGTGAAAATTTAAAATTGAAAAAGCGGAATCGGTAGAGCTCGTGGGAGTTAAGAAAACGCAATAAACTGCTTTGCAAAAAATTGACTCTAGGCTGGGATATAGGTCCTCAAAGTTGAGGGGGAGTTATTAGAGCAGAGAGAGCTATTAGAGGTGATCCGGTATCCCTGTTAACATGGAAATTGGTTCTGGGTGGCAACGATATGGCGTATGAACATGTAAGATAGGTCACTAAAGTATTTCCTAAATTTCTAACAAAAATTCTCCTGATCAATAATAGCTCTAAACAAAGGGTTCAACTTTTAAAGTTTTTCAAATAGTTTCTGTATTTATATTTTTCTAGATATAGAATTTTTCATTAAATTTTTGCTTTGCGGCCAATCGGAAAGCAGACAATCCTTTTCAGTAATTCACTAGAGCTTGCCCGCCCTATGGGCGGGTTTTATTTTTCACTGATATTTCCGTAGCATTTTTTTAATTATTTTCCGCTGACATTTTCATAGAAATTTTTGATTTATGTTTCTCATATATATTACCGTAGTATTTTTCAATTTTTCCGGTTCTTTTTCCACTTTTATTACTTTCTTACAATTACACGCTTTAAAAATCAAGAAAGGCTCGAATTTTAACCATTAAAGAGCCTTTTGAGCCTCATCAGAGTACTTGGACGATTTAAAAAAATCAGAAACAATGCATGACACTTAGCCATAAGAATTTTTTATTTTTGCTCAAATTGAAAAAAAAAATTGTGAGACTGCGACGAAAATTCATATTGAAAAAGTTTAAAAAGCAGCACAGAATTGTATTTGAGACAAAAGATGACATAGAGACATTAAGGAAGTTCAATCAATAACACAAAGACTTGAATTTAGACAGCCTTTTAGCTGCTAAGACTAAAAACAAAAGATTTATATTGAAACATAGAAAGATATAACAGTCACAGTATCTTGAATGACCACCACTCGGGTTTAAGAATTCAATCCTTCGAGACTTCTCTTGAGATACCACGAAGAAGGGTCGAAGACTAAACACGAAAGATTTATATTGATACATAGAAAGATATAACAGTCACAGTACCTTGAATGACCACCACTCGGGTTTAAGAACTTGATCCCTCAAGACTTCTCTTGAGACACCGTTTTTATAACTTATAATCTCATGGACTGCAGTTAAAAAACTACCGACGATCTCAATAACAATTTTCAGAAAACCATGATGTTCTGGAAAAACTTTTGTCGAAACTTTCAAAAAAAAGATGCTTTCACTTTTTGTTGCCAGAGCCATCTTAAGTAAGTATCGTCCGCTTCCATAATGAAGTCACAAATCAGGCCAAAGTCAAGTGGATCAACAAGAAGTTCGTAGAGACAATAGGTTCAGTTGGCTATCAAATTTTCAATCATTTCAATACTTATACTGGTGCTAGTGACTGTCCTATTGTGGTTACAAAAGAAAATTTTTTCTTGCCACTTTTTTGTATATATATTTCTCGTGATGACTTTGATAGTCTAGTTGATAGTTGTCATAGATTTTTGAAAAAAAACGGGAAGTAAAAATATTGATTTGTTCATTGTTAGTTTTATCAGTCGTTAGTTTCATTGTGTTGTTATCAGACGTGAATTTCGAGCCATGTTTTTGACGTAAAATTGCAAGAATAAACAAAATTTCAGCACCGCAGCTATAACATCATGCCCCTGCCGATTGATGCCATGAGATCAGCAGTGAAAAAAATGCCGTGATTGCATGGATTGTTCGGTACATGACACAATTTCGTCGCGGCCAGAATTTCGACGGGATTATTTTGTTTACTGTTGTAACGACGCGTGTTTGTGCCTCAGTACACAAACACTTAAAATAAGGGGTAACGGGTGAATTTTTAAAGAGGGGTGAGTTATTGTGGAACTGCCATTGCATACAGCTTGACGAAGTCGTCGATGCATGTGACATCACGTCAATTTTTTTGTCTACCTGGCAACTGTGGACTTTGTCGGGCTGTATGTGGTCGTATGGTCGTATGTGGTATGTTTTAAAATAAGAGGTAACGGGTGAATTTTTAGAGAGGGGTGAGCTATTGTGGAAAATACGGTATATAGTGTTTCAAGGTTAAGTGATCAGTGAAGTTAGTGTTGACGACGCAAAAAAAGAAAGGAAGTGCATCATAAGCCGATCATATACAAAGTTTTTCATATTGTCCAAAAGGCATTTCTTAAAAAGGTTCATTTGCATTCAAGCTGAAAGAACCAGCTCATCACTTTGCCACTAGACGTATTAATTCAACCTCATTCATTCAGCACGGCCCTATATTGGTATTGGAATATTGGGTTCTAAATAGACGCCAAAAACATTGGTGTTGTGTGTTATATTCAAAATAAGTTTTTCATGTATTTTATATTTCAAAACATTGCATGTCTCTTGCTTTTTAGAGAAAACACGGTACATCATTTTTAGTAAATGAGGAGGGCGAATTTATTGGCTAGAATAAACGCTAGAAACTTGCTTTTTCTCAGAAGTAAAGGAACAACTCTTGGCAAAGAAAGATATTTTAAAAGTTCATCGCCTAGCATTGAGAGCCCCTGTCTACTTCCGCTAACGAAGTTTTCAAACTACATTGAAGAGAGTTCGGCGAGTCTCGAATCACCGAATAATCAAGACAATATCGGTATCTTCTTAGTCTGATCGAATATGTGTGTTAATATTTCAAACTTTTAGTAAAGTTAAGTATGGGCAATAAGAAGATGAAGCTTGATTCTGAAAGTGGTAAATATGGCGCTGCAAGAGCCGCATCTTACGCGTCTTTAGAAGTAATTTGGCATGGCTAATAGTTGTCTCGTAAAATTCGAGAATATTCAGATTATTAGCAACGGTACAACTCATACAGGGCCAAGCGTAGTGCTGAAGACAGATAAAAATACTTATATTTTCAACTGTCCAGAGGTTTTTTATGATTCTTGTTTGCATTGTAAAGCATAAATTTCAGGGAACTTGCCGATTTCAATCAGCTATACGTTTGAGGCCAAACACAACCTACGACTTCTTTATTACTAGAGGTTACTTTTTGGGTATAAACTTTTTTTGATGGGACTGTTTGACTTTCAGGAAGCTGGGATTGCTTTGGCGGTGTCTCTGGTTCTCTATTATCTAAAGCGGATTTAGATTTATCTTTGCCTCAGGAGTGCCGCCTACATGGTCCTAAAAACATCAGACAATATTTGGATGGTAATCAATTTTTGATGTTTTGCTAAATATTCGCGTCAACGTTTTCATATCAGACTTGCGTCCTTTTCTGGATTCTGACAAGGGTATCGATAAATATTCGATGTTGATGGAGGAAAGAAGCTATGAACGTGGGTCCTATCAAGACGCAATTCTATCAGTTCAATATATTCCTTTGATGAGCACGGGTTCTTTGCCTGATCAAAAAGGGGTTGATGTGGCTTACTTAGTAGAGCTTGCGGTTTGCTTAATGTATCAAAGTGTTTTTACTTTATAACCTACTTTTTAGAAGCCTCCTATGAGAGTAGATTTCTTGAAGGTGATAGAGTTGAAAGTTCCTCCGGGTCCGCTTATAGGGCAGGTACGATAGTTGAACATTCCTGTTCGCAATTTCCCTCTCTATTTTTAGCTCAAAGACGGAAATGCTGTGACTTTGCCTGATGGAAGGACTATTCAGCCTGAACAAATTTATGCCGATCAACAGGTTGAAAAAAAGAAAAGGAACACTTAAAAGTTACAAATTGAACAGGTTGACCACGGGAAGCCTTTTTTGGTTGCTGACGTGATATCTGAAGAAAAGTTGAACTGTTTGACCAGTGCGAGTGTGATGCAGGTTTTTATGTCAGATGTCCTTTTTTACATAGTTTTCTTAATTACAGAAATTCATGAACGGCTCGCAGCAATTGGGTTTCATCGTCCATTTCACGCCTCAAGAAGTTTTTACATCTCCAAGATATACAGAATGGATGCAGACTTTTGGGGACAAGTGCGAGCATATAGTCGTCAATGGTAGCGGTGGAATGAAATCAGTAGCGCCCCAGATCGATTCTCCGTATATGCAGCAAATGATGTTGAATACGTTGGACCCAATCACCTTTCCGATGCTGTATCCAAAAGACTTCGATGGTGTAGTTACTCAGGTAAAAAAAACTGGTCTTTTCCAATTTTCTTCAAATATTAATTTTCCATTGGTCTTATATAGGACCATGGTGGAGAATTTCCATCACCTAATATTGTTGTTCCTACATCTCTAAGAAGGTTGGGTTATCGTTTTTTCACTCCATTCTTTCATGCTCATTTAGATTTGCCGTGCGCGGAAAGTTGCCGATGAGTGATTTGATTGCCTTTACGTTTACAGAAAGTGGTTTGGCTTGCCGGATAAACGCAGCGCCTGAGGTTACGCCACTAATTGAAAACTTTCTCGAGTGTATGTATTTTCCGAAGTGCAAGGTTGATTCCTTTTATTTCTGTGCATTTTTAGACACGAAATCGATCGCTGATAGGGAAGAAGATAAGTATCCTCAAATATCATTTCTGGGCACATCATCCGCTAGTCCTACACGCTATAGAAATGTTTCTGGTCATCTGCTGCATCTTAATGAAAACTCTTTCGTCATGGTGGATTGTGGTGAATTGACTTATGGACAAATAAGAGTATTGTATGGAGAAGAAGAATGCGAGCGGATCTTGTTGGTTTTGATTATTTGTTTGATATTTTCAAAATCACTTTTAGGCTTAATCTTCACACTGTCTGCATAACGCACGCACATCAAGATCACCTTAATGGCCTCATAATGTTGATTGAGAGGCGTGAGAGCGCATTTAAAAAACATGGTAAAAACATAAATTTGGCGTAAAGTGTATTTATCTGTCATTTTAAGGAGTGGAATACAAGCCTTTGATCCTGTTGGCCAGTAGACGTGCACTCAAACCTTTGAATTTTTATTCCGGCCTATTTAGAGACCTAGAAAAACTTATTGTGGCCATTGATCCTAATGACATGTTAAAAATGTATATTTTGGGAAAACTATCTTAATTATCCTTTTCAAGCCATTTATTGTAAATAGGCCGTCGGATTCATTGTCGGACAATTCCAATAAGGCAGCAAATCGGATGGCTCATTTCCCGGCTGAACTTTATTCGAAAGACGAATGGAACCTTGCAGACATTGAACCGGTCAAGGTGTTGCACGTAGCTTATTCGTATGCTTACATATTCACGGACACACGCGGGAGAAAAGTAGTGGTAAGATTCTGATCTTTCCGCTTTAAAATTTTTAAACATGAATGTTTTAAGTTTTCGGGAGATACAACTCCGGTTTGTAATTTTCATTTATTCATTAGTTCGTTGACAGATGACAAATATATTTAGTGCGATTCTCTGGTAGAGCGCGGTAGAGATTGTGATATCCTTGTGCATGAAGCCACTTTCCAAGATCTATTGAAGGTAACCTTGTGTTGCGAGATAATTTTTAATGTTGCATTTTTAGCTAGATGCAAATCTTAAAAAACACTCTACCATGGAACAAGCTGTGGATGTAGGATGTAAGTTATCGTTTAGCTAACCTGTATCAAATTTATTTCGATTGGAAATTCTGCAGGTCGTATGAATGCGAAGAACGTAATCCTGACGCATTTCAGGTGAGTTTTTTAGAAAAGTTTTTTTTAAGAAACACTGGTAGTATCCAATAAATTTAGTGCTCGTTACAACAAGGTACCTATGCTACCCGACTATCTTATTGACGCTGGCAACATTTCCATTGGTAGTGTTCTTGTTAAACGTTATTTTGTTGACATTTTGATGAGAAATGGAAAGTTTAGCAATGGACAACATGGTGGTCAGGTTTGATAGACTCGACGTCTTGCCGAAACTCTTACCTATCTACCGTCATATTTATTTGGAAGAGCTGCTGAAGGCTGATGAAATTGCTGTGAGGTTTGCTGCCACTAGGGTCTTATCCCAGAAAAAATGAAAATTTATGATAGTACATTTTGTTGTTATTGTTGAACATAGTTTCTATGTTGTTGCTTTTCTCTGGATAAAGTAGTATTCAGGTTAGTCGCTTATTTCTGGTTTACATGTTGTCCATCATCTTATCACTTCTTTCAAGCTCAAAATATTATGTATTTCAAGCTGTTGAATGTCTTAGATCAAATGGCTGAAAGCAAATCGGAGGAAAGTATTAAAAGTGACCATACCTCAGCAGAAATTGATCTTGTAGTTAAAGACACAGGTGAACC
This sequence comes from Ditylenchus weischeri, assembly GCA_029231635.1. Classification (NCBI taxonomy): domain Eukaryota; kingdom Metazoa; phylum Nematoda; class Chromadorea; order Rhabditida; family Anguinidae; genus Ditylenchus; species Ditylenchus weischeri. Next base: position 233,481 of record JAMRYI010000096.1, read on the forward strand.
ACTTAACTTTTTGGTACTTATGCTGTTTAGAGGTCACATTAAAAATTTTTGAAAGGTGAATAAAAACACATCCTTAACTCGGGAAAGGCAGTTTGTTACAAATATAGCATTTTGTTCAGAATTTGATGCTGATCGCTCCTATACCGATCGATCTTCCGAAAAAGTTCCTTTTTGTGTGAAATTTTTGCATTTTAGGTTTGGTGTACCACAGTTATAACTTGGTATGGTTTTTTGACTACCGTATAACCTCTTTTAATCCCCCTTGGGGGATTATTTTTCAACCCTCCCAAAATCGGAAAAATTTTGGGTCGATCTCAAGATTTTCGGGTGAAAATCCAAAATCGAAAAAGCGGAACCTGTAGAGCTCATGGCAGTTAAGAAAACGCAAAAAACAGATTTGTAAAATATTTAGTTTAGGCTGAGATATAGGTCTATAAAGTCAGGGGGATTATTAGAGGGGGGTGATTAATAGAGGTTATACGGTATATCTTTTCTTTTGACTACTTTTTACATCAGTTTAAAAGCTTATCAGATAGAGAATTTAATGCGCTATCTTATGAATACAAATGTGCCTGTCAATATATTAAAGAGCCAAATAAAAAAGCGAAAAATACCCACAAGCATATTATTCTTGATCCGGATTTTTTTATATTATCGCTGTGAAAAGCTTGCGCTGTGGTTTACCAGTATTGTATTTACACTTGAAAGAAAGAGCGAATTCTCCAGAATATGTTGCTGTGAAATACACCCATCAACGTACAGAATAAACAGATAAAAATAGATTTTACAAGTATGTATGCATTTTTTTAAAATATGATTTGACGTAAAACTTTAAATTATAGGCAAACCTGTAATTTTGAGTCTATTGAGTCCAGTCGCCTATTGAATTTTGCCCCGTGAAAATGGCCAGATTCGTGTTCAGCGTGGTCGATTTGCTTGGAAAGCTACCCTCCGATTTCAAAACTTACTGTCAAATTTCAAATTCCGCTCAGGACAATAAACATTTGATTTGAAATAAAAAATTTGAAAAATTCAATTTTGGCCCAACCTTGCCTAATCCTAAAAATGTGATAAATAACTAAAAAATAACCCTAAAATACCGTAAAAATTCCATCTGCCTTTAGGAGTGGAAGTCTAATTTTTTTGAGAAAAGCTTAAGAAAAAGTTTGTAAATGTTGCTTATATCGGGATGAGCAGGAAATTTACGTTTAGTATGTGTTTTTGATTTATTTTTCAAAAAATTATGAAAGGGCCCGTAAACAGCATGAGTACTACCGTATAACCTCTACTAATCCACCAACTCTCTAATAATCCCCACCCCCAATTTTTGACTAGGATTTCGGAATTAAAGGGGCAGACCAGCGCGTTACACTCCAATTAAGGGGAGGACCAGCAATTTCTTTTTCTCATGACTGTTTTCTATAACTGTTTTACCTGATCCGACATCCGACTTTTTAAAAGTAGGCTAAGGTCATGAACATCAGATTTGAAACGAGTGAAAATAAACGACAATCATACCGCAATTTGTAATTACGTTACTTTATAGAAACAATTGTGATAACCAAAAGACAAAGGAAAAAAGCAGCTAGGCTTGCCCGTATGCTAGAAAATCGCAAATCGAAACGACAGCTGGAGAGAAGTAGAAGGAAAGAAAAGCGTCTTCTTTTGCGTGCCTCGGGTATCGTGCCTTCTAATAAAAAACCGGTAAATATGATGAGCAATTCCAAGTGTAAGTATAGGTAGGCAGGCTTAATTCTCGATTATTTCAATTATCCCTGTTAACATGGAAATTGCTTCAGGGTGGCAGTCGATATGGCGTATGAACATGTAAGATAGGTCATTAAAGTATTTCCTAAATTTCTAACAAAAATTTCAGTTGATGAATAATAGCTCTATACGAAAGGTTTAACTTTTAAAGTTTTGTTAAATAGTTTCTGTGTTTATCTTTTTCTAGACAATTTCTCAATTAAATTTTTGCTATGCGGCTAATCGGAGAGCAAACAATCCTCTTCAGTACTTCATTACCAATCTTCGGGGTGAAAGCAAAATTGTAAGTGAGTTTGCATTACAGTTCGTGTTTGTTGACCGACTTTTCCTGCCATAATTCCAATTTTAGATCTTTGACAAGATACCTGGATACTCGCAGTGGGATGCTTTCATTTTGGTAAAACAGTAAGAAGTGCATAATACTGCATTTTATGTTCGGTTGTGACATTTAGGATGATCCACTTTCCCAACTTTGGCATAAAGAGGAGATCGTCTATCTTACATCTGAATCTGAGAATGTGCTGCAAACTCTTGAGGAGAACAAGACTTATGTAATCGGAGGACTAGTTGATCACAACTTGCATAAGGGACTGTGCCATTCAAGTGCTATTGATCAAGGTTTTGGTCATGCTAGGTTGCCCATAGATGAATTTGTAAAATTGAAAACAAGAAAGGTAGGAGTCTTTAACACGGGAAAGGCGGAATGTACTAAAATTATGCAGAATTTCACGACAATAAACACGACAGTGAAAAAATTTTCCGGTGAGAGGAGGATTGGAACGGGTGAAACAGAATTTTCCCAACACCTGGAATTTGAGAAAACTACGGATGGCGCTTCAAGCAAATGCCCAATAAAATTTTGAGAAAATTACGAAGCCAAGCCACGACCAGGGCTTTAAATTTTTTTTTACATCCTACATCCACATCCGGGCAAAAAATTTTTTGACATCCACATCCGGCATAAAAAATATTGACATCCACATCCATCCGGATGTCAAATTTTTTTTGACATCCAAATGACATCCGGATGTCAAATTTTTTGACATCCGAATTTCCGAGTGATATCTGGATGTTTTTGCCTCCTTAATAATCCATCAGGTCTTTTACAGCTAAATTTTTTTATTGTAATAATTAACTCTGCAACTATAATTACCGTATTTCCTCTGATAAACGCCCTCCCCAAAGTCAGCATTTTCTTTTTTTATTTTGCGCCTGTTTGACCTAATTATGGATATCGAGTCTTAGGCATGTTACATACCAAAATGAAGCTAGAAAACTGAGCTACATTTTGGTGTGTTAGATAGATCCCTAGTAGTCGATATCCATAAGTGGGTCAGGTCAAACAGGCAAAAAATTAAAAATATATCGATTTTGGGGAGGGCGCTTATTAGAGGAAATACGGTATAAAATACTGGACGTAACAATGGCAAATATTTATTTCGACGTGAAATCAAGACAGTAAGGTGAAACAAATTAAACATTCATCAGATCTGAATTAAACCCCAGGAGCACTTTCCTTCGAAGCAAATCCTCCAAAATAATAAATAATTTACTCACTTGATCCCTCGCTCTTCCTCGGCCTCTTGCTCGAAGTTGATGGCGTATTTCCGGGCACCTTCCGTTTGTTGTCTTCTCGATATGGCGACTTGCTTGACTGAAGAAAAAGTATAATTTTGGTTAGAAAAATTGGGAGGGAATGTGCTATTGGAAATTGTAGATTTGGAATGAAGGAATGGGACCAACGATGAGACGGAAACAAGGAAAGAAAATCTTTCTGAGTTTTGCGGGATTTTAGATTATCCATGACATCCGTCATGAAAACATCCGAAAAACATCCGGACATCCGCCATGAAAAAATCCAAAAAACATCCGGACATCCGCTGACATCCGCCATGAAAACATCCGAAAAACATCCGGACATCCGCTGACATCCGACCTAAAAATTTTTGACATCCACATCCGGCATCCGACCCAAAAATTTTTGACATCCGACAACCACATCCACATCCGCCGGATGTGGATGTTTCGGATGTGCACATCCACATCCGGATGTATCTTCCGGATGTTTTTAAAGCCCTGGCCACGACCACCTGAATTTTCTTCCAAAAGCCCCTGGTTTTTGTGAAGTTTTGGGGTCAAAGATTTTGGCCTCAATTTTGTTATATTTGCTTGTTGTTTTGTGAGTCTTTGCACTAGTTCTGTTGAATTTTTCACGCTGATCATTTTGGTATATTGTGGACGAAATTTTCTTTGGAAAGTCGGCTAGCAATAAGCGAAACCAAGTATCCTTCAAATTTTGATACCAGGGAAGCTGGTTTTACCTTTTTCCTTCAATTTCTGATAAAAATTTGTTTAATTTTTGTGCTGATTTTTCGCTTATCTTGTAGCTCTTGAATTTTCTACAAGTATTAATCACGCATTGAGCAGTGAAAGGCAGGAGTTATATCACATGTCCCCAAAAGCGTGTTTTGACCACCTTTTGGGCTTCTCTGGTCTTTATTTGAATAGAAAACATGTTTTTAGGGCGCGGCAGACTATTTCTGAAAAATTTTTTTTTTGACCAAAATTTGACTTTTCTGCCTTGGTCCTCCCATGTGAATCACCCCAGATGGGTACGTGGATGACCAGATAATGGTTAGTTTTATGGTATTCTACTACGTTTTGGTCACTGGAGCTTGGCAAAAAGAGTTCCTTATGCATTTTTGATCATCAGTCTTGCTCAGAATCATGTCTAAGGTGTGTGAGTGAGGTGTGAGGTGTGAGTCTAACCCATCAGTCCACGAAGGGGGCTCAGGCTGATGATTTTTTTTTTTAAATGGTCGGCCGTACCCTAAAAACATGGTTTCTACCCAAATAAAGACCAGAGAAGCCCAAAAAGTGGTCGAAACACACTTTTAGGAACATGCGATGGAAATAACTTTAGCCCAGTTAAACGCGATATGACATGTCTAGGACCATTTTATGGTTAAAATTGTGGGTTCCCGAAAACTTGCTTTCAGGAGGAAGATAAAAATACTAAAAATACTCCGTGCAATTGTAATCACTCAGATACAAGTTCGTGCGCAATAGATAGCCCTGATCACGCCCTCCATTTTGAAATACTACACGCTCATGTGTTACATAAATTTAAGCAAGCACCATCCGTAGTTTGCTCAAATTCCTGGTGGCTGGGAATAGGTGAAAATTACCTACTTTCAAATGCTGTTTTACCCGTTCCAATCCTTCATCTTTCCTGAAAATTTTTGCACTATCGTGTTCAGCGTGAAACTCTGCACAAGACGCATAGTTTAGTACTTTCCACTTTTCCCGTGTTAAATTCTTCTTTCATCATTGTTTACTATGTCTACATTAACACAGGTCCTGACTATAAACCATGTATTCGAAATACTGTTACGCTTTTCCGAATCAAAAAATTGGGAAGAATCCTTCTTTGATGTTATACCCAAGCGCAAAGGAATGGAAAGGCTGCAAGAGACAATTCCTGAATCAGTGGTGGAAGTGGAAGAAGACCTGCAAGATACATCGAATTCGTCAAAAAAAGTTACCTTGGGAAGTGATTAACTACACATATTGTTCTTTGTTCACGACCCTTGATTGTTAGCAGTAATAAAAATGTGTCCTAAATTTTGTCATACTCGAAAGCCAAATTTTTATTTTTGAGCTTCTTTTTTAAGTCACTTTGCGAGATGCGAGCCACACACGTAGTATTGCGACGGTCGATTTTTCAAATGAATGGCGAAAAGGTCAATTTTAGATTCGAGAAATTAGAGGATCCAGTGAGAGAGAAAACTTGGCGCCAGGGGTGGACACGGGCCCAAAAATTCACGGCCCGACCCGTGGAAATATGGCCCGCAGCGTCGAAAACTTATAAAAAGTGGAGATATAGAGATACAATTAATTGATGTGATCTGTTGATGTCTAGCAGAGCGACGAAGCACCTGAACCACAGGAGAGCGCGGCAAAGTAGAATTGAGAGGTACTTGCATTTTAGTTCGATCCAACCAGGGCTGTTGAGCTGCTTGACGAGATTTTGGCAAGGCTTGATTGACAATAGGCTGAGTAAATTGAGCGGAGATACTTATGACCGGAGGGTGATTAGCTTTCTTCTTTTCTTTCGTCTTCTTTAGAACGAGTTGAGAGATGTGACTTGTGAAATTCCTGCCATAGAAGACTTTTACCGGATATTTCCCATCGAGTACGGCATTTGGAGTGTTCCTGTATGAGCGGAATTGATCCGCCTGTATGAGCGGATAAAATAAGGAAAGGATGTTGAAATTAAAATGTGTTTTTATAATTTTGAAACAGTTGAAAAAATATGAAAATATGGAAAAAATTGAAAAATATTGCTTAATATTGCTTAAAATTGGGAAAATTTTGAAAATTTTTTGATAAAATTTGAACAAAGCCGCTTATTTTACAAAACCGCTTATCTTAGATAAGCCGGAATAAAACGCCGTGTTTGCCACGTGGGTTTCAAGGCTTTAGGGTCTGCAGTTCTAAGTTTGTTCTTGTTCTAGTTGTGTCGGATTTCGCCGGAATGGCTTTCACCCGGATTCAAACACGTAAGTTTGAATCGGGGTTGAAACTAGTGCTGTGCACGATCGATATATCGTAACGATAATATCGTTCTATCGTTCTCGATTTCGGTCAAAAATATCGCTGTACCATTTTGAAAATATCGTATATCGCTATCGTCTTTTTAAAAAATATCGCCTAGTGATTTTGAGATTTTTGTTCAAAATTCGCGCAAAGTTTTCACCAAAATTTTCGGCTACGGCACAATTTCTGGTATCATTTTGCCGACTGTTGTCGCATCTATTGTCGCAAAAGAATCATTGTATTGCTTCATTTGCGTTATTTTTGCTCGCTGTTTTGCGCTCGTTATGTTCTCTCATAGATACAACTTCCATTCTTAGATGAGCCTACTTTGGAAACTCAAGCTCGACGGAGATGAACCCGGCCGATTGCTTTTCAACAAGCTCTCATCAACTGAATCAGAGTGCAATGCATGCGCAAAGAAGATACCGACGTCAAATAAGGGAGTTACAAATTTGAAAGCGCATCTCCGGAAGCATCCGCAATACAAAGAGCAACTGGCAGAGATGGAGAAAGCAGATCAAGCGAAGAAGGAGGCCATGCAAAAGGGACTACAACAATTTGTGATTAAGGGAACAGGTAATGCCTATGTTTTTGTTGGTACTTTTAAAGATTGCTTTTAGGCGAAGTCTCGGCTCTCGACAGGAAGATTATCCACTACGTTGCGTGCACAAACCAGCCATTGTCGATTGTGGAGGAGGACACGTTCTGAGGGCTTGACTTTACTTGACTTCCCCCCACGGCTGACCCACTTTTGATGACAATTTGAAACCGATTGCATATTCGTGTTTCTCGACCCCGATTTAGGCGCGAATTTACCAATCGTTTCTGGAAAGTGAAAAATTTTTTTCGATTTGCCTTGGTCCCCAAGGTGAAAAATTCGAAAATTTTCAAAAAAAATTTTTTTTCAAATTCCTGCCAAAACATTTTTAAGGGATTCAGGGCTGTATTGGGAGGGGAAGGGAATAAAAGGGGCAACTTTAAAAATGTGCTGCAGAGAAAGGGTTAGTCATATGTTTTTGCTGAGCTATGTAAAAAACAATTTCTTAATGGAAGATGTTTATTTTCTTTGTGTGATTTTTAAATATATTAATTTCATTTATTGCTTATATTGCTATTTGATGATTTTTAATTTTTTTTATCGACTTTGTGGATTTCAGAATTTGAATCATGGAGGATTTTTTTCTAGTGACGGATGTGGAGACATTCATCCGTTGGAACCGCCGGCAATTGATACAAATGACTTCCACACCGTTGAGCAGCCGGAAGTGGTTCTTTCTTGGTTTTTCCGATCTGAGGCTACAGAGAGCTATACTGAGGAGCTGGCACTGTTCTCCAAGGAACTACATCAAGCCAGCAAAGTTCTCGAGGCGACATATGAGTTTTTTTATAAAGACTAACTTTCTAAAATTAAAAAAGATTCTTTGAGTAATTGTTGTGTGTGGATCCAGGAGGAGTGCGAGAGAGTACCTGATGTTCTGGAAGGTACCTTCTAATTCGTTTGAGATAGAAATTGTTTAATTGTGTGGATTGTTTAGATTCGAATTCACCTCCTCCGAAGCGTAGACATGGGGACTCGTTCTTTGCTCGACATAACCACTTCTTTGGGGATGATGAGGAGGGGGAAGAAAACAATTCAGCTGACGGAATGTTTGAACTAAAAGCCTACGCCAAGCAAAAGAGAATCAGCCCGGAAGAGAATCCTTTGAAATGGTGGAAGGTAAATTTGGATAGAATAAATTTGCTTCGGCAACATACCTATTTTTATCTTCTAGGAGAATGGCAAACTATATCCAGTATTATCCGTGGTTGCCCGGCGATACCTTTCAACTCCGGCTACAAGTCAGCCTAGTGAGCAACTGTTCTCGGTTGCGCGGGACATCTACGACTACAGACGATCAAGTTTGGATCCAGAAAATGCGGAGATGCTATTGTTCCTCAACAAGAATCTGCGGATGTTGAATTACCAGTATTAGATGTTAATTGTTGTTTTATTGTTGTTGTGAAGTGTAGATATTAGATAGCAATAAACTGGTATGATATTGAGGTAAATTTGAGGCGGCGCAGCAGCCGCGGAAGGTTTTTCAAGCATTGTCCGCTCCTGGAGAAAAATATCGCATATCGTAACGATATATCGTTGCCAAAATTCATATCGTATCGTTACGTTATATCGATCGTTCGAAAATTAGCTCAAAAATATCGTATCGTTATATCGTTAGATGACAAATGCACAGCTCTAGTTGAAACCCGCTTTTACCCACTACACCACTTTGACCTTTTATGGTACCGGTTTAAATCGGTATAAGTTACAAATCTCATCTGTCCAACTTTTCGTCTCTGTAAAAGACAGCTTCTTTAACACCTTTCTGGCGCAAAATCAAACCCCTACCTGGGATCGAACCCTCGACTAGTACTCGACACTAAAATTTTGACTTCTCTTTGCTTAAAGACTTATTAACTTTAACTGGTGTAAAAAAAAGTTCATGGCGGATTTTTGAGTCCTTATTTATAAAAGAAATTTAAATCACAAAAGTATGTTTAACCACTCTTTTTGTAGCCCTATCTTTCTTCTTTCTATTGGTATATCAAACTCTTATTTATGTCGTATTTTTAGCTCACAGCAACGTTTTAAGTAAAGGGACCCCATTTCGAAATATAACCAAACTGGTGTGTGACTAATCTAGATAATTTATGCAACTCAAACTTTATTCAAAATATCAAATCATTCAATAAAATGGCCCCCATTGGCGGCAACACATTTACGCAATCTTTTAGGGGAAACTATCAATTGCATTTTGGAAAATGTCATCAATGATCTTTTGAACAGACATGTGGCTTATCCCAAGTTCAATGCCTAACTTTCTGGTGGAGTCAGTCTTGCTATGGATATTGCCAGCTTCATGGCCATTGCAGTAACAGATTCTGTTAGCAATAGCTTGAATGTTCTCCTCAGTGGTCGCAGTGACTGGCCGCCCACTCCTTGACCTATCCTCGTTGGACCCTGTTTCCTCAAATCGCTGGATTGGCTTGCTGACAGTCTGGTGGTGGATGTTGAGCAGCCGTGAAATTTCCATTACCTTTTTCCCTTCTTGATGGAGGCGAATAATAGCTGGACCAAGATCACCCATTAGCACAAATTAAGCACAAATAGACTAGTTTACTAGCTATAAAATAAAAATAAACAAAAATCAATAAAGCATTTGGAAAAAGAAAACAGTCAGTAGCTGGATTAGTCACACACCAGTTTGGTTATATTTCGAAATGGGGTCCCTTTACTTAAAACGTTGCTGTGAGCTAAAAATACGACATAAATAAGAGTTTGATATACCAATAGAAAGAAGAAAGATAGGGCTACAAAAAGAGTGGTTAAACATACTTTTGTGATTTAAATTTCTTTTATAAATAAGGACTCAAAAATCCGCCACGAACTTTTTTTTACACCAGTTAGGACCACTCCCCGTATCTAACTTAGATGCAGAGACAGTGCTATGTTATAAATCTTGGTATATAACTACTGATCTCATTGGCGAAAAGATGCTATTGGCGAAATGATCTCATTGACGAAAAGATGCTCCAAATTTTTGCCTCCTCATTTTTCAAATAGATCAACAAAGCCATTTACAGTCACTTTTTTTGTCAAAGAAATAAAATAATGCGATGTAACCACACGTGAGTTCTGTCAACAGATAAAATTAAATTTAAAGGTTTCACGTGGACAGAGTGTAGAGACAAAATACAAACTCACAACAATTTTTAATGCTCTTTCCGTCTGCGTACTTGGTTGTCACGTTCTTGCACTCTTATTTGATGGTTATTCTGTGGTTGTAACCGATTTGTGCACTTTTAAAGTATTATCTTTTATCATATTTTTATACCAAAGTATACAGTAAACTTTTTAAACAGAACATTGATTTCAACAAGTACAGGGTAATTCAAGAATTTTTGACACTTTTAAATCGTCAAAACTTATTCAAAGTCAATTTTGAAAACTTGTTTTTAACACATCGGCGTAGCTTTGTTTGTAACTGAGAATCAAAAATTTTGAATTTAGACTTTCTTCCCTCGTGATTTTGGTCGTCAGTCCTTGGGTGCAGTGTGAGACGAAAGAGAACTGTTGTTAAAAGTTAGTCTAAGGATTAAAAAAGTTATGAAAATTTAAAAGGTGTCAGAAATTGAGGAATAACCCTGTGCTATAAAAGAAAGCAGTCAATAATTTAGATTCTTCCTAATTTAACCGAAATTACTATGAAGACAATTAGTTGCCCGCAAAGTTTTTAGAAGTAGACAATTATAAAACTTTGCACGATAAACAGATGAGAAGTGTACGAATTATTTTTCACATAAACAGTAATTTTCTAAATAAGTACTATTTCTGTAGTTATTCGATAGAAAACTTGACTCAGGAATAGTAATGTGATGGAGTATGGAGTACCAAAGTTCACCATGTAATAATGTACAGCAGATCAGTGAGGAAGAAAAAGCTCAAAAGTTGGAGTCCCAACCACTCTCATCTACTCCACAAGCAAAGTTGTCAGTGGATGGATAGCGGTCGAAATTTTGAGTATCTGTTAAACTTCTGACCTGAAAAAAAAATAGTTTTTGAACAGGTTTATTATGATAAAATTTAATTTATTTTTTTCTTATTTTTGGGGGTGACACCAAAACATTTAATCGTCAAATCGAAAAATTTGTGCCGTAAAAAGTATATATTCACTTGATTTACAAAATAACAAACTTTAGGTCTAATGGGCGCCCGCATGGAGTGATTTCTGAACGCAACAAAGTCAAAAGTCGTGAACCACTGGTCTCGTCTTGCATCCTCGATTCGGCCGTAGCCAAGTCTGTGAGTGGGATCTCTGCGACAGAACTTGCAGATTAGTGATTTCGCCGTCTCTGTCATGTAGCGAGGCCAGGCCAACATCTGCACTCCTTTCAGGATGGAATTGTAGGTATGCATGGGGTCCGTGCTTGCGAACGGTGGACTAAATCAATTGATCATGTATCAACAATAATAGCAACAATAAAAATTGCTTACGATCCAGAAATGAGTTCATACATGAAAATGCCAAGACTCCAAATATCAACAGCTGTGTCCTGCCCTTTGTTCAGAATAATTTCGGGTGCAACATATTCGGCAGTGCCACAGAATGTCCACGTTCTGGCTCCTTCGGACTTGAGTTGCTTGGCGAAACCAAAGTCGGCCTAGAAAAAAATGTTAGATAAAAAAGGACAAAATTTGGCTCACCAATTTGGGTATCCCGTTTTTATCCAAAAGCATGTTTTCAGGCTTGAGATCTCTGTAGATGATAAAACGACGATGCAGATAGTCGAAGGCCTCTAAGGCGGCGGCACAATAGTAGCGTGAGGTGATTTCATCAAATCTGCCCCTGAAAATATGCAGGGCTTAGACCATAGAATCAAAGCAAAACTTTTTGGGACAAGAAAAAACACCCACCAATTTCTGAGCATGGTCCACACCTCACCACCTGGACAATACTCCATGAGCATGTAGAGTCTTTCGGAGTCACGGAATGTTTTGTACAGTCTAAAACAAGATAAATATTGGTTAAGTCAGTAAAAAAATTTAGAAATGCTAACAAACCTGACGATAAACTCAGATTTACACCCCAACAATATGCCCCGTTCGTTGAGGACATGCTCTTGTTGGTTCATCTCTTTGACATGCGCTTTATTAAGTATTTTGAGGGCAAACACTTTATCTGTGTCAAAGTGTTTCACCAAATTGACTCTGCCAAAGCCGCCGACACCCAAGGTCGAGACTGTTTTCAAATCTGCAAGTTCTACATCTTCTTCGTCTTCCTCATCTTCGTTGCTGAAATAGATGACTTGTTACATCTGCTTTTGTGTTTTTTATATTATGCTGCAAAAAAAATTGAATTTTATTGGGACTCAAATTGAAAACACCTCTCAAAAGAATTATTTTACCGTCAAATTTTTATGGACTGCTTTTAACAAATTATCTCCAACTATATTAATCAACCTATATAACTCCTATATTTTTCGAACTTCCACGCAGCACTGCAATTCCAGTTTCGGCTCGATGTGGTCGGAAAAATATAAGTAAAATTAGTTTTTAAAAACAACTGCTTTTGTTTTCAAAACCAATTGCTCCCCCATTTTTACATCACATTGAGTTATTTGATAACCAGAATTGCAGGTCTACATGCTACAGTCAACCCTCGATTTAACGACACCTCAAAAAGTTCGTTCCCACCTAGGGTCCGACACTTTTTTCAGCTCGATTTTTGAAGCCTTTCGGCAGTTGTCTTTGGTCACACTAGTCCGAAATATCGCAAGGATTCTGATTTTGCCGATCGTTTTTATAAATAACAACAGTTTTGAACTTTTTGGGATGTCGTTAAATCGAGGGTTGACTTTAGTTCCAAAATTTAGAAAATGTTTCCCAAATCCACAAGAACAACTTTTTAAAAATTTGACGGGAGATTTACATGGTTTACCGTATTACCTCTAATAAGGCCCCACCCTCGACTTTGAGGACCTATATCTCAGCCCAGAGAAAATAGTTTGCAAATCTGTTTATTGTGTTTTCTTAACTCTCAAGAGCTCTACCGATTCCGCTTTTTTGATTTTTGTTGAGCACCCAAAAATCTCGAGATAGACCTCAAATTTTCTGATTTTTGGGGGTTTGAAAAATAATGCCCCATGGGGCCTTAATAGAGGTAATACGGTAACGGTGTTTTATTAGTTTTCTAGTAATTTTCTTTGCTAATTGCAAGCGAAAATGTTTTAATTTACACCCTTTTTTCATAATTAAAATCAAAATTTTCAATTTTCTTATGCAAATTTTTATAAAAACGTATTTTGCGAAATGAACTTAATTAGAAGAGTCTTCATTTAGTTTTCTGAAAATTTTTCTGTCAAATTGCTTTTCAGCATTTAGATTGTTAATTTATTTAGTCGAACTGCATGGGCAATGTATTTTTTGTTTACAAATGTGATTTTATGAAACTTTTCAAAGCGGTGTTGCATGTTGCAATGCTTTTTGTAATCAATCATTTCAAAGATCGAAAGACAGTTTTTAAACCTAGGGGGTGTGGAGCGCGAACCCTACAAGCCATTGACCCTTGTTGACTTGAGTGGAGTTGACGCCGAGATTGTTTTCAAAGATAAATTAGGAGGAGCAAATGGCTGTGTGCTCCACTGTTGATGCCTTTAATTTATGACAACCAACAGCCAGGGTTCTTTTTTTCCTTCTTAGCCATCTTTTATTGCTATACGTACACTACTACATCCATGTTGTCAACAGTAATGTAATCAATTATTAAAAGTAGGCAGAAAATAGGACTGACAAACAATTTCCACTACCTTTAGCACACAAAAATGTATAGTCAGATTAAAAAAAACCAGAAAATGTCATCATTGGCCACAGTTCACACTTTTTATTTACTGTACGTTTTTGGAGATCTGTTTCCGCCAGGAAATTTTCGATATTTTTCAAAAATACTCTTTACTTACAATTATTATTCCAATAATTATTCGAAGATTTTTTCTTATTATTTTTTAAGAATTTTCACGCGCAACACTGTAAAAGGGCCAATACTTTTTCTACCCCAAATTTACTTTTTTCTGTCCCAATTTCCCGCTGAAAATATTTGGGACAGAAAAAAGTAAATTTGGGAAAAAAAGAATATTTGGGACATGAAAAAGTATATTTGGAACAATAAAAAGTATTGCCCTAAAAATGTACTAAAATATGTTTTGAAAAGTGATGCTTTGCTTACAAATTGCCGAATTTAAGGGCAGGATTCGGGTTACACCGAAAATCATACCACGTCAAGCTGAACAGGGTGCTGCACCAAAAAGTGCTTTGAAAAACTAAGTAGGGTTTTCAGAGTGTTAAGGAACAGTTTAAAAAAACTAAAAATTTTTCGAAAACGTAAAACTTGTTTCTTGCTAGACCAATCTGCAATTTAGACGCCGGATTCGTGTTCAACATGGTCGTTTTGCTTATGAAACTGCTCTTCAAATTCAAGAGTCATCGTCAAAATTCGAATTCCTTTTGAGACAACAAATATTTAAACGTGGGAGAAATTCGATATTTAAATAATTATTGTCTCGAGAGGAAGTTGAATTTTGACGATGACTTTTAAATTTTATGCATTTACATATAACATATTTGACTACCAGCTGATTTTATGAGCACACCCAAGTCACATTTGACGCTATTCAGAAATTGGTCGCAAGGTCGAGCCATACTGCCTTTTTAACGGTTCGCAGATTTGGATTCTCCGTGAAATTCTGCACAAGAATGTGCTGGTCTTACAGTCAGGGCTTCTCGTGTTTAAAAGGAAATATCCCAAATAGAATTCCAAAGTAGCTTAGGAATCTGCGCTCTATTATTTACCTTATATTATTGTCAGATATATGGGGACACTCTTCTTCTTGCTCAGAGTTACTGCCACTAGTTTGCCCCTCCTCCTGACCAGCTGAGTCAGTGGAGAATCTTCTTTTTACACTGATGGATTCCACTTTCTTGACCCTTCCTTTCCTGTTGGCATCTGACCAATTGTGGGCAGAGCCAAAGAAAGAGGAGGGTTCATTGTAGCTACATGTGTCACCACCTCCACCACTACTCACTGCAAACGAGTTGCCAAAGCAATTGAATATACCCATAATAGCAGAAAATGCAGCAGATTTAGAAATATAAGTTTATGAGCAATGAAAAAACTAAAAAACATTTTAAAATATATATAAATTACTCGAAAAAAAAAACAGAATTTACTAAATTTTTAAAAATAAGTGACAGGTTCGAATCTCTCTCCCAACATACACATTTTTTCCTAATTTTGCTCAATAAATTACATGAAAATAATTGGAGCTGCCACTTCAACCAGCCTCCATCCTTACCTTTTTGACCGTTCTGTTTATCGTAGTTGTCGGCTGTCTACTTGACTTGCTCTCTTTTAAGAGTGGTATATGAATGAAGAGGGAGGCACCTCTTCACCTTGATCCCGCCTCCAGGGGGGCATGCATGTTTTTTGGTAGACACAAATACAAAAGGGGCTGAATGAGATGGATAGATATAAGTTTATGTTGCTGGATCAATGACATTGACCAGTCAAGTGGATAGTCCTCAGCAACTGGTTAGGGGCCTGATGCATGAACACTTGGTTGTATCTACCTGAATTTCTGCTACCTAAGCCAGAGAGTCTAGAAGGGAACTAGAGATAGGTAATGCTTGCTGCTACTACACTGCTATGATGGTAGAAATACAGGTTGTGATGGATTTTACAACAACCACCAACATTTGGGGTGTTCTTTGCTCACCTCATTCCAATTAGTAATGGCAGTGGTTGAAACAAGAATTTTCGGGACACGAAAGAGTATTTTTGTAGGCTGCTTTTAACAGAACGTTGCGATTATTGTGGTAGACAAGTAGACAGACACGACAAATTAATGTACTTTTGGCTAAGACTACAATTTCCATTGTTTTGAATACAATTTCTCATGAATGTGAATTTATGTGTTAATTTTTAGATTACAAAACCCAAAAAGAATATTTTTTGTTTTTTTTAAACTACTAATTTTTTAATAATCTAAAAAATTACTTTATAGAAAATTTTTAATTGACAATATTTCAAAAGGGAAAATTTGAGTGAGGGAAGCAGAAAATTAAAAAATTAGGGGGCTATACAGTCTACTCTCGTTTATCCGACACCCCCTCAAGTTCGTTCCCGCCTAGGGTCCGACACTTTTTTGAACTCTATTTTCGAAGTCTTTTGCCAAATGTGATTCGCCAGTCTAGTCCCAAACATCGCAAGGATACTGATTTTGCCGATCGTTTTTCCAAAATCCTTTCACGTTGCCGTAAAGACCCGCGGGTCTCGGTTATCCGACACATGATTTTTAAAGAGGTGTCGGATAACCGAGACCCCGGGTCTTTACGGCAACCTGAAAGGATTTTGGAAAAACGACCGGCAGAATCAGAATCCTTGCGATGTTTGGGACTAGACTGGCGAATCACATTTGGCAAAAGACTTCGAAAATAAAAATTAAAAGTGTCGGACCCTGGGCGGGAACGAACTTGAGGGGGTGTCGGATATACGAGACTCGACTGTATTTAGTTTTAAATTAGATTTAAATCCTTTTTAGTCAGTTAGTTCTTAAAAAGCCAGTCAAAAAAGCTAAAGACTACTTTTTGTGTGGAGGATTTGTCTAAAATTGAAATTTAGTTTTACAAAATTTGGTTCTTATCCTTTATCCCGACCCCACCCTAATTTAAAAGGGTACCGGGACACTGGAAAATAGTCTAAAAGTATGGAAATTGAACAAATTTTTGTCAGCTTGGTCCTACTGCACAAAGAAACTCTGGTATGCAGGCATGTTTTATGCCGCCAAAAAGGCGAATCAATTTATTTGCGTCAAAATAAAAATAAAGTTCAACAATCAAAACTTGGGTGGGGTCGGGATAAAGGATAACAACCCAAAATTTGTCCAAAAGCTTAAGAAAGGCTTAAATTTACCGTCTAAATTTTAAAAGAGCTAGTCGGCTATAGCCCCCCGCCCGTCAGGATTTTTTTGCCCTTTTTTAGCCTTTTTAGCTCCCCGTCAGAAAATCTTATGTACGCAAAATTCAACTATGTCTAAAGCACACACACACATCTATTGCTATCTAAAATTTTTATTAGGCGAAAAAATGAAGGTTAGATTTATGAAGATTTATATATATATATTTGTGGCTGATATCGAAAGTGAGGATTTAGCCTTGAAGTCCCACGAGGATGTAGTAGAAGAAATATTTGGACAGCTGAGAAACATAAATAGACAGAAGTGTTAAAATAGAAGCAGCACAACTTTGGCCACAACAACAGCAGCAGCAGATAATCTGCAAGCACTTGCAGTGTGGATGTGTGTGACGTTAGAAGGAGGGGGGGTCTAGTTTGCTGCTTTTCAAGAATGAAACACTATATTCTGGGATAATTTTGAGCCAAAAATGTACGAAAGTCTAGGGAGTTAGGCCTGGGAAAAAGTTGTTTATCGAGATATTTTGGCTAGTTTTCTTCGCACTTTTACAAATAATTCAATACACTAGAGTATGTTGTTGCCACAGATGTGGCAATTCGTAGGCGCCGAGGACCTGTGTGGGGAACACACGTTACAAAAATGATGCATGCTGCCACCAAAATTTGAACCTACAACCATGCCTTGGTCCCCCAACTTGGGGGACCAAGGCAATCAACACCCAAATTGCCTTGGTCCCCCCCTGTGGTTTTTGGGACCTTTCAACAGGCCATAACTTTTTTGAGACAGTCGAGTTCAACTTTTCATAATTTTTTCAGACGGTAAATCGACCACGCTGAGTCGAATGGTTCGATCTGATTGACGGAACACCCCTAATATTTTTGTGTGACGCACACACACACAGACAGATCCAGCGCACTAGTAAAGGAGGATATATCTTATATAGTATTTGGCATGTGTGGGTGGGTGGTTGGTAAACGCTTTTTTACTTCGAAGGCCAGAACGGGTCGTAGATAGCGAAATCAGTTTTGTCGCTAATACCATCGTGTTCCCCAGAATGTCAGCTTTCGTTTTAAAAAAAGAACAGGCGAAAAATGAGTTCTAATAGGGGATATACCTATTTTTATGAATGAAGTCATAGCCCCTCATTGAAATTTCGAAATACTATGGAGGCGCCGATAGTAAAGGTGATATATTTTTAATATTATTCACAAGGTAGCTGCCCAAACTATGAAATGTAAACCCTTAAAAAATTTTGTTTGCTTATAACATTTTTCCATGTTTTCTGATGCGCTGAATACAAAAACATGCGTATAGCCATCCTTGGGATCGACTACAAAAATTTCAATTTCGGATGCCTTGGTCCCCCAAGATGATTTTTTTAGAAATTTGAAGTCTAAAAAATCAGCTTGGAGGACCAAGGCATTCGAAAATTGAAATTTTTGTGGTCGATCCCAGGGTTTGCTATATGCATGATTTCCGTATTCAGATGGAGAAAAGATGGAGAAATGTAAAAAGCAAAAAAAAATTGCGATTTACATTTCACAGCTCGGGAGGTTTCTTTTTGCTCTAGTTAGTTTTGCTGCCCAAAGTCTGAATCCTGCTGCAAAATTTCCAAAATTTATTTTTGTATTTTATGATCAATCATCAAAGATGAACTATACAACTATACAATGAAAACTAATCCTATGTGGATTCCAATTTGTTCTCCATTCAGTCTCAGATTTATCTAACCGGAATCGGGGCAATACAAAGAACAATCGGCCAAATTATTGCTACTAGTTTAATCTGATTAAGACACTCTCTCTAGCCATAAAAAATACTCACAGCGAAAAAAAACACGTTTCTTCTTTCCAAAACTACTACAAATAATGGCAAAAAGCGAAAGTAATTCGTGTAAGCACCTATAAATAGAAGCGCTCGTCACAATAAAAAAGAGTTCCAAACAAGGCAGAAAAACATGCAGTAATAATCTAACCAACAATTTATCACCATTGAAAGCTGCAACAATGCGGCTTTCGATGGCTTTTGAAATTAAAACACACACACATATTTATAGTTTTGCACTTCCTTATATGAAAAAACTTTTTACTAAAAGTTTTTGCAAAGACTAATATTTGTTTTGATTATTTTTATGAAAACAAAGCAATTTTGTATAACTTTTTTGTCAAGCTTGTCTGATTAAGACACATCAAGCTGGCATGGTCAGATTGGCGGGTACTTCTGCTGGTTCTGCTGCTACTCCGGTTATAATATTATAACTTTTGATTATATATGTACTATTATAACTTTGGGATATAACTTTTGCAGACTTTTATTTGCAATCCCACTTAAGTGCAAGAAAGTTAGCGGAATGCTTTTGCGACATTTGCGGCAGGACATTCACAATAATCTGCAGAAATAACTATTGCGAAAAGAAATTTGAACAATCCACACAAAAACCATATCTTATATAGTATTTGGCATGTGTGGGTAGGTGGGTAACGCTTTTTTACTTCGAAGGCCAGAACGGGTCGTAGATAGCGAAATCACTTTTGTCGCTAATACCATCGTGTTTCCCAGAATGTCAGCTTTCGTTTAAAAAAAAGAACAGGCGAAAAAAATGAGTTCTAATAGGGGATATACCTATTTTTATGAATGAAGTCATAGCCCCTCATTGAAATTTCGAAATACTATAGAGGCGCCGATAGGCGCCTGTGGTCCCTTGTACTATATAGTTAGCCTATGATAGCCTATGTTAGCCAGTTAGCCGATGAGGGTAAGGGTAACCCCCAGGTAAAATGACGACCCTCAGCTTTTGAGGGTAACTTTTTTTACCCAATTCTTTTACACAAAAATGATATGCCGGAAATGTGTTACTAAGGCATTTCTATTACGTAAAACACGATTCTGACGTTATTTTTCTCACTAGCCACATGTTTACTGCATCTTTTGGGCTTTCGTAATTTTTTCATAATTTCGCCTTTCAATCTGACTCACATGTGAATTATATGTAAGTCAGATCGAGGCGTGAATTCACTTGTGAATCAGATGGACGCCTGAACTGAAATCTAAAAAATTAAAAAAATATATATAAAAACCTAAAAATAAAAAACCTAAAAAATGACTCGGTTTCCCGTGGTGTTTGAAAAAAGTTTCATTTTGGGGAAACATCTATATCTTTTTTTAAAAAGCAAGGTTTTTGAAAGCAGTGGCATTTGCTGAATTTGAATTGACGGGAACACTTTTCAAATGTTAACCAGTTAATTTTCGGTGGGGAGATGATTTGGCGGCGGAAAATTTAGCGGAATTTCAAGAGAGCCGTTATGTATGTTTGCTTTGCAATTCCACTCGTGACAACAAATACTTAAACTAATTTTTTTCTTCTAAAAAAGAGATTTAAACATTTTTTGTCTCGAGTGGAATTCAAAATATGAGTGATTTCTCAGATTAAACAGCACTTTTATAAGCAAATCGACCATGCTGGACACGAATCTGGTGTCAGAAACTCGAAATTGCAAAGCTAACATACCTAACGGCTTTCTTCAAATTCCGCCAAATTTTCTGCCATCATCTCCCCACCTAATTTTGCGAATTATTATATTCGAAAAACTGCAATTGGTTTATGCTACAATAATAATTTATACAGTAAATTCATCTATTTTTATTAGCACACCAAGTAGCTCTTAGTAAGAGTCTCTTAAAATAATAGTGAAAAATGAACTCCCAAAATTAGAAAATGTCTCTCTATCAGATAAAACAACTTTAGACTAAACAACCATCCAAACGCTCGTTTTTGGACCTCATCAAATTATATATGTAAATGAGAAGGCTTAATTATTCCTTTTATGCCGTGAGTTTGGCCTAGAGTCCAGACAAATTGTGTAGAAAACGAAAAATGGATTAACAATAATCCTTCTTGCATTTTTCTTTCTCCTCAAAATGCACTTTTAATTGGCCAGTAAAAGTTTAAGAAAAGAAAAAAGGGCAATACTACATACTACCAGTTACTCCTGCCCATAAATCGCGTGGAAGATTTTTTTGGAAGCAAGGGCCATAACCCACCACTCTTTCTCAAACAGCTATACTTCGGACTCTTTTTTTTCATTATACTTCACCAACAACCTATTATTGTTATTGTCTATTTCCATAGATCACTAATTGTGTTATAAGTGCGTGCTGAATCTCAAAATCGCGAAGAAAATTAAAGTTGGCTAAAATTAATTTGAATTTGGGATCGAAGCTGAATCCCTCCATCTCCCAAAAACGTGTCTCAGGTTTTTATTAGTAGGTTTTACACCAAACAAGAGGTTTTTAGTCCAAAATAATAAATCTGTAATATAGTTACAGATACGATCCATATTCTAAGCTAATTTTGAAGGGGCATGGCAGTGCGCGACACCTAAAATAAGGCAGGCATCTGCAGAGCTTTTATATGCGTTTGCATTTGGTCCTTAGAAAGTTTCTGCCTAATTTTAAAAAGTAGGTAATCATAAGGTAATAAATATTAGATTTGATGGAACGATTCAAAAACATTACTAATACCCACCTTTATTTGAGGTGTAACGCACGAGCATGCCTTTTTAACGAGATTTGAAGAGATTCGGAAAACCAAAACAAGGAAAAACATTGTTTGACAAAAAAACACATTTTCTGATATATAAATTTGTAGAAATTTTTTAAAAAATCGTTTTAGCAAGAACAAATTGCTACTTTTCAAAATATTTCGGTTAAAGAATAAGTACCAAAATTACTAATTTTTTTAGCTATATGATCAGGGTGGCCATGATGCCCTTTTTAGAGGGCATTATGGCCTCTTTTTAAAATTTTCGCCCCTTTTTATTTGACAAAAAGAGGGCAGAAAATTGCAAAATCGAGTAAAAATTCTACATGAACGGAATGCTTTACTTGTTGTGTTTGCACTTTTTTTTTGTTTTGCTCTAATGAAATAAAAAAAATTCTGAAAGTGTCGTTTTTGTGCAATTTTTGAACTAGTTTAAGTGTTGCGCAGTAGAAATATTCATGATGCCCCTCTTTTTTAAAAGTTTCACTTGTAAATGCCCTCTTTTTGTGATCGCACTGCCTCTTTTCCAAAAAATGATATGGCCAGCCTGTATATGATAGGTTTTTATGATGACAATTGGGCCTCTTTATGTCTATGAATAAGCAAGGTTTGAGTAATAAGTTAGCACTGGTAACTTACTTCAGAACATAATTAACCGTAACAGATATTAGGTTGTCTCAAAAGTTCGCACCGCGTTGCCTTGGTCCCCCTGTTGAAAATTTTGTACAGTTTAAAAAGTTCTCTGTGTTTATTTTGCAATGTTTTTCAGTTTTTCGTTTATTTCTTTGCTCAGCTCATATTGTTTATTGTTTTTAGATGGATAGCAATCATATTCGCCACGTTATGTTGTTTTTGTTTGATTCTGGGCTGATTCTGGGATCGTTTCTTTTCTTCAAAGCCAGCCGGATTTTATGTCAAGGGAATCAGTCGTCTTCAAGAACGCTGGGAGAAAGTTGTGGAATTTGATGGAGATTATTTTGTTGATTAATTGTTATGCTTTGTTTTGAACAAAATTTGATAAAATTTTTATTTGAACGTTTGACTGTGAAACGGTGCGAACTTTTGAGACAACCTAATATAAAAAGCTGTTTTCTTTGTATAAACTAAGTACTAGAATTTATCCCGCTCAGCAAAGCTCTTATTTTCAATCTTTAGAAAAATATTTTTACACAAAAAGCACAATTTTTCGCAGCAAAAAACAATATTTGATTTTAATTTTATTATTTTGTAACATGCAAAAGTTTATCTACCCACCTGCTTTTCAAACTAGCCCTAGCATTCATGGCAGCAGCTAGAGATCCAGCCGAAGTGCCTAGTCCATTGGTCACGTCGCCATCATTAAGTGTGCCAGCAGCAGTGCCAGCAGTAGTACTCAAGTCGAGACTTCTGACAAGTTGTTCGACCAGCATGCTAAGTAAATGACAGCCCTCCACTGAGTCTACAAAATAGCAATCTTCTTGGGAAGATAGTGAAGGAGTCTTATTCAGGCAAGCAATTGGTAATGATTTTCTGCAATTTTTCTTATTAAAATCGACTATTTTCCCATTTATCTATTTTTTTGTCAAATATAAGCCTTTAAGTCTCAGTGGTGCACCTCATTTGACTAAGAACCAAGTGATCAGCATCAAACTGATAACTGTAAATTAGATGAGAAAAAGGAGACTGGCCAAAGTACAACCAGTGGGAGAATATTAAAGGAGAAATGAAGAGACAGCTGCCAATGGACCCACTGCTAGGGGCTGGAACCACGAGCTAGGAACACGTGAATAGCCGCTGCACCTTTACCTACCACAACCTTCCAACACAACAGTAGCAGCCAAAACGTGTAAATAAGGAAAGAAAATTTAGTTTGGTTGGGTGTATGAAAGTCCACAAAGCTTGGGCAAAACAAGGTAATCCGATGGAAAAAATAACAAAAAGGGTGATTTGGGTTTGTGGCGGAATTGGATGGATAGGTAGGCAGATATTTACTTGTTGTATGTATTGCGGAGCAGCGTGACTAGTGGAGCAAGGTTGGAGTTGGTTCCATACACAACAAACGAGAATTGGTTAGAAAAAGAGGTTGTTGGGCGAGACTAATTTAAAGATACTGTCACTACCTTGGTAATGTATCAGGTTTGGCTCCGATGGTTCCATTTAACCTATGGTTTGAAATTGTTTTTACCGGCTCTCAAGTGGTACCTGGTTTATGCCTCACATTGGCAAATGATTATTTTTAATTAGCTACAAAATTTAGGACAAAAATTAGTAAAGCTAGTTTATCAACGATGCAGAAAATTGGAAATCTAAAATGTTAGCAAAAACTTGAAAATAGCAAAGAAGACAAAACAGTCCAATTGCGCCCTGAAAAGTCTGAATTTCACCCTCAAATTACTGAATTCTGCACTCAGATTTTTGATTGCCCTTATTCTTTAAATTTTTGTTGTCATTTTCTACTCATTTTCACTATCGTGTAGCTCTGAATCTTGGCTATCAACCTTTGCTGAATGATTTGAGAAATGTAGAGATTTAAGGGTTAAAAAATAAAACTTATTTTTTAAACCCCTTAACACGAGAATTCCTGACTGCAACGTTGGACTATCTGTAAGTTTTCAGACCTGCTGAGCACGATGATCGCCAAATCAGACCTTCGAACCTAATTGCAATGCTCTTATTTGTGGCGATTTTCGCAGCAACTTTGAAAAATGGCTGGTTTTTTCTTCAGACTGGTGAGCAGTGAATTCATTAGCACATCATTTTCTTTTATGCTTAAAAGAAAGCCCTGTGTCTGGGCTTTCTAATGGTGTGTCGTTTGCCTACATATGAAACCATTGAAATGAAACCACTTTAAACCCAAAATTTTCTCACTTGACAGAATTGCACTAAAGCTGCTCAAGACATGTCATATCTCCGTTCAACTCCATGATGCTTGGTCAATACTTGTAGAGAAATTCAAGAGCTACAAGATAGGCGAAAAATTAGCACAAAAATTCAACAAAAGTCACTCTGAAATTACAAGAGAATAGGTAAGACCAGCACTTTCCCTGGCGTTGAAATTTGAAGGATACCTTACGTTAGCTTATCCCTGTAAACTTTTCAATGAAAATTTTTGCTGACAATATACCAAAAGGCTCAGCGTGAAAAATGCAACAGAACTAGTGCGAAGACTCACAAGATAACAAGCAACTACCGTATTTCCTCTAATAAGAGCCCATGTTCTAATAAGCGTTATTTGAGCCAAATTGAAAAGCCCAGACACAGGGCTTTCTTTTAAGCATAAAATTTAAAATGATGTGCTAATGAATTCACTGCTCACCAGTCTGAAGAAAAAACCAGCCATTTTTCAAAGAGTTGCTGCGAAAATCGCCACAAATAAGAGCATTGCAATTAGGTTCGAATCTAGCCGCCGCCGCCACCGCCGCCGCCGCCGTGGCGAAAGCGCCAGGCGGCGGCGGTGAAATCCGCCGGCGGCGGCGGCGATGCAAATATTTGTGGTCATAGTGGCGCCGCTAGTGCAAAATTGTCATATGTTTTTACTCTGAGAATTTTTTCATTTTTTTAAAATCAATTGTATAAAATGGAATAATTGGCTGATAAAACAATAAAGTTACGAAATACAAAGATATTGTCTATGATAATGTCTTTTTCTCTTGTAGTTCTTTTCGAACTTGACTAAGATATAATGGCCATTCTTTCTCCTGTCAAAGCATTCACTAATGTTTTACAAGGAAGCCAGAAACCCACCCTGTCTTTGGTACTCCCTGGATTACTGTCTTTGCTACGGATGTTAGAGTCCATGGAAAATGAATATGCTCTCAGCATATCTCAGATGGCTTTTGATATCTTAGCTACGCCAGCTACGAGTGCCGGAGTGGAAAGACTATTTAGTATTATGGCTATGCTCTCTTCAGGAAGAAAGACTCAACTGGACCAATATTACTGTAGCAAAACAATGCTTGTTTTAAATGGTCATCTTATTAAAATATAAAACTAAATAACTTATCAATTTACCGTCATCTTATGATAACATTATTTTTACTGCATTTGTGACAAGCGTAATGGTAGCGGCAGAATTTTGACATCAACGCAATAGGTGGCGGTACGCCGGCGGCGGCGGCAAATCGGCGGCGGCGGCGGTGGCGGCGGAGTAGAGGCGGCGGCGGCGAAATTAAGCAAAATTTTGTCACCGGCGGCGTTACCGCCGGCGGCGGCGGTGGTGGTTTTTTAGAGGTGCCCAACTATGGTTCGAAGGTCTGATTTGGCGATCATCGTGCTCAGCAGGTCTGAAAACTTACAGATAGTCCAACGTTACAGTCAGGAATTCTCGTGTTAAAATCTACATTTCTTAAATCATTCAGCAGAGTTTCATAGCCCATTAGAAATCCAAGATACATAACCACACGCTAGTGCAAAAAAATTTAGATCATTATAACAAAATTTTACAGAAAAATGGCAATATAAAATTTGGGAGTTGGATCCAGACTTTTGAAGCGCGATTCAATTTTAGCCTTATTGTTATTTTTTGAGTACTACTTTTTTTACAAAAGCTGTGACGTGCAAAACGACTAGCTTGTCAATAGAAAATGTGGTCATAAAAACAATTCTAGTTTATTATTTTGTTGTTGTTTGTGTTCTTGATAAAAACTTCTGGCAGTAGTATGAAAAAACAAAGAAGACAGATAGACGACCAAACCAATTATTTAATAAGCTGGTTAGCTGGATGTCTGAGCTGAAGAGAGACAGGCTAAAAACTTTCATGCATTCACACACGCACACAACTTACTACAATAGCTAGCAATATATTTGAACTCAACAGCAAAATACAATTTGGTGTCTATTCACTATTGGACTTGTCTAGACTTACAGATAGTCCTAGACATACCACAACAACTTACATTTTTCAATGTACTAGAGACTGACTCACGGAAAATATTTTCTTGAGAAGAATATGAGGGAAATAATAAGTGATAAGAACGGAACTAGAACCGCGACCAAGTCCCGGTTGCGAAAAGCATAATTTGGTTAAAAGTCTCAATTCCGAAATTTTTCGAATCAACTATTAGAGCTAACTTTTTTTGCAAACATAAAAATGCAAATCTAATGCAAATTTTCAAATTATCTTTAATAGTATAATTTTCAATTTAGCCACCGAAACATATTTTTTGGACATCAGAAAGCTTTTCGGTCCAAGGGACAGGTCGCGGTGCCAGAACGGAAAGTTCTTAGATTTGGAACTGGTAAAAAAATTAAATTTTTTATTAAAATTTTTGACACCGTATACCGTTTTTCCTCTAATATAGCCCTTATTTTTCAAATCGTGAAAAATCTTGAAATTGCAAATCAAAAATTGTCCCAGCTCTAAAATTCTAGTCAAAAAACGAGGGGGCTCTATTAGAAGAAATACGGCATATCTTCTAATAAGGTCCCAGCTCCAAAGAGGGGTTGAAAAATAAGGCCCCACGGGTCCTTATTAGAAGATATACGGTATGTAATTTACATCTCCAGTTGCAAAAAGGTTAAATAAAATAAAATAATGTAAACCTGCAGAACCCAAAATTAAATATATTTCAGCATATTTTTCAAAAAGAGTTGACTGCATCAACAGTTCCATTTCACTGACCGAAAAAAACTAGCAAAGATAGTAAAACACGTAATTTTACAAACTTATAGTTTACTACCACTACAGGTGGCACATCTCCTTCGCCCGCCCACAATAAATTGCTGCTACATGTACTCTACCCACCTTAACCATAGTAAAACAGACTAAAATATACATTTTCTCTCTCCCACAGTTTACGAGTTTTTTTTCTGTGCTGCTCCACCGTCAACAGGTCACGTGGACAGCAAATAGTTCTGGTAGTTGACTAATTCACTCTGCTCCTTCTCCTCAACAATGCTATCAAACCATTTTAGAAGAAACAACGAAGGAGAACGTACAATAAACAACCCATGCATTACTTCTGCTAACTTTTTTCAATTACCGTACATTCTCCAATAAAAATTTACAACAAAACAAACTCCAAAATACAAACGATAATTCCGAGATGGCCAGGTACTGGTACTGTTATAAAAGGCCAGTTCTCCAGCACATTAAAACTGTTTAATAATTATAGTTTTTAAAGGATCATCGCCGTTGTTGGCAATGGCAATTTCGAAAATTGCTTGAGATTTAGGATTCTAAGAAGTATTCTTTAGCTCTTGAGCTGGTCTACAACATAGAGCTAGAAGGTTGTTTAAAGGGGCATGCCCACACTAATAGGTGGTGCCCTGAATTCAAAAAATTTTCCTAATTACTGGACTTCTGTGCGGATTTTTCAACTTGGTTTCTAACAAAACAAGGTCTAGAATTTAATTTTAGGTATGGTTTTGTTAGAAACCAAGTTGAAAAATTCGTACAGAAGTCCAGTAATTAGGAAAAGTTTTTGAATTCCCGGGCACCACCTCTTATTAGCCTGAGCATGCCCCTTTAAGTATTGAGCCAGGAATCAGCTAAAGTGATTAAAATGTTTGTAAAATGCTCAAATGACCTCACACTTGCTTGGAGCCGTATACTAAAATAAAATCCAAAATGAACAGATATCACATTTTGAAGAGGAATAGCACGGCTACACAATGGTTCATTTGGAATATTTTTTTGAACATTTTTTAGTTACCTAATCATTAACTTTAAAAATGAGCAAGGCCTTTTCTTCCTTCAGTGTAATCAAAAAAGTATGATCATTCATCCCGAATGTACTTTTGTGACTAATGCTCATTCTAAGCAGATTAGCTGCAATCTAAAAGTAGGAAAGAAAAAAGAGGAGCAGTTGCGTTCTTTCACCTGTCCAGACACTAGCAGCCCCACCTGGAGCAGCAGCCGGATCATCATCTATCCACATGCAGCCCACATGAACCCCCTCCCCTCACGATTCACGCCTAGCAGCCAGAATAAAAAGAAGAATAAGTTGTACTTTCTTCCCTTCCCTCTTATATGTGTTCAATGCATGTGCATGCATGTGGGTGTGTATGTGTGTGCATCAATCTATCTATTGTGGTGGTGAGAGAACAAAGAAAAGAATATCTGTTTGAGCTAGTGGTTACCCACCACCACTACCTTTATGGATCAACCTCTGGAACCAAAGAAGGTTGTAAATTGAGAAATAGAGATCTTTAAAGGCGGATACTTCTTCTTCTTTTTATTTATGGTGTTGGGAGGAATGAAAAAAAGGAAAAAGTACAAGAACAGGCACCTAATTTTGAATTCAAAATAGTTTACATAAAACGTGATTTCCGAGAAAATTGTGATTTTTATTTTTAAAAATGCTAGGAGTAAACCAAGGCGAAAAACGAGAGATTTACGAGATAATGTCAGAGATAAACCAACCTTTTCACCTCCCGAATTGATACTTTGCAGTGAATTGGCTAGGCACTACAGCAGGAATGATAATGAAAATTTTTGAAATAAGTAAATTTTTCCAAAAAAGTACAATACATTTTTCGTCGAAAAAGGACATTTTATCCAGTTCTTGTTGAGATTTGAGCAACAAAAATGAAAATTTAGACATCAAAGATTTGGGTTGTAAAATAAAGTACAAATCTTTAAATAAAATACGATGATCAACCCTGCTATAAAGCAATTGCAACATATTAAAGACTGATACAAGCTAACCGTATTTCCTCTAATTAGCGCCCCCCCCTGATTCAAAATCGTGTTTTTGGCATTGTGTTTGACCACTTTTGATCACTTCTCTCAGGTAAGTTACCGACAATTTTATAGCTCATCTCACTAGCTACAAAATAGGTGGTAATTTACCTGAGAGAAGTGATCAAAAAGTGGGTCAAAAACATGATGCACGATTTGGAAAGCACGATTTTGAATCAGGGGGCTAATTAGAGGAAATACGGTATTTGGAAAGCATGCAACCCTCTGCCTCGCATCAATTGATATAAGGTGTGTGTGTGCATATATATAGTGGGGAGAAGCTGGTGATCAATGAAGAGGCAATCAATCGCACACACACATGTTCATAGACCTCGTCATTGTCTTAAACCACCTCTCCCACCTCTCACATTCCACAATACAAAGAGGGAGGAGGGAGAAGAAGCTCCATTAATACATACCCAGACAGCATGCTTCAACTAATCTTTGGTGAGGCAATCAATTACAACAAATAAGAACTAGTGCAATGACTGTCTTTTACATTTATTCGCACACACTACAGGGTGTCCCAAAATTACGCGTGCATTTTCAGAAAATTTTGCGAGGTGGCCCCTTGCCCGGTCGATTTCCGAATTTTTTCAAAAATCTCCACAAAAGTATGATTTTGCAAAAAAAAATGTTGCAATATTTATGGCTATATGACTAGGACCGTCCAACTCACCCCATATAGTTTTTTTCTGTTAAAAGAGGCCCTATGCTTAGAGAACTTACACTCTTTACTATACCCGAATTCATGTTGGGTCCCAAACCCACTACAGATATTATTTTCTGTGAAAAACATGGCACAGGAACAGAGATCATAAGAGTAACACACAAAAACTGTAAGGCATCAACAAATTTGATTCAAAAATCCAAACAAATTTCAAACAAACTTTTCAAAAAATGCATACATAAGGGACACCCTGTAGAAACTGTAAAAAGAGATTCACCTATGAGAATTCACTGGAATTGGTGGCACTGCACTTTGAGTCCCTGAAGAGAGTGTGCTCAGTGCAGCAGAAGCAGCAGTGGATGGCGAGACCCTGCCTGCAGAAAGAGATGGCGACAAGGGAGGGCCACTTTGCAAGAAGTACAGCGAGTTGACACGGTCCACTTCTCCGAATATGTCGCCAGGGCCTAAAGATTGCAGATCTGCTGCCGACGAGTATGCACTTTGACGTCGGAGGGTAATCTGCAAATTGGAACATTAGGACCAAAAACTTTAATTTAGGCAAATAAAAACAACTCGTTCAGGACTATGTTCAACTGTTATGTTCAAAGTTTTGAAAATTTTTGATCAATTTTTTGTAAAAATCCCTTTACAGTAAAAAATCTTTTTGAATCTAAGCCTTATGATCATTTTGAATGGGCCGCACAAAAATTTTGTTCAACTTACCAGCTTAAAATATTTTAATCAGATCAAATCTGGAAGATTTTAACACTCGATCCTCGAGCGTGACTTTTGCCTCTCCTAAGGCAGAATTTCATGGAGAAGAGATTTTTTTTCAGATTTTTTTCAAATCTAAAAGGTGGTCCAAATCGGCCTTTTAAGCGTGTGGCGCGTCGAATAAGGCATTGTTTTCTAATGCACTAGACCGCGGGGAATGTTAAGTGGATTAATTGGGATGGAGTTCAGAATTTCATGATCACCATCATACTCAATTAGAAATTGTGGTTCTTATGCATTATCGGGACTACCTGGTTTTACTGTCATTTATGCGTCCCACGATATTGAAAACATATTAATTTTAATTATCTTATGGTTATCGTCCTTTATTCACAAGCATTATTAACCAGCGATACTGAAAGGCAAATTTGGAGGATAGAGCTCGGAAATGTCTTTAGCATAAATGAGAGTAAAACCAGGTAGTCCCGATAATGCATAAGAACCGAAATTGTTCCTAAAGGAGCATAGATTACATTAGTCCCCACAGCAATACTAGACTCAATTTTTCATGTAGAATCCGAATTCATAATTAGATTTTTTTAAAAATCACAGAAAACAGATAATTAAAAGTTTATTACAAAAATGTGTACTTCAAAAAATGTAAAGTAGTTTTGAAATGCCCTTTTTGTCTCAAAATTCGTGATGTATATAAACAAACAAGCCGAACAGGCGTCTGTTCGGTTTGTCAAAAGTGTGACACATAAATTGCTGACAGAGAATCCTATCAAAATACTATATGTAGATGAATATGCATAAGAAAGCCTGTTCACTCAGCTACAAAATAAGTTATAAAGCATAACTTTGTCATAAAACAACTCAAATATATGAACAAAAAATATAAAACATCACTAAAATTTTTGACCAAAAATTTAAAAAGGCGCCTTCTGAATTTTTTTCACGCAAATAGAACAGACAATCGTGCCAAACAATTCTAAAATCGTCATTGACCCAGGGGTTCGATCGCGAATTTCTAAAATAAAGGCATCTAGTGTCAAAAATAGAGTCAGAAAAGTGCCTTCGGGTCGGGGTTTTACTCTGTTGTACTGTTCGGGGTCGGGGTTCTCAAGGTCTTTCGGGGCGGGCCCCGCGGGGCACCGAGCCTAATTGCGGGGTTTTTTCTATGGTTT
The DNA here is from genome assembly GCA_029231635.1 of Ditylenchus weischeri. NCBI lineage: Eukaryota > Metazoa > Nematoda > Chromadorea > Rhabditida > Anguinidae > Ditylenchus > Ditylenchus weischeri. Next base: position 265,121 of record JAMRYI010000096.1, read on the forward strand.
TTCTGTCTCGTTTCTGTCTCTAGTCAAAAATAAAGGCAATTTAAAGGAATTTTCACCAAAATAAAGGCAACTTAAAGGCATGTTGTCCCTGTGCTTCAAGCCCGACAAAAATCAACAAAAAAAACAACTTTATTGACGAACAACATATTTTTCTCCCCCCCCTTTCCTGCTTTCAACAACTCTTTCTGCCCAAGAAAGTAGTCATAACTTTCATAACATTCGTCAAAATGTGCCTTTATTTTCAAAAAAAATTAAAGGCAAAATTTTCAAATTAGGGGCAATGCCTTTAATTAAGGGATATAATCGGACCCCTGCATTAACCGCGTGTTTTTCAATGCTCGTAACAGGGAGGGCAGTTTCAACAAATATACTAGCTACTAGAGATTCCCCGGGATCCCGGTCCCGGAAACCGGGAAATCTCGGCCATTTTTCCGATCCCGGTCCCGGTTTTAAATTAAAGTTGATCCCGGTCCCGGTTTTGGGTTTTCCATCCCGGGATTCCGGGATTTTCACTTATAATATTAATTTTATATTTATATGTGTTCCATTTTTTATTTTTCTATGGGTTTAAAAATTTGAAAACAGATCTACATTTATGCTTATCAAATATTTCCAGGAAATTGAGGCTTATTTAAAAGAGAAGCCAATTGCAGCTGATAGGGATCCACTTGAATACTGGCGAATAAATACTATATATGCAAAACTGCCTTTTATAGCTCCGAAGTTTCTTTGTGCGCTCCCAGGTTCAATGGAATTTTTTTGATCCCGGGTCAAAAAGTAGGTCCCGGGGAACCACTACTAGCTACATCATGATCCGTGAAATCGTTATATCCCATAGAGGGACTTTTTAACACTGCTTTGTGAGTCAGTCTGAAGGGCGTATACAATAAAGTCACACACAATTTTGTAGCGCAGAATGTGTTCTTTAAAACGCAGTGAAGCATGTTCCAGAAAAATCAGTATAATAAAAGTTATAAACATTTTTGTAAAATAACTACGATTTCGACAACTCGCATTTTAAGAATCTTTGATCAATTTAATTTTATTTTCCGCCAAATTGATATTTCTACAACTACGAAAAGAGAGAAGAGCTCACGAGGAATATTTATAGATTTTAAAACAGACAAAAAATAAATTTACAAAAAAGTTAGTCTTATCAAACTTTGCAATGCCCGCCCTATCGGTCACATGTTTCAAAGACTGATTTCGACCACCTTTTAGATTTGAAACAAAAAATCTGAAACAACCATCGTGTTCTCCATGAAATTCTGTCTCAGGAAAGGCAAAAGTCATGCTCGAGGATCGGAGTGTTAAAGAATCCAAATTTATGAAGACACTTTACTAAAAACAGTAGTCCTTACACAAAAAGTCGATCCGATCAAAATTTTGAAAAAGATTGCCGATTTTTTTCAGTTACACCATTTATAATTTTAATGCGTTTACAATTGACATTTTACCACAGAAAATAAATTGTGAATAATACATTCATTTGGAATTCGAATGGAGCAAAAATAAATTTGTCTTTTCCTAAAAGGTCGACTTTTTGCTTTTATAGCAGAAAATAAATATATATGGAGTGCTGGATTGGTATGGTAAACAGGGAAAGCGATTTTGAGCACAAATAAGTTGAACTGCCCTGTTATCAGACCTGTTGACCATTTGTGTTGTTATCACCACATAATCACGGTCATCAGCAACACACCAAGTCCATTAATTGTGGGTGTTGCGTTTGTTTATTTTCTAGCAAGTTTTGCGTGTATTAATTTCTGTGAATGAAGATACTCTCTTGGTCACAGAAAATAATAATACAGCTTTATTTCAAAAGCTAAGGAGTAGGGTTGTCGACTCGAATATTCGAAATTTTCGAATATTCGACAGCCCTACTAAGGAGACTTTTTCAAAATTTTACAAATGAAACCAGATGGGGAAGAAAAATGGGGCCAATTCAAATTAGGGTACAGTCGAACATGGATATAACGGCACCCCAAGGGACCAGCTGAAGGTGCCGTTTTATCGAGAGTGCCTTTATGTAGGGGGCAAGCTTTGGTGACTTTCTTTGTCGGCCAGCAAGAATCAGGTTAAAAATTAGGCACTTCTTTAGTTCCCGCCCCCATACTTGGAGTTTTGAAAAGTGACACCAAATCACCCCCCAAACTCATTTTTTCTGCACAACACGATAATAGAAACATTTCTGGACACTTTCTGGTTAAAAATTTTTGAATTTTTTCAAAAAAAACTTGATCCCACCTCTCAGGGGTAGATGGTCATATTAGTCATATTCAAATTTTAGCCTTTTTAAGTCAAATAAGGGTAAAAATGACAGAGTTTGAACAGGTCTTTACTTTCACGGGAACTAAAGAAGTACGAAAATTGTGCCGTTATACCGGGCGCCGTTATATCCACGTTCGACTATAATGCAAACTGGGCCATTTGTTGAAAATTTCTTCACTGTTTTTTTCACTCAAAATAGTGGTTCGATTTGAATAAACCCATTTTGAAATTGGCCCAATTTGCATAGCCCCAATTTTCTCCTAGCCGACCAAAAATTGTACGCTAGGATTTTGCTGTTCTGCCGTCAGTTTATCCATCAGCCCCGGTAGCAGCAACCAAAAAAATATCCGTGGATGAGCAAATTTGCGGATATTTAAAAAATATCCGCAGATTCTTCATAAAAATCCGCAGATTTGTTTATATGCGGATAGAAATTTTGGCGTCAGTGTCACATACCAATAATCTTTTTTTCCAACTTACATTTTTGACCATTTTCAAAAAGGCCAAAGGCTCAAAAGTGGGTAAAAGAGACAAATAAATGGTAAAATATTCGAAAAAGCCCACTTCCAAAAACTAAAAATTTTGAACATGGTTTTGAATACTGAGACCTACCGAATATAAAAACTCTGGAATGCATGTTTTATCATGCTTCCAGAGTCACTTCCGAGTGATTTTTGTCTAAGGTATGTGGGTGTGTGCATCTCAACTACATTAGAATCCAAAAAAAAGCGTAGGGTAAAAGTAGGATCAATTTTATTAGTGCAAGATTCTTGATCAAAAAATGCATAAAGATGCTCTTTTTGCCACGGCCACCACTCCCAATAAAGCTTGTTTTTACCTTTAAAATGTTTTTCTAGGCCTATTATGGCCAAATAATTAATTAAAAAATGGTGTTTGAAAACTTCTACAAAAAGAAAAAAATTGAAATTATAATTCTAGCCTCATCCCGAGTAGGCTAGAAAAAATCCGCGTATTTGCTCAAAATATCCGCAAATTTTTTTGGTTGTTGCTACGAGAATATCCGCGCATTGTATCTGCGGATTTTTCGTTGTTGCAACGGGGGCAGAAGTTTTATAAGTTTTAAAATTGCATTTCGGGCGAATTTGTCAGAGTACTCTCGTGGTGTAGTGCGAACGCTTTAGGATTTGCAAGGCTGATGTGAAAGTTCGAGTCTGGTTGCGTGTGCGTAAAATCAGCCGGAAAAGACGGGATTTGCTTGATCAATAAGTGTTATCCTGAAATGTAACGGCTATAATATCAGTGGCTTCTTACAATTTCTCAAGTGTTCTATAACTGTGGATCCGTAGGGAGTTGCGACATTTTTTGACACTACGATATCATGGGCGTCTTTGCTTTTACGACTGCAATCATTTTTGACCTTTCATAATTTTAAATTTATTGGCATAATAACTGCTTCTACCTTTGGAGGACGTGTGTAGTCTAGTGGATAAGCCTTTTACTTTGAAAATTTGTTTACACAAGTTCGATTCCGGATGGTAGCCTTTCCTAAAAATACCGACCGAAAAGCACAAGTAGGCGTCTATTGTCTAATTTATAGACATTGGATGAGTTATCTTGTGCTTAAATAATATTCAGCTCTCTCCATGGTTCTGTGCAAACAAATTTGCACTGGACAAAAATGAAAGCTTACATTTTGACAAAATATATATTGTAGCTATAAGCAAATTTAACTTTAATTAAGATCAAGTTTTATGAATTTTGCAAAAAAATAAAGCTTGAGAAGGCAACACACTTTTTGTTAGTGCAAGTAACAAACCCGGCCTTTGGTGATCACATAAATACGGCCAGCTATCTGAGAACTGTCTATCTCAGTGCGAAAAGTCCATTGCTCTTCTCTTGCCAATCCTGCCATCACATGTAGTTGGCCATCTGTTAGTCTTGACAGACGCCGGCATCTGGATTTGAAAAAGATAAAATTCACAACTTTTGAGGGGTACCCACCTCTTCAAGTATGCAAAAGTTGAATTATGTTTTGACTTGGCCGTGTTCACCATGATGGAATGGAAATTTTGTCTATCGATTGCCCATATTCTAAAAAAAGGAAATCTCACAAAATTGAGGGAAAATTTATCAGGTGAAAATGGGTACCTGCACGGTGTAAGCGCCTCAAATTTATAGAATTTAGTAACTACTTTTATTATTTATCGAAAACGCCAACCTTTACTGAAGCGGTCCTTTCACAATGGTACAAAATGGCTAATTCGCCGAAAACACATGGAGCCTCCATAATGCGTATAAATCGGCTGTCCTTGCTGACCTGCACACGGCCTTCTTAAATTTATAAAATAAGAATATTTTTTGAGCAATATCGCTAAAATGTGAGTCCCTCTGGCCTTTTCTTCAAGTAAACCGGATTTCCAGAACAGGTGCTTGCCAAAACTGGTTTTCATCAGCCCCGGTAGCAACAACCAAAAAAATCCGCGAACACAAATTTCTAGCAACAACAAATTTCTATACGCGGATATGAAAATCCGCAAATATTTAAAAGATCCGTGGATTCCTTCAAAATATCCGCGGATTCTTTAAAAAAATTCGCGAATTTGTTTATCCGCGGATAGAAATTTCAGCGTTAGGGTCACATACCGATAATTTTTTTTTCCAAATAACATTTTTGACCATTTTCAAAAGGGCCAAAGGATCAAAAGTGTGTAAAAGAGACAAATAAATGGTAAAATATTCGAAAAAGCACACTTCCAAATGTGCGAGATAAATTTAACGCTCCGCCAGTTAGGCGTGATCTTTGTCGCAGAATTTGGCGCAGAATTTCACGCTGAGCACTATGGTGCTTTTGGTTTGAAAAATTGTCTACAAAAAAGTTTTGCTGGAGCCTTCTGAAAGTTTGAAGTTCGTAATTTATTGTCATGTCACGAAAGCACGAAAAAATTGTCATAACTTTTTTTTTAATTAGATATTTAAAAATCTGTTACATGTATCTTGCAGAGGGAAAACATGGCTATCTTTTGACTAGCTATTTGCCTGTGTGTTATAAACAAACCCCTAAAGACTACAATGTCAGCCTTTGGTGAGGACTCATCTTCGGTGCACTGCGCACACTGTCAATTTCGAAATTTTAACACCGGATTTTTGTTCAGCATGGTCGATTTTCTTATAAACCGTTTTTAAAATTCAAAACTCACTGTCAGATTTTGATTTCCTCTCGAGACAAAAACATTTAAACTACTAAAAAAGATATTTGAATAATATTTGTCTCGAGAGGAAATCAAAATCTGACAGTGAGTTTTGAATTTTAAAAACGGTTGATAAGAAAATCAACCATGCTGAACAAGAATCCGGTGTTAAAATTTCCAAATTGACGATGTGCAGTACAATACAGTCAACCCTCTCTAAACGGGCGCCCCTAGGGACCGAGCCTTAGGTGCCCGTTTATAGAGGGTGCCCGTTTATAGAGGTGCCCGTTTATAGAGAATTGACTAATTGTGGGTCTTTGAGGAGCCCATTTATAGAGGTTTGGTTAAGAGACACTATAAAACAAACGAAAATTTTATTAAACAAAAAGATGACCAAGGATGTTGGAAACAATAAGATGACCAAGGATGTTGGAAACAATAAGATGACCAAGGATGTAGAAACCTACAGCTATAGAAATCATAAAAACGTGACTTTGGGTTAGGCGATAAAAGGAATTCCTGCCAAGAGCCCGTTTACAGAGGGAGTTTTATTGTTTGGGACCGAGAATTAAGAGTGCCCGTTTAGAGAGGGTGCCCGTTTATGGAGGTGCCCGTTTATGGAGGTGCCCGTTTATAGAGGGTCATTTCTCGATAATTTACTTATAGTACGTTCGGGACCGAGCCTTGGGTGCCCGTTTATAGAGGTGCCCGTTTAGAGAGGGTTGACTGTAATGACAAATGATACCTCCAAAAAGCGACCTACCTTACAGAGGTCATAACTTTGTAAGAATCAACATTTTTTATTTATTTTTGCAGATTTGGAATCCTTACAAAATTCACCACAAAATTATACCCTCTCTACACTTAGTGCGCCTAGTGTAAAAAAAAGTTGTATCTATTTGAAGAAGAGACCTCATCAAAGGCTGACATTGTGGTCTTTAGGGGTTTCCGGCAGTGAATTTTTGTGACATACAGGCAAATAACTAGTCAAAAGATAGCCATGTTTTCCCCTCTGCAGGATACATGTAACAGATTTTTAAATATCTAATTAAAAAAAGTTATGACAATTTTTCGTGCTTTCGTGACAAGACAAAAAATTACGAACTTCAAACTTTCGGAATGCTCTAGCAAAACTTTTTTGTAGACAATTTTTCAAACCAAAAGCACCATAGTGCTCAGCGTGAAATTCTGCGCCAAATTCTGCGACAAAGATCACGCTTGACCGGCGGAGTGTTAAATTTATCTCGCACATTTGGAAGTGTGCTTCTTTAATCCTCACTCACAATCCGCACTCGCTCGGAGTGAGGATTGTTGATTCTTTTTCAACATTTTTAAATCAATACCAACTCGACCAATAGCCTATTCGGTAGCCCTGAATCTCAGCTACAAGATGGCACCAAAATAATTTTCTTTGACAAGTTAAAAAAAGTTATGGCTATTGTGCTGCCATTGTTGAATTTACAGTCCACCATTGTGAACTAGGCTATACTGGCTTCAGATGTTGTGAAATCATGCTTTGATGATTTTGTTAGATATGCAAGAGTCTGGGGATCATTTTGACACCAAACTTATAAATTAAAAGAGATAAAAAGGGTTGTGCACCCACTGGGAATCGAACCTGAGTGTTCCAAATATTCGCTCTTCGATGTGCACCTCCACCCCCCCACCTGCACTTAAAATTTAAAATTTTTAAACATGTTTTTGTGTCAAACGGATTTCAATATTGAGTATTTCCAGAAGTTATCATTGATCCACTTATTCATTTCTATCATACAGACTGTTCTCCAACAAATTTACGAAAAGTTTTTCAGGCCCGAATTCTTTTATTGCTCTCCAGCTTGCTTTTGCACGACTCCACCTTCTCTCACAATGAACATGACCAGTATTCTATCGAATGAAGTGACGCTTTTGGACTTCACTATGCAACTTGGGACTCTTTTGGTCGTGGGAGGTTAAAATTTATATTTGATGATACAAATTGCAGCTTTAACATGCCTATTTGAGGTTCTCTGGCTGTCTTCTTGGTGGTGATCTATTTTCTATACTGCTATCAGTGCTACTGCAGGTGTATTCGATGCGTGTGCTGTAAGTTGAAATAATTTGTGTTGTCGGTTTAGGATCGTATTATTTTTTGTTGAGGTCCTTGCTGTTGCTGATGTTCCGCATTGGCTTAGCCTTCCAAGTGATTTGTCTGAGACCGTTCCTTTGCAGCTAAGTAATTTTGTATTTGTAGAGTCCTGGGTGTTAATCAAAGACCTTTATTGAAATTCTTGCTATTCATTCGTCCGTTGTCATGCAATAATAAAGATTTTAATGTGTCTATTTAGTCTTCTTTTCGTATCCATCATTTTTTTTGTTGCGATTGATATTTATTTGTTTATAAAGTTTGTGGCGGAGTCTAGGTTGCGATTTGTTTTCATTATTTCACTGCTTCGCTTGTTTTGCTTTTTTTTGAATTATGAGAAGTACGAAAGTGGCGTTCTCCATTTGAATGATGTATGAAAAATCATGAAAACGTCTTATCTAACACCACTTACTGTATGCGATTCAATATACCGTATTTGCTCTAATTACGCATAATTATTCAGCCTCCCTCTGGGGTGTCGGATAATGATAAAAGGGGTCTAGTTAAAGCTAATACTAATGAATCATTTCAATCCATTTCGAAATGGACACACGTGAAGTTTAGCCTTGTTTTTACCGGTATTGGTCACTTTAAGTTGTTTACATATAGAATAGTGATTAAAAATGACCTTCGAGTACATAAAGGACACTCCCATGCTCTCCCTGCCTTATGATATCTTCATTTTCGTCTGCATCCACGGGGTACATTGATCTGATCATTTCATCAATCTCACAACGTTCCAGCTGGCACAAAAACTCGTTAGCCAATAGAGTTGTCTCGATTGTTTCAAAAGTTCTGAAACAGATAACTCAATTTTTCTGTTTTACTTTACACCTTCTGGTGTGTGTTTCGGTGTATAACGATTTCGTTATACCCCGAAACACACCCCAGAAACACCATTTAAAGTGACTGGAGCTCACATCTTTTAAAATCTTTTTGTAGATTTCTTGTTACCAAAATGACCGCTATAATCTGACGGTCATTTTAAGTATAAATTTTTTCAAAAAAGAAAATGAAAACTTTAATAAAACCAATTTATGATTGTTTCAGCACTCGTGTTTCGCGTAATTATGGTTGGGGATTTTCAAATTCAAGACATACTTCTTGTCCTTGTGGAATGTTTTTCCATCTGCAGCACAATCACTTGTTTGGGTCTCGGGAGCAGACACTGCGATTTTTCTGCCATGAACATAGCTCCTGTACTGATCCAGTTGACTTTTCAGGCGCACGATAAGTTCATCCCTCTGTTGAATTTCTTCTAGCAACTCTTGTCTGCTCAGTCGCTCCATTTATAGTAGGTAATGCAAGCTAGGCCTGTCACTTTTCTTTACTTTCTTATGCTAATAGTGAATAATACTCTTTTTTCTAGCGTTCTCTTCTGCAACTGAAATGCTTGTAATAGAAAATACTTTTAATACCGCGCCCCAAATTTGGTCAACTAATGAAATGCCCGCGCGCGACAGCAGAAAAGGCGAAAAGACGCAACACTTTTCTTTCTCTTCAAAATTGGTTATAAATGCTCTGATCGGTACTCTTGAAGTTTTCTGCTTAGTTTTGAAAAGTAACCTGAAATCATTAATACTAGATTGAATACAAAGTCAAGGAGTAGTGGTACGATTTTTTGCGCGGTCACCCAGGGCAAGATACTTATTGGTACTGATTCCAAATAAGGACCATATATTCTGTATTAATCACTGAAAAATAAGAAAAAATGGGATCATTCTTGAAATTTTATGTGCTCAACCGAAATGAAATGAAAGGCTTGGTCCCTACTGTGGTTTGGGTCCTACCCATCCAGAAGCCATTTAGGGACCATCACCCAAACCACACGGGGACCGTGTTTTTCACATTATAAACAAAAAAGTTGCTAGAGCAAACTGAGCAGATCTGCATTTACATAATTTCGAAAAAAGACCTAGAAAAAAGTTATGACCGTTTATAAAGTGTTTCAAAATTCTTGGGACACCCAGTAATTAACGATTCAAGTGATTAATCAGTACCTAAATTATCTTGACTTTGAAGACCTATATCTCAGAATCAACAGTGTGTGAGTCTGTTTCTTGTATTTCCTAACCTTTCACCAGCTCTACAGATTCCGCTGTTTATATTTTGGTTGAGCACCTAAAAATCTCAAGAATGATCCCAATTTTTTTCTGATTTTTCAGTGATTAATACAGAATACAGTCTACTCTCGTTTATCCGAGACCCCCTCAAGTTCGTTCCCACCTAGGGTCCGACGCTTTTTTTAAGCCAATTTTAAAAATGTTTTTCCAGTTGTCTTTGGTTGTTTTAGTCCGGAATAATATATGTGTCGGATAAACGAGAGTAGACTGTATATTGTTCTTATTTGGAATCACTACCAATAAGTATCTAGAAAGCTATTCTCTATGCAAATTGAAAAATAAACAAAAATAGAGTGAGAATTGAGTTGTCCAGATAGCTAGCCAAACCGCATAAAGCATCTTGAAGACTGAAGATAGGGTGAGGATATTGCTTTCTTGACTGGCCGACAATTGCATTAATCAAGACAGGTCGTGCTTATTAAAGTATGGGCGGCTTGGGGCTAAATGGATGTGCACATATTCTTCCTACCCCACCATTTTGACTTCTCCAATTGTCCCCTTCAATTTTATTCATAGCAAAATGATGCAAAAAAGTGAAGAGAGATGAGATGAAAATGGCACACACACATTCCTCCTTTTTTTAATTTTTTTGGTTCACGGATGAATGGAGCCAGAAGGAGAGACTGCAGGACCAAGATAATGGGGATGAATTATTTGGGTGGTGCCTGCTCCACCACCTTTTGATTGTTTGGGTAACCAGTTAACCAGGGGTTAGCACGCCTGCTAGAGGGCACTTTACATTAGTTGGCTTAAGTGAATAGAAAAAGGGGTTAGAAAGGCCAGTTTGCTTTTGATAATTGGATCAGTTTTTTGAGAAGACGGGGAAGAAGCAGGGTTTGAGTAGGAACACTACTAACTCCAGCTAGGGAGGAGAGCGAGGTAGGCACTGTATCCCCCAAGGCCCAATTCCCTCTGAAGACAACAACATTAAATTTGGGTGGAAGAACAGGCTGGCTAACTTTTTGAGTATTTGACTTTTTGGATAATGTTAATAGACTTTTTTGTTGTTGGAGTCAAAATAGAAAATGATTTGAAAAGATTTGTGTTAATGCAAAGTCTGGTTATAAAAAGTTAGAAAAGTATCAACATAAAACATGAAAGTAACATAACTAGTAATAGGAACAGGAAAGAGAATTGGGAATTCTATGTGTGAAATAATATTAAAATTCACTTCGAGGCTTTCCGGCTAGATTTGTGAATTTGAAAAGGGGGCATTGTTTAAAGTTTGGAGTTTATTGCATTTAGATCTGCTATGTATTACTCTCTAAAGGACCATGGTTTTCGACCATAACCTGGAGTTCGGAATGCCGTTGTGTTCAAAAACCGTGATCCTGTAAATAAAGCAGCTATAAAAATCAAACAGTTTTACCAGGTCAAACCCCCCAACGCCCTTTGCGTCGGTCTTCCGCAAATTCGAATTTCAACAGTTCCCATTATGGTCGTTGACAGTGTTGTTCCGGTGCCGAGGTCGGCGCCAGCGCCGGGTTGAAAATTTTGTTTTTGCTGTAAATTTTACAAAAAGAAATATATATTTTCAGTATATTTTTTACAGTATAGTGTTTAATAATTGTTACAGTAAATTTAAAAATTCTGAAAATTTTGAAGTCGATTTTTAGATTTTTGGACGCTCAACCAAAATCTAAAAAAAGAATCGTTTGAACTCGTGGTAATTTTATAAAAGAATGTTTCTCTAGGCTGTGAAATGTGTCCATATGAAGAGGAGTTATTAGAGGGTTGGAAGTTTATACAGTTAATGAGTTATACGGTAATGAGTTATACAGTTAATACGGTAATCCATATTCGTTTTGTAAAAAAAAGGTTATGTAATCAATTTTTTCTATTTATAGCATATGACGCCCTGGTTATATTAAAAAAAAAAACTATAAAATCACGAAAAATAAATGAAAGAAAGCGAAAAATTGAAAGAAAATACGTCACGAAAATTCAAATACTTTAGCTTAAATTAAGAAAAATTGGTTTGTTTAATATTGGGCAGTTAAATTTTGGAAATAGCGCCAGGGCCATGACTGTTTAAAAACAGCGCCGGGGCAAGCGCCGGGTTAAAAAAATATTTGCGCCGGCGTCAGCGCCGACCAAAATTTTTCGTTGGCCTCAACGCCGAGCGCAGGCCCTGTTTTTTGCCGGGACAACGTTGGTCATTGACCATTGGCCAACGGCGATGGTAGTTTAAGGTTCGACTGATTGTCAACCAAAAACAAATAAGAAAACAAATATTCCGGATATTTTAAAAAATTCAAAAAGACGAAAAAGGATATTGCTAAGTAAATATTTTTGTTTACTGATTAAAAAAGGGTATTTGACCCTTAAATATTATGGAAGCAAAAAAGTAGTGCTGTGGCTTTTGAAAACAGAAGAGAAGGACAAAAAAAGCAATTGGAGCGGAAGGAAATTGAAGGTTTTAACTCAAAAGCTAAGGATGGGGCATATTTCAAATTTCACTCACAACAACAGCTCAAATAATTACTTTTTGATGGATTTTGTTTTTTTTTACTGAAAACAAATGGATAACATAGTGAAATATCCTATTTGAACATAAAAGGCTGTTTAAAAAATGTGGTTATTTTTATGTCGAAGCCGTTCTAAAATTGATGTGTGAGAAAATGTGGGTTGTGAGAGCGTGAGAATGCTCGATATGTGGCTATAAATAGTCTAAGCTGTTTAAATATATCTATGTTTACAAAGGAATCTCCAAACGCAAAAACTGAATACAGATTCAAAATTGGTGCGGTTAATTCGCGTAACGGGATTTTCGGCTAGTGTGGCTTATTAAGTTTGTTATTATTGATTTTGGGTAATATTACGGTAATAATATTTTGGGTAATAGTATTACCGTAATACTTTGGTCTAGTACCAAAATCCTTTATTTTTTCAAAACTTTTTCCCTAGTTTAAACGTATTTTTTATTTTAACAAGTTTGTAGCCTTGAATCTCAGCTGTCTAACAAAACATCTACTAAAAAGAGAAAAAAAAACTATTTACGTTCAGCAAAAGATTTTTTAAAGTTAGAGATGCAAGGGTTCGAGTGGAGTAAGTCGTTCAAAAAAGTGAATTCGTCCAAAACCAAAAGCTCTGGGGTTTGAAAGTATTATTACAAAGTTTGGTGCTTTGTTAGAAAGTCTTATTAAACTATTTAAATTTTGGTACTAGAAAGAAGTATTTCGGCACCAGTGATGTGCTAACGAAAATTTTGGCTCCTACTCTGGCTCTTGGCTCCTGCCCCAAAATTTTTGGCTCCTGCTCTGGCTCTTGGCTCGGAGCAGGAGCGCTCGGAGCCAAGAGCGGAGCTGCGCACATCACTGTTCGGCACTACAACAAACTACCACCCATTCCTTTTCGGGCCGCTCTGTAGTATACAAACAAATATTTTTTACTTTAAGAACTTAACATAGTTGATCAAAAATATATTTTTTCCAATTTAATACATGAACAAAGTACTATCTGCAGCAGTAGATTCAGCACCGGATGAATGATTTCTTTTGCCTGTTTTTTGTTCATCCACCTGCTTTCTGTAAGATGATGTCTGGCTAAGGAAGATAAGTAAGATAGGTAGGACTTGAATAGCACAACCAAAGGCCAACAACCAGAATGAAAAGCCTAGTCTGCAAAATAAACTGATAACTAATTCTAAATTTAAAAGATTACTAAAAAATGTTACCTAACATGACCAGCAGAAGAGAATCTAGCGTCTAGGTGCTCTTCCAAAAGCACATTTTCTTGAATCACACCATAATATTGATGCAGAAACAGAGCTAATGCTATTCCATAAGAAGTTACTAAAAATATTCAGCTCTTAAAATTTAGGTTCTTGTCGGTTATCCGGACTACCTCTAATTAGGGACTATCTATATGGATTCTTTTTGATTCCGGTCATGATGATGAAGGTGATTATGTCAACCACAATCACCTTCATCACCATAATCAGCATCCAAAAAGGTGATCCCTAATTAGAGGTAGTCTCCATAACCGAAGAGAACCCATATAGATAGTCCCTAATTAGAGGTAGTCCGGATAACCGACAAGAACCAAAATTTATTTAATGATTAAAGAAAGTATTTTCATGCATAGTTAAGTATCGATATAGTGTGACTCCGTTATAGTGCGAGTCACAATATAGTGCGATTATGAAAATGATTTGGTTGGCTGATAAGGAAACTCGATAAAGTTCGATAAACCTCGATATAGTGCGACCCTTTTGAAAAAAATTGATATGGTGCAGCTCTAGCCAAAATTGCCTTTTGAAAATGCAATAAAAATCGACTTTTCAAAGAATTTTAGAACAGCATTTTCAGCCAAAAACAAAAATTTATTGTTCCGTTACAGAAACTTTTTTAAAAACAATTATTTAACTGTAAAATAACAAAAAGTGAAACAAACCAGCAATTTGCAATCAATTCCGATAATTTGGGGCGTAATCGTTTTGCCAATGAAAGTTTTGCCAATGGCATCTTTTTGCGTAATTACGTCACTATAATTTATGCCAAATTTGGTTCGCAAAAGGCTACCTTCTATATAGTGCGCCCCTCGATATAGTGCGACTTGAAGCCGGTTTCGAAGGGTCGCATTATATCGAGAACTGACTGTATATATTTTAGATTAAGCTTTGTCCGAACAACAGCATACAACTTAGGATGGCTAAGGAATCGCTTAAGCAGTCAGAGTATTTATTTAAAACTTGACCCTTTTTGGTTAATTGCCCATCCTATTAACACGAAAAAAGCTGACCGAGACAAGCGGACGATCTGGTGCAGTTTTTCACGTACATGATTTTCGTATATAGGAACATGACTCATACTGTAGGAGTGTTCGGATGTGATGAAGTGACCCAATTACCGGTTTCCAGCACTCGACCATTTCAAGGAAAGTGGAACATCTCCCGAGAGGCTGACACTACATATCTCCTACTTGTCCGTCAGCACAAAAAGACTCTTCAAAGTTTTCAAATTTACTTGTTTTAGATAAAAATTGCCTTATGAAAAGTGACAAGTAAAAGATAATTAGGAAGCCGATTACAAAGTTGAAGAAGAAAATAATCTTCCGAAAAGCCACATGAAATGGGCAAAATGAAATAAAATGTTGTATGGAGGGAAATTGGAAATAAAGTTATTTAGGGTACATTTTGTCACTTTCAACTAGGGTTGATCGCGTTCGTTTAAACGATTAAACGGGTTTAAACGGAAAATTAAACGAACGATTAAACGGATCTTGATTAAACGATGAACAGTTTCAAAAAACGGCGTTTAATCCGTTTTATGATTTATTGGGTTGGACCATAAGTAATGTCGTTTTTAAATGGGTTTTCATGTAACATGTAATAATTATTTTTTGATTTATTATATACTACTTGGTAGCCCTTTTCTTGACCTTTCTAATGAGCCATCATTTGTTTATTAATGATAAAAATAGAGGGTATATATAAGTGCTCAAAAGAAATGAGGTTCACCAATGGGCACTTTAGAGGGGTACATTCATCGCTTTAACTGGTCAAAAGTTTGATCCACAATTTGGCACTTTAACAACATCTTAGTGCTATCTTGTTCAATAGATAAAATGACGATTTTTCTTCATTCATTGGAGAGTGTAAACTCTTTTCTTTCCGTTTTCTTGGGGTAAAAAGCTGGGTTGGTGTAAATGGTTGGCCATTTAAGTGTTGAGGACGGGTGGGGGATCATCAGAGATTGTAACTATTACAGGTTTTTTTTTGTCAAAATAACAAGCATACCCCCATGGGACCAATTTTAGGCGGGTGTCAATATTATGAGATTAGAAGCCTGTACTTACCAGAAAGTGAGCTCCACAAATATATGCCTGTTGGACCAGTTACATTTTTCACTTCTTCTATGACAGTGTTTAGCAATGAAATAAGTAGTCCCACAAACGTCCACAGCAAGCCTAAAGCAATGAAGAAAAGCATAAGAATCCAGCTGGTCTTATTTATGAAACTGATGTGTGTTTGAATCTCTTGAAAAACTGAAACCAACAAACTTTAAAAATACCTTTCAAAACACTTGCAAAATAGGGTAAGCAACCTGAGAAAGATTTAAATTTTGGTCCAAACACCCAGTCAATTTGCCTTACTCCATGAAATAATCCACTGTGCACAAAGCTAGCCTTGGATACAACACCATTGTGCTCCAAGCCATCTGTTTCTATCCAAAAGTCGGTGAGCAAAGAGGTCAAAGCCAGAGCAAATGCCAAAGTGAAGAGAATGAGACTGAAAAAGATGGCCAAACGATGTACCAACTCCATCTAGCACCCAAAAATCAATCCCAAAAAGCGGATAGAAAAAGAGCAAATGGTTATCGACAAGAGATAAACAAGAGTGCTCAAGGACAAATGACTACCTCCTTATCAGGGCGACAAAGCGCTATTCAAGGTCAAACTACAGGGTGACCTAAACCATCATTAATTTTGTCACAGGCTTCCAACTAGTCAGTGGTTCAAATTTTTGAAAAAACTTTTAACTTACTAGGCCATCCCAAAAGTTTGAGGAATTTTGCCTTGGTCCCCTTATATTGTGTTTTGTGGCACTTTTTTTCAAATTTGTAATTAACCCTTTTTTGGCTTTTTTCCTTGTAAGCAGGATATTCCTTTGATAAAAAAATCCAGCTGGCTTGGTAGGAAGCAAATTCACAACAACGTCAACCACAAGTTCGAAAATGCGACAAACTCAATATGGGACACAGACACATTATGCGAAATTTTAGGTATAACCTGACATTTTTGGCCAATCTAGGTACCGTATTTCTTCTAATAAAAGCCCTCCCCAAATCCGGAATTATTGGGTTGTCGCATAAGTATATTCAAATTACCAGAAAGATGGGAGGAAGTCGTGAACAGTGAAGGAGAATATATTATTGATTGACTTGTATTGTTCTTTTTGGACAATAAATTATATTGAATTTGTACATGTGATAGCTTGTTTTGAAGAGCAGAGAATGGGCTACAAAATGGTATACAGTCAAACCTCTGTTATCCGGCACTCCAGTTATCTGGCACCCTCGGTTATCCGGCACCTTAAATATACTTCATTTGGCTGAGATTGGCTTATTCTCTGTCAACTTACACTCCAGTTATCCGGCACCTCGTTTATCCGGCACCCTGAGGCCGGTCCCCGGGGGTGCCGGATAACCGAGGTTTGACTGTATAATATATCAAATAGTGTCCATGCTAATTGACCTTAAACGCTTGTTAAAAAAAACTCTACGAACTTATGCGACAACCCAATATTAGAGAAAATAAGGTAGTCCATCTGAAATTGCTGTAACAAGGAATACGAATGAAAGTCATATAAACTGTGTTTTCTAGTAAACTGTGTCTATACGCTACTTTATTCAACCTATTCAAAAACTTTTCTGTATTCAATATTTTATACAATTTTTTAATATATTTGAAATATATTTTTAAATATGTATACCGTGAACCCTCTATTGATCAGGCCATCCGGATTATTTTCAACCTCCTTCCGGGGCCGGATTGATAGAGGGGGCCGGATAATTAGAGGGGGTCGGATTATTTTTCAACCTTTAAAAGTTCCATGACCTTTAACGGGGTGTCAAATTGACCGATTTTTTATGTTCTTATCATTATTTTTTTCAAATTTTAATTTTTTAAGGGAGTTATATGTCCATGTAAACATTCTTGCCTTGTATTTTCAGAAAAATGACTAATGAAATAAGAGTGTAACAAAAGGGCAGTGTAAAAGTCTAAATTTTATAAACAAATTTTGATTTACTATTTTTAATTAAAATTTTGTTATTGCTATTTTTTATTTATTTTTGCACGAGCTGGCAGCCCTTAATCTCAACTGTTTAACAATCTATCAAACTTTTCTAAGTTATTTCTGAAATGTAAAAACTAAGAAATTAAAAAACAGCTAATTTCCTTTCAAACCTCAAATATTAAATTTTTTCAAACTCCTTAGCTTTCACATTTCAGAAATGACTCTTTTGTTTGTTAAACAGCTAAGATTAAGGGCTTCAAGCCAGTGAAAAAAAGGAAAAAATACAGTATTTCTTCTATTAACTCACTCGGGTGTGTTGTTTTTTTTCATGCTTCACAAAGAGGTAAGTTATTAGAGTGGGGTGAGTTATTTTTCCAATCAGTAGACGCCAAAGGTTCCGGCAAAAGTTTCAACACAACAGAAATTGTTCAATTAAAGTTTATTCCACTTTTCTAACAATCAGATACAATGAAATAACGGCTCAGGCGCATTCAGTCCATAATCATACCAAAAATCATTTTTCAAATTTTTTTCTAAAATGTGGTGGCGGTAAGTTGTTAGAGCGGCGTGAATTATTTTTTGAATGCCCAGCAGAGGGATGAGTTATGTAAGGAGGGAGATTGAGAAGTCGGCTGGCAGTACCCGAGGCATGGAAGGGTTGTCAACCCGGAAGTGTCGTTGGGTCGTGTGGGAAGAACCGAAAAGGTGGTGTGTGGTACCGAAACTGGTGTTGTGACTGGAACCGAAACGTTGGGTGTGAAGAGGTGTGTTGACCGAAACGGGTTGGTGTTTCAGGAGGCCGCCGGAAGAAGTGAAGTGCCGAAGGAACTGAAAGCTGAAGTGGACCCGAAGCAAGCAGAAGACTCCATAGCCAGGCTAGAGCTCTCTCGTCTCGCCCAAACCAACGTTCCAGCGCTCCGCTCCCTGTCTTCTGTGACTCGATCGCCACCCTCTGTGGCCCAGCAGCACGTTCCCAATCAAACTGCGCAACGGATGCTAGAAACAAAACAAGTGGACCGCCATTGTAATATAAAAAATTGTAATGTAAAATTTGTTTTTAAAATTTAGACTTTTGACATTGCGTTTCAGTTACACCCTTTCTTCATTAGTCATTTTTCTGAAAATACAATCTAAGAATATCCAGATTAATATCACACACTCAAAAAATTCAAAAATGAAAAAAAATTAAGAAATGATAATAATAAAAGCAAATAAAAAAACAAAATGGTCAATTTGCCTCCCAAAGGTCATGGTCACTTTAACACCCAAGACGCCTATAAAAACTTTAGAAAGCATAATTTGATTATAAAAATTCTGCATTTAGAATAAGGTATGTCTTATTGTCCTACACAATTTCTAAAAGACGATTCTAATGTCAAAAATTGCACATTGTTTAGTAATTTCTGTACGCTTCCAAAAATCCATAGAAAACCATTTAAAAACCTCTTTGGAGGGCCGGATTATTAGAGGGGCCGGATTATTTTTCAACTACCTTCCATGGGGCCGGATTAATAGAGGTTATACGGTACATGTTTAAAAATATGTGAGAATTTCGTCAATAAAGTCTCCAGAATTTTGTCCAAGTGTGGTTTAAAGTCCAAACTGCTACCAGTCCAAAACCGGCACTAAACCGGTAATTATGCGATTTTTTTGTTGTGGTGAAGAGTCTTCACTGAAGACTTCAAAACAAAACTCGGCCGGAGTGCATTATGAATAGTCCATCCAAAATAACACAAGATGATGTTTTAAAGCTTTTAACGTGTAGAAAACACGTTTTTAGGTGGGGAAAGAAAATTTCTGAAAAAAAATTTGTTTTGACTGAAATTTGACTTTTTGCCTCGGTCCCGTAAGGTAATTCTAGGCTTGGCAACGGGACGGGAATCCCACGGGAATCCCGCAATCCCGATCCCGAAAATTTTGAAAATCCTGATCCCGAATCCGCCGGTCCAAACCAAAATCCCGAATCCTGATCCCGATCCCGAAAATTTTGAAAATCCCAATCCCGAATCCCGCCGGAACCCATGATTAATTTAATCATGACAGATTTATTACATGTGTCATATCCTCTGTGTTATGTGTAGTCTCAAAATGTAGTCTAAAATTTTCCATTAGTTCGTTTGTTATTTTGACCTCATTGTTGTGCGTTTGCAATATTACTTGTCTCTGTTGTTTTTGTCTCTCTTGTCGATTGTCGATTTCCAATTCTTTCAAAAGCAGCTCGCCGATTTCTCTCGGCCCCATCAACATCTGTCACCAGTGAGCAGCTCTTTAGTCATACCAGAGACGTGTTTGAGTACAGAAGGGGACAACTTGATGCAAAGAAAGCCGAACAACTAATTTTCCTCAACAAAGCTCTAGAATATGTTAACTTTACTTATTGATCGGCATTATCCGTGTTGTGATTGTGTGTTAAAATAAATTCTTTGAAATATTTAATCGAATAAATTCATTAGCGGAAAATCCCGATCGGGATCCCGACATTTTTGAGAATCCCGATCCCGATCCCGAAAATTTTGAAAATCCCGATCCCGAATCCCGCCGGTCCAAAATCCAAATCCCAAATCCGATCCCGATCCCGAAAATTTCGAAAATCCCAATCCCGAATCCCGCCGGAACACAATCTGCCAAGCCTAGGTAATTCACACTAAAAGAGTACGTGGATGACCAGAAAATGGTTGGTTTCATGGTATTCTACCCCGTTTTGGTCACTGGAGCTGGGCGAAAAGAGTCTCTATATGCATTTTTAATCAAAAGTCTTTCTCGGAATTATGTCTAAAGTAAGTGAGTGTGCGCATCTCTAACCTATCAAACCACCATCGGCCCCCTTCGGGGGCGCAGGGGGCTTTGTGGTTTGGGGTTGAGATGCGCACACCCACATACCTTAGACACAAATCATTCGAAAGTGACTCTGGATGCATAAAAACATATGCATACAAGAGTTTCTTCATGCGGTAGGCCCCAGTTAGCAAAACTATGTTCAAATTCCACGTTTTAGGGTATCCAGGTACCCTTTCAAGGTGGTTTACCTTGGTCCCCCAAGCCAAAAAGTCGACTTTTAGTCAAAAAAAAATTTTCCGGGAAATGGTTTTCCGCCACCATAACACATGTTTTCTACCAGAGATTGCGTGATATCAGAACATGTGATATGATATTCAATATCACATGATATGATATCGATATCATATGATATGATATCGATATCAACAAGATATGATACCCCTTCGGTATCATGTCAGTATCATATCAGACGGGAATTTCGAACCCGATATCATATCAGTATCATATCAGACAAAACTCAAACTTTGCCAAAAATTTTTTAGAAAATTTCAAATTGAAATCGCCGCCCTTTTTACTTATGATATCATGTCATAATCACCTGATATCAAAATTTTGGCCTGATATCACGTGATATCAAGTGACACCATATCAGGTCAACATCATATCAAACCGGTATCATATCAGTAACATATCAGACGGGAAATTCGGGACTAATATCATATCAGACTGGCATCATATCAAGCCGGTATCATATCAGTAACATATCAGATGGAAATTTTTGGTCGATATCATATCAATATCATATCAGATTGGGAAAAATCGATATCACGCAATCTCTGTTTTCCTCACGTAAAAGCTGTGAAACATCAAAAAACATCATTTGGGTCAGTTTGGGTGGAATCCAGATAATGCACCTCAGCCCAAAACTTTTGAAATCCAATGTGTCTTCCTAATAGACAGTGTACAATAAATCTTTTTTAGCTAGAATTGTTTTTAAAAAGATTGTGTCTCAAATGGAATAGCCTTAGTTTGTCGAAAAGACGGTTGCTAAGCATGAAATGAAACTTTAGCTTCTAGTTTTAAGCATTAACTTTAGCATTTAGCTTAAAATTATCTTTTCTCAGTTTTTCATGATAAAAATGGGTGTGTATTTTTCTCCTCTCCCCTAAACTCAAAATTTGGTTTTAAGCAAAATATTTAAGAAATCTTTATAATGAGTACCACAAAAAAGTGAAAGACAATTTTATAAGATTCGAGGCAAAATTTATGTAAAATTTAAAGCTGGGCGAGGAATATCAATATTGGAACTGCAAAAATTTCTTCAAAAAGTGTCCGAAAATTGAGACACGGCGAAAAATATGCGACACTCAAAAAAAAGATTCACGTATTTTATATGACTCCTCAATTTTTAGGGCATTTAAAAAAATCATAAATTTGATATTGATGATCCGACCCCAGTATAGAATAACCATCCCCCCAAAACTTATGCCCTCTAAAACTTAAGTAAAGAGCACCCAAATATAGGTTTCAGACCCCAGAAAAAGTGCGTAAAACACTTATTAGTCACAACTTCCATACGCTGGCCTACCCCTAAGCCTAAGGGCTAAGCCTAAACTTGTTGTTCCAAAGGGTAGTTACAACGATTTTTAGAAGGTCTGATTTGGGGGTATTCTATACTAGCGCCGATGATCCTAATATAACTTTGGATCCTGCGCAAGTTTGTTTGATCCTGGTTTGTAAACAAAACATAGCTCCAAAACAACATTAAAACATATTTCGTCACTTCCGGGTAGTCGACCCATTTATGGCAATTTACTAAAAATGTGTGTAGAAAATATAGCTCTTGCATTAAAGTGGAATCCCATCTCGAAAATATCAGATTTGTCTTTTTTTTGGAAAAGGGCAGTCAAGAGCATGAGTTCCCTTGGTTGATGATGTAAAATACTATTTATTTAGTCCACAGTTGAAATACATAATAAATGGCATGCTCTGCTGTATTTATTCTGGATCTCAAAGGAAAGGTTGGTATTAGTCAGAATTTATATGTTAAAGATTAATATAAATCATAATTCCAATTTTTTGGATAAATAGTTTGTTAGATGAAAAAGTGGAACAGAACTATCTATAAAATATTAGGTTGTCTCGAAAGTTCGCACCGTTTCACAGTCAAACGTTCAAATAAAGCAAAATTTCAAATTTTATTCAAAACAAAGCATAACAATTAATCAACAAAATAATCTCCATCAAATTCCACAACTTTCTCCCAGCGTTCTTGAAGACGACTGATTCCCTTGACATAAAATCCGGCTGGCTTTGAAGAAAAGAAACGATCCCAGAATCAGCCCAGAATCAGCCCAGAATCAGCCCAGAATCAGCCCAGAATCAAACAAAAACAACATAACGTGGCGAATATGATTGCTATCCATCTAAAAACAATAAACAATATGAGCTGAGCAAAGAAATAAACGAAAAACTGAAAAACATTGCAAAATAAACACAGAGAACTTTTTAAAACTGTACAAAATTTTCAACAGGGGGGACCAAGGCAACGCGGTGCGAACTTTTGAGACAACCTAATAGTTTCGAAATTTAAAAATGCGAGCCAAGCATCACTAAGCTGTAGTGGAGTTGTAAAATATTTGACAACGTTAAGAAAAAAAACTTTAAAGCAGTGCTGTAAATGTCCAAATTTCACTCTGGCTTTTGCTGCGTGAAAAAAAATATGTGACAAAAATACAAAAATAGTATAATTTATCTAAAAAGAAACATGTGAAATTCCACATTTTTTAGCAATTATCACTCAAACTTTGAACGAAAATCAACTTATGAAGTTAGCAGTTCCGCATTATTGATCCAATTTAATTTTAGGTAATTATATCCCGAAACTACAGAGGTGATGTAGACATGAACGTTATAGACAAGTAGGTCACCCTTCTAACGTGAAAAAACAATTTACAAACCAACTCTCAGATTTATCCCAATGCTTGTGGATTTGGAGGAGGAAGAAGGGTATCAAGCGCCTATAATGTCCATTGAAAATCCAGAATCCACTTTCATTTTCATCAAGTACAACAATATATATTGTAAGTCATTCCCATCAAAAATATTAAAAAAACTTACAAAACCATTTAGTGGTCGCTTCTACATCAAAAAAGAACACAAATGTAGCTCTGGTGCAAGCCTTTCTTTACAGGTATTTTTTAATCATGTCTGATGCCTGAAATCATGACTTGGGTTTGCAGATTGGTGAATGTGTTCATTGACTACTTCAAAGATGTGGAAGAAGAGTCCATAAGGGACAATTTTGTGATCATTTACGAGTTGCTGGACGAAATGATGGACTTTGGCTACCCTCAGACCACTGATGGAAAAATACTTAGAGAGTGAGTTTATTGGATTCAATATAATAATATTCAATTTATTGGATGCAAAATATTTTTGGGGTTTCAATTTTGCTGATGTTTTTCAGTATTTACTGGGGTTGGGCAAATGGCCGGCCATGATCCAAGGTGAAAGGGTTGGTTAAATGGCCGGTCGTTTTTAAATGGCTTGGTCATGTTCCGCCATATGGCCGGCTATAAGGCCATCGCCCAACCTATTATTTACTTCTCTTTTGACCACGAAAAACAAATACACTCAAAACTCAATACCACCCGATACTATGACATCCTTATTAGTAGGGTTGGGTGATGGTGGCCATATGGCCGCAATTAAGGCAGCCTTATGGACGCGTAAAGCTTATCAACATCCGCACCGCACCTGCATGCGGTGTGGATGCGGATTCATTGTGTACGTAGTGTTATAGATACATCACTCAAGAGGGCCAGAAACTGGAAGCTCCTCGTCCCCCTATGGCTGTCACTAATGCGGGTGAGTATTGTAGATGTAGTTGTAATGATTAGTGTTTGCCTTGTATTCAGTTTCCTGGCGATCCGAAGGAGTGAGGTACCGCAAAAATGAAGTGTTTTTGGACGTAATTGAATCAGTCAACCTACTCGTCTGTTGCTATTACTTTTTTTAGGTTGTGATTGACCTAGTTTTACTTTATTCAGGCCAACGCCAATGGGGTAGTGCTTCAAAGCGAGATCCTAGGGTCTGTCAAGATGCGTGTCTACTTGACTGGAATGCCTGAACTAAGGCTGGGTCTTAACGACAAAGTGCAGTTCGAGAACTCTGGAAGTGGGTAGATGTTTAAAAAATTTCTACCTTATTTTTTAAAACGATTAAAAAATAGTTAACTGTGTAAATGCACTGTTTTATTCAAAAATCAAGTGAGAACGCATGTAAAAATTTGATGAGAAAGAAAACTGCTGGTACTTTTCTCTGCCCTTTTAAATGTGCCAAATTAGGTGTGATAGAACTATCTGTTCAGCAAATCCTACATATCATTTGAAAGAGCAAGAAAAACTGCACAAAAAATGCTTTAAAGTACAAGGAAACAAAGTCTTTATAGCATAAAGCGAGAGTTTCAAAAAAATAAATTTTTGAGAAAAACATTTTTGACGTAAAACTTTTTTTGCAGTAAGCTAACCTAAAGTTTTGACACCAGATTCGTATTCATCATGGTCATTTCGCTTATAGAACTGCTGTAAAAATCGAAAGTCATCGTTAAAATTCAAATTCTTCTCGAGACAACAATTATTGAAATACCGAATTTTAATTTTTTTGACCAAAATAGGAGGTTTTGCCTTGGGGAACCAAGATGAACTAACCTCACAAGGTATCTAAATACCATTGAAAGATGGAATTCTTTATTCAACGAAACAACGACAACGTAGTCGAAAAACACCAAACTATATTTTATGGTGAAAAGCTTTCGGTGGAGAGCATTCAGATTAAAGTTTTTCAGTTCTTCCATTGTCTTTCTCTAAATCATTTGTGTACAACTAATTTTTTAGAAAAATGTCAGAAATTATTCTTTTTATCGTTTTAAGCATGTAAAAATTACTTAGACGACGTTTAAACATGATTTTCAAAAAAGTAAAAAAAAACCGCCCCAACCCAATAAGTACCCATATTTCAAAAAGTCATTTTGAAAATTAAGTTTTTGAGGGCATTATAATAACTACCGTGTTTCCTCCAATTAACGCCCTCCCAAAATCCGGAATTTCCTTTATTTACTTTTCGCGTTTTCGACCAAGTTTTGAGTATGTACTACAGGCATGTTATGTACCAAAATGTGCTCAGAATCTGACCTACGTTTTGGTATGTTACATGACCGAAAATCTATTTGAAAATTGGGTCAAAACCCAAAAAATAAATAATGGAAATTCCGGATTTTGGGGGAGGGCGTTGATTAGAGGAAATACGGTAACTACCGTATTATCTCTAATAATCCTCTCTAATAAGCGCCCCCCCCTCTACTTTGAGGGTCTGTATCTCGGGGCAGAGCAAATATTTTGCAAAGCTGTTTTTCGCATTTTCTTAACTCCCACGAGCTCTACCGATTCCATTTTTAGATTTTGGTTGTGCACCCAAAATCTCGAGATCGACCCAAAATTTTTCCGATTTTCGGAGGGTTGAAAATAGCGGGGCGCTTATTAGAGATAATACGGTATTATTTTGTCCAGACACTTAAATTTCTACATTTCTAAAATCACTGAGTGGAGTTTGATAGCTTTTTAGAAAACTGAGATTTAGAGGTACAAGATGCTAAAAATAAATTAAAATTTTAACTTTTCAGTTTTTTGACAAAACTAAACAAATTGGGCATTTTTCAGCTAGAAGCGAGCACTTTTCATTCTCTCCCATATTTCAATCGATAAAAGTTAACTGTAATAACCACACCAAAATATCATTTACAGGAGGCAAAAGTAAAGCAGTTGAACTAGAGGATGTCAAGTTTCACCAGTGCGTCCGACTGTCTCGATTCGAAAATGACAGAACCATCAGGTGGCGATCATTTCTTACTTACTCGATAATCAAAAAATTCCAGTTTTATTCCACCAGACGGAGAGTTTGAGTTAATGAGCTATCGACTCATGACAGTGGTCAAACCACTCATTTGGATTGAGACTGTAGTGGAAAAGTTCTCGCACTCAAGAGTTGAGTTCATGATCAAGGTTGATTTTTTTATTAAAAGAGCTTGTTGAAAAATGTTTTCTTCCAGGCTAAATCCCAATTTAAACGCAGATCCACAGCTAATAATGTAGAGATTGTGGTGCCAGTTCCCAGAGATGCAGATTCCCCCAAGTTCAAAGCTTCTATAGGCAGTGCCAAATACACACCTGAAAATAACTGTTTTGTGTGGAGCATCAAGAGTTTCCCTGGTCAGTTATTTGTCAAGCATCTGATAGTAAAGAATGTCGTAAAGAATGAGTTTCCAATAGGAATCCAACACATTGTCAAGATCTGCCTAAATGAAAAAAGGTCGATATGATCGTCGGGGTGCAGATTTTGGAACAACTACCGTATTTTGTCTATTAATTACCCCCTCTCTAATCAGCTCAAAAAAAAGTATGTTGCAAATCTGTTTTTTGCGTTTTCTTAATAGCCACAAACTTAGCTGACTCCACTTTTTATATTTTGGTTGAACAGCCAAAAATCTCAAAAGTGACCCAAATTTTTTTCGATTATTTATGGGTTTAAAAATAATTCCTTCAGTTGCCCGGGGTGACTAATAAAGAAAATACGGTAGATGTCTAAGTTTCAAGTTTTTAAGAGTTAAATTTTGAGAAATTGGATGTGCAATAGTGATTTTTCGGTATCTGTTTTTCTTACTATATTATCTATTTAGCATACGCCGAACACGATGGCGCCGTCAGAATTTGCATTTTCATTATGCATTTTCGAGATGGCATCTTGATAATTGGGGTTTGGAGTATATTCATTTTTGCGATTCCTAACATACTTTTAGTTGAATTTTGCCTTTTTTCTTGTTAGACCCCTGCTAGTAATATGTCGAAAAAGCGCATGAAATTAGCTTTAAAATAGTATGTAGGAATATGCTGGTTATATTTCAATTTTGGGTTTCACACGTGTTAGCTATGTTAGCACCAAAATGCTCCTTCCTAGCACGAAATGCTTCTTTCTAGTCGCAAACTTTTCGTTTTTTAACTTTTATCTCTTTCTATCTAATTTGTGCATAAACTTTTTAAAATGTTTAAACGATCGCATAGTCATGAGTCTCACAAGGGAGGGACCCTGACTGTGATCTGGGGAAATTGTGATGAATTTTTCTATGCGCGTATTCTTGTACAGCGTGATTTTAATTTAATTTTATTATGAATCTGGCTCCCCAGCTCTGAAAGCAAACAAAAACTTTAGAAATGATCTATGGCCCATGAATTAGTTACGAAAAACTATGATATGGGTATCGAGGTGCTTTTAGAACTTTGGGTGATCGTTGTACTGCTTTTTGTGGACCTTTAGAGCTGGGGAGCCAGATTTGGCAGAAACTACAAGAATACGCAGAATTTTTTTTTATCGTCAGGGTCCTTTCCTTGTCAGTTGTTCAACAAGGTGTTTTTCTTCAATGAAAAATTTTTAAACATGAAAGATTAAGGGGTTTGAATAGAGGAACTAGGTCGAAAAAAGTTCTTCATCCAAACAGCGAAATGTTTTTATTTTTGAAATTTTTTACAAGAGTATGAGGCTTTGTTAGAAATCTGAGATTTAGAGCTACACGTTTATGGGTCAACCAGAAAACGGATCAATTGAAAAAAAGTTTTTCTATGCAAATCGAATTTCGATACTATAAAAGAGTATCTTGGTACTAGAAGAAACACCACCCAGCAATAAATCCCTCGATATTGATCTTTAAAAACTGTTTTTAATTGTTAACCCTTTGATTATTGTTCAAATTTTCGAACAAAAAATGCAGATAATTTAAATTGTATGGCTAAAATTTTCGCCGGTGCCTTAGGCCCCGGGGGTTGAAAAATAAAGCCCCCCTCTCCAATAGAGTTCCCGGCGATTAACTCAGTATATTATGAGCTTAGTATGACAATCATGGCGCACCACTTAAAAACCTGTGGGTATCCAGCTGGATTTCGAGCATGCTGATTTATCACCCTCCGGGACTGTTTTCACCCACTTCATCGAAAACACGAAAGACCGGCGCCATCGTTTTCAGCGTAAAATATCTATTAGTAGAGGCAATTGTAGCAATCGAACGTCTGAGTGTTAAAGGGGGCTGTGCGTTTCAAAAAGTTAAGGCAGGGACCAGCAATTTTTTTTAATCGTTCTATTTTTCACTCGTTTTGCGTCAAATCTAATATTGATGACCTTATACTACTTTTGAATACTATGCAGAAACCTTAAAAAGTCTATGTGAGAACGCATGTAAATACCTTTGGAGAAAGAAAAAAACTGCTGCCATCATCCCTGCCTTTTCTCCGTGTGTGTCACGGGCCTTTAAAGAAAGGGTTTTCATTGCTTGTACACAAAAAAGCTTCAAGCTGCCCACTCACAACAAATGTTTTTGTAGGTGGAAAAGAGTACTTGATGAGAGCCCAATTCAAACTACCTTCGGTGACCGGTGAAGAAATGGAAGGCAGGAGACCTATCAAAATCCGCTTTGAAATCCCATATTTCACTACTTCGGGCATCCAGGTAATTACATTTGAGTGTGCTAACTTATTGGCCAGTCAATTTAGGTGAGATACCTGAAGATCATAGAAAAAAGTGGATACCAAGCACTGCCCTGGGTGCGCTACATCACTCAGAATGGGGACTACCAGCTGAGGATGGCATAATACGTATTATTGATAATTCCATTTAATTTAGCGTATTTTCTATAATTTAACGGCTCCCCTAAATTCAAGAACCGTGTTATAGCATTTTGTTTCTGACCAATTTTTGTCAGGCGTGTTCCCACTCTTTTTATAGCGCATATCACTGGTTACAAATTGGGTGGTAACTTGCTTGAGAGAAGTCTTCAAAAAGTAGGTCAAAAAGACAATGCCGAGAACACGATTTTGAACGCAAGGGGCCGTTTAATTAGAGAAAATACAGTATTAGTTTTTTATTTTATTTTTGTGTTTGTCACTGATCTCGAGCATGTTTGTGAACCTCGGAATAATATGTGTGTTCTATTGGTGTAATCTCTGCATTTGTTAATAAATAAGAATCTCAAGCTTGTTATTAATTGTGCGGTATTTTATTTAACACTTAAAAGCCGGCTTTTACTAATTTTAGAGTTTTGTTCAGAATTTAGTTATTTGTTCGTATTTTTTATTTACATGTCATTTTTTAAACAAAAACGCTTTTATGGTGCAAAAAATATGAACAAATAACTAAATAACTAAATTCTGAACAAAACGCTGAAATTAGTACAAACCGGCCTTTAAGTGTTAAACAATAAACTGAAAAAGTAAAGCGACAGTTGGCGTATTTTTAGAGCAAGCTGTGAGTATAAAAACAGAAGTTAGAAAGAGGTTAGTTATCATCCTGCATCGTTCTGTCAGCGATTACCGCACTCACTCTATTAATCCAATCCTTTAGATGGCACTGGCGCCAAAAAAATTTGACCCTAGTAGCGAATACCCTCCATAAAAAAATTCATGGGGGGAGGGGGGTATTTGCTACTAGCGCCTGAAATATGAACCAAATTTGTTTTTAAAATGCATATGTTTCTTGATTAGCCGCGTACTATACGAACTCCTGGCCCCTTGACACAATAATTTCCCTATCAGAGTTAAAAAGGAAAAATATTTAAAGCTTTTATTGATTGTAGAAAAATATTTGTAGAAGTTCAACAGTAACAAACAAAACAACAAAATTACTTCGCAGGCAAAACAACTATGGATATTTAATATTGTTCATTTTTCACTATATAGGGTGTTTTTTTAATTAAAGTTGTTTTAGTCTGTAAATTTTTTTATATAATCCTATTAAAGAAAATGTATGCTTGTTTGAAAGCCCTGAGTGTGCCATTGATAACGTGCTTTTTAGTTTTTTAGAATTGCATAATTTTGGTTGTGAAAAAAACTGATTAAAAAATTATGTCATTTATGTCATCAAAATAATACAAATCTTTGTCTCTGTTTAGAGATACCTCCCTTTAAAGTTAGAGAAGCAGACACAGTGTTAGGTTAGAGACGCAGTGACAGTGTTAGGGGACAAAATGTGTTGGATAACTACAGCGTGTGCCAAAAAAACGGTGTTTCAAATCTTTTTTTCAAACAACTTTTTCTCAATTTGTTTACCATACTTTTTCTAAGCGCCATATACCATTTTTGTAGCTCTTGAATAGAACTTTCAAACAAAAAAAGTTTTGTCTCCTTATGTTCAAAACATTTTGACAAAAGCTCCTCCGAGACAGTGGCAACATGTTTACTGATTTTCTTACGCTTTCAGCATGTTTTTTTGCATTCTCATCCTCTTTCTTGTTACAAATTGGTAGAAATTCGAACTCTGATGAATGAAGAGCTCAACGCCGTGGAAATCGACCAACGCAAAAAAGCAAAGAAACTGGTCTGCAAATGACGCCGAAGAAGAAGGTCAAAGTTCACTTCCTCTCTCCGAACAATCAACAGCAGCGAGTTATTCGATGTAAGGCCTTTCTTTCCGGACACTTCCAGCTCGACGTCTCTGTGCGTTTTCTCGTGGCGTCGGATGAAAAGATGTTCTCGCTCCAAGCTTTGTCATTTGATTTGTGTTCTCTTTACCGTGTTTGGTTTTAAGGTCCAATAATTTCGCAAAATGAAAGAGTTTACTCCGTTGGCCGATAATGTGACATTGCTCCTGACCACCTTCTGCTGCCTTCAAAGGAGGTCCGGAAAAGCGTTACTTAGATATGCAGGTACGGATAGAATTGATTAGTTCTTGTGCCCTGGAGTTGAACACGAAGCTTTCTAGACAAGGCAAGTGCGAAGGGGTATCCGGAATTTGCATTCAAGGTCAGAGGAAAGCTCCAGCAGTGAAGAAGGAATAAAAAAATGAGGCCAGATGTGCTCAAGTTACCAGAAGGAATTGATTTGGTATGTCAGGTCAAATTTTATTCGTAGTACTCATTTAACAAAAGGATTAAAATTTGGTACCAAGGTCTCGACGTTGGATTCCATGATCTTTGGCGGGCTAGTCATTTTACTAGAAAATTGAAAAAAAGACTTCATAATAATCAAGATTATAAGCCTGTAAAAAAATTCAAATCAGGTTATCCTTCGTCTTATGCATTCATTTTAGCCTGAGCCTATGAAGCACTAGATTGAAAAGCGTCGTTCAAAATCGAAAATTTGATGGACTTCGAAAGTTTTCTTTTAGAGCTAATAATTTCGAAATTATATTAATAAAAATAGTCAATGATTCAAATAGAAGGAGAGCGTCGTTTTATCTGGATAAAGAAGAGCATTTTTTTTCTTTCAAATTGCTTTTGTTAAAAATTTTAAAATGATTTGGTCCAAAATATTTATTTTGTCTATAATTTCCAATCACGATTCATTCCAATCCAGCTATCATTTTTGCTAGTAGCTCAATCAGAAACTCGCTCGAAATCATGATGCAGACTGGAGAAGAAGTATTGGAGTTAGATGCAATAATGGACGAGTTGAAGCGTTGCTTTGAGAGCAGATCAAAATAACCAAAATACAAATCAATTTCATTGTTCATTAATCCACAAGCCAAATCATTAGTTCAGCAAAATGAACCAATTTACTTGGCGCCGAAACAAAATGCCAGATTTACACTATTTAAAATTAAATTTTCCTACTTTCTGGCCTCGGCTCTGAAAAAGTTTTCAGCTCCGGCTCCAGCTCCGAGATTTATAATTTTCCGCTCCAGCTCCGGCTCCGAGCTTTTGAAAAATTCGCTCCAGCTCCGGCTCCGAGCTTTTGAAAAATTCGCTCCAGCTCCGGCTCTGAGCTTTCAAAAAATTAGTTCCAGCTCCGGCTCCGGCTCGGAGCTTTCAAAAAATTAGTTCCAGCTCCGGCTCCGGCTCGGAGCTTTCAAAAATTAGTTCCAGCTCCGGCTCCGGCTCGAGCTTTCAAATTAGTTCCAGCTCCGGCTCCGGCTCTGAGCTTTCAAAAAATTAGTTCCAGCTCCGGCTCTGAGCTTTCAAAAAATTAGTTCCAGCTCCGGCTCTGAGCTTTCAAAAAATTAGTTCCAGCTCCGGCTCCGGCTCTGAGCTTTCAAAAAATTAGTTCCAGCTCCGGCTCCGGCTCTGAGCTTTCAAAAATTAGTTCAGCTCCGGCTCCGGCTCAGCCGGGCTGGACCAAACTGTCCCCAAGACTGGTCGTCACTTTTTTCTTGTAGGCTACTAATGTGCTTCCTGGCGTCGTAGAAAAACTCAGCAGAAGTATGCAAATCCGATTTGACGATGTGCTTGAATCTGGTAAACCAGGAGAAGATCCCATCTTCATTGCATCGTCGTTCTTGCACCCATCTGTAGCATTTCTGGTGATGAATGAAAAAGCCGAAGAAAAAAAGGGAATGGAAGCCATCAAATCTCTTGCAACTTTACTTCAAATTGTTTCCTCTAGCACAGATATAAGTGCTCTTCGTACAGAGAGTGAAGCTGGTTATATTGAATCAGATCCTTTCGGATTTGGTTCTATTGAAAAAAAAAGTAGTTGTCACAGAATCTCCAAGTAAATTGTTGAATGAAGAAATCAAAGCTTACTTTGCTGATGTGAAAAGCTTAACGGCAAAAGCTTTAGATTATTAAAATAATCCTTCAAATGAAAGAAAGTTTCCTCTGCTTAAAGAGCTTTCACTAACTGTTCTTTCAGTGCCTGCCACTTCAGCCGGCGTGGAACGTCTATTTTCCTAACTGACGCTAGCAACAACCGGGCACAAAGAAAGTTCTGCACCATCGTCCATTCGGCGAAAAGTACTTTTAAATTACAACAAAGCCTTCATTGCTATTTAAAAATACGATTTCTTTTTTTATGCAGTCGTATTGATAAATTTGATTGTTTGTTTCATTCTCAGTACAAAACACGTTCGGTGCGGCACCGGTGTCGGTGCGGTCCCCGGTGCCGAAAATTTTGGGTCGGTGCCCGGTGCCGTACCGTATATCCTTACCGTATATTCTCTATTAAAGGCCATTAATATCTTTAATTTCTCTGCGAGATGACATGACGACCTTTTTTTAGAATGACACAAGACTTAGAAATAGGTGGTTTAAGTCATTTAGTAAAAAATGACTAAAAAGCCCTTTTTTACTTTATTTTAAATCATTTTTCACTTATTTTAACTTAAACCACCTTTTTCTAAGTCTTGTGTCATTCTAAAAAAAGGTCGTCATGTCATCTCGTAGAGAAATTCAAGACATTCTGTGGAATATGATGGAATTAGCGACTAAATAATTTTCCTATCTATGACCCATTTTTTGCCTCCGAAGTCAAATAAGCGTTACCCACCCATACATGCCAAATACTATATAAGATTAGCTATTGATAAGCAACATCCAATCTAAAAAATTTTGGATAAAAATTCTTAGGTCCGCACTTGTCCGGATTTAATTGAGTCTTTATGTTGTAAAAGAATTGAGATGTGTTTCAAAGAATTATCTACCGGAAACTGAATTAAGTTTTTTATTTATGACTTAGAAATTTTATTTGGGATAATTTCTTTAAATAAATCAAAACATAGCCAAACAAAATCATTGGCATTAAAATGCAAAGGCTTAAGCTGTTCAAAGTGCACTAGTGAATGGCAAAACAGACGCTGTTTGATGACTTAGTTTTGTAGTAAACAATCTGAAAATATTTTGTTTAGATGTTTGTAGAATTGGCAGATAAAATCTTTTTACTTGGGAAATTTGACGACATAGAACATGGAAGTGTTGGTGTCAGTGATCACTATTTCTTTGCACTCCCATGTAAAGTCGATCTGCAAACGAAAACAACACTACGTGCTCATGAGTTTTTCATATTGGTAGCCATGCAATTTTTTAACCTCCCTCTAGGATTAGAGGGATAATACAGTGTTTTTTGGTAACATATGGTTATTTTTAAAATGGCAGTTTGCGAGATAGCGCTTTTGATGGAATCTTTTTGCGAAATGGTCTTTTTTCAAATGCTATTTCGCAAAGAACTTCAATTCTCCAATGCTCAGTTTTTTTTGTTTGTTAAGTGCCTAATCTGTTCGTTATGACCTTATGCTTTTTTACGTTCAACAATTATGTTTTTATATAGGGTTGTCGACTCGACGCGTCGGGTCGAAAATTTCGATGGGTCGACAGCCCTATTTTTAAATATGTTTTGAAATTTTTTGTAAATTCAAAATTTCATGATACAGTCGAACCTCAATATAACGAAACCCCAAGGGACCGGCTTAAGGGTGTCATTATATAGAGGTGTCGTTATATCGAGGGTTCATTTGACTAGATTTTAGTCAAAGCTGACCGAATTGGTCAATTTTTGGGTGTCGTTATATCGAGGGTGTCGTTATATCGAGGTTCGACTGTACATGTCATGACTGTAGTCCACTTCTGTACCGATTTTTCAACTTGGTTTCTTACAAAACCAAGACCTTGTTTTATTAGAAATTAAGTTGAAAAATTCTTACAGAAGTTTATTGATTAGGAAAAAGTTTGAAGTGGCGGGCACCAATTTTGAAAGCGTGGGCATGCCCCTTAAACAAAATAACGTAAAAATCACTTGTTTGAGTTCTGACTCAGCAATAAGCTCCGCTGACACTACTTCTCCAATAGACACGGCTTCTACATCAAATGAGTTAATCTGAATATTGGTTTTGCAAAGTCAAAATAGTCAGCAGTTTTGACACAATAAACTTACAGAATCAGCTTCGAACAAAGCTGGTCGTGTAGCTGGCTTTTCTTCAAGAATAATGTCTGGATCTAACATAAGTGCCCTTGGCCCAATGTCACCCATTTCTCCAGTTAGGTTGAGTCGAACCACAAAATTCCTGCCAGTGATTGTGGATTTGCCTGTGACCACTCTAATGCTGTAAATCACAACTAAAACACATTCTCGTTAGTGTCTTCATGGTTGTTCTCTCTAAATGAACAGACTTGCACTTGGTGGTTGGTCTGGGAAGATGGCTGAAAACTCAAAAACAGAGAATTTAGTCAATTCAATGTCGGCAGTGGGGAAACGAAGCTCATCTCCATTAACTGTGTCACACACTCGAATCTGCAAAAAATATATTTCCGACGTTTCAATTCTATTGAAATGGCCTTGTTTGTAAATTAAAAGTTAGTCAAATTTGGGAATTAGGCGAAAAAATAAAAGTTTCTAAAAATATTAGCATTCGATTATTAGAGGTTGAGTTTGTCTGAGGCACACAAAAATAAAGGATCATTTTGAGTTAAGAATATAAAACTAAAGTTGACACTTTATCTAACGGCACCCCTGGCTACCAGATGCAGGTGCCACTATATGGGGGGAGGGGAAGTCGGTGCCGTCCTATCTGTGGTTAGCTTTGATGAATTTCTTTGTCGGCCAGCCAAATCAGAATGAAAAAAATGTCGTCATACCCATGTTCGACGAGCGACAAAAAACAGACTAATAAAGATATTTGGCTGCTTGATACAGTCAACTCTCGATTTAAGAAACCCCTGGGGGCCGACAGAAATGTTCGTTAAATCGAGAGCCCGCTAATAAATTATTTTGAATTGTTCGTTAAATCAAGAGTGGCGAGTGGATACTATACCACCTAGCTCAAAAGCGCCCGAAATTCTTATCGTTTAGCGTTTTAGCAGCCAATTTTATTTTTGATTTCAAGTGGTGCTGGACACTTTTCGGCGAAAAAGTATTTTGGTCAAAATTCGACTTTTTGCTTTATAGACTAGCGCAAAAAAACGGTAGCATCTAATATCAAAACTATGTCTAATTTCTTTCTTTTTTTGTATTCTGGAGGTATCAACATATCCTTACTAACATATCCTACTGGTAACCAGGGTGACTGGCGCCTTAACATTCGCTTTTCGAAAAAATCTGTCTTGGAATATTGGGGATTTCACTGCACATGCTCTTTTAAAATACTAAAAATTTGTCTCTAGCGGGGCACTTGTGCGGGGTACTTAAAATATCATGCAAAAATAAACCCTAAAAATTACTGAGTTCTGCTCTTGTCCAGACCACTTTGACCCTTGACACTTACCTAAATTTATTAGTTGGTGGCTCGCTAGATTAGACGCTAAACCGTAAAAAAGATGGTTTTGCGCCCTTTAATATAAGTGGTACACAGTATAGTTTAGCCTCGAGAGCTTACTGTATTTGCAAAATGAACAGGCAAAAGAATTTAAAAAAATATTTGTTAAATCGAGAGCTAACTTATCAGTAGGAATTCCAAAAAAGGTTCGCTAAATCGAGAGTTACGTTGAATCGGGGCTTCTTTAAATCGAGAGTTGACTGTAGTCTGTTTTCACAACCCTACTTGAATTCAATCAACAACCTTTAGAAAGACATAAAATTTGCCCCAATGCATAGCAAAAATAAAAAAGTTGGTTTACCGTATATTTTCTATTAGACGGCCACCCTAAATTCAAAAACGTATTTGTGGCATGGTATTTTTGACCTATTTTTTGAAGGGTGGTATTTAATTCTGCACGCTAATCTCTGAAAAATGCTCGTTAATTACTTAAAAATGCCCGCTAATTGAAAATGGCCGCTAATCTCTGAAAAATGCTCGTTAATTACTTAAAAATGCCCGCTAATTGAAAATGGCCGCTAATTTCTGAAAGGAGGGGGTTGCACATCGAAGAGCGAATATTCTGAACACTCAAGTTCGATTCCCATTGGGTGCACACCCTTTTTTATCTCCTTTAATTTACAAGTTTGGTGTCAAAATTATCCTCAGACTTTTGTCTATCCAATAAAATCATCAAAGCATGATTTTACAACATCTGAAGCTTGTATCTAAGCTTTTCGATAATTGATCGTTTTAAGGGTTTTTCTTCGACTTGGTTGATTGAAATTTGGCGACTTTTTTTCTACAAGTCACACATTTCATGTACTAAAATGTAGCCAAAATTCTAGGTTTTCATTTGAAGTATCATACAGACGAAAAACAAACTCGAATCACGATTGGAATTCCAAAAATATTCAACAATGCTAATTCCTTGCCATACCCTTACAGGGCTGTCCCAGAATGCTTCAATATTATTTTTGGAACTGAATTTTTTGCAATTTTTATTTACATGATCATTTAAAACTTATGCTAAAAATGTAGCCCTGCTTCTTGCCATCATTTTCAGCATATGGTTAAAAATTATCATGTAATTAAAATTGCAAAAAACGTCAGCTCCAATATGATACCGAAATTATACCCCTCAAAAGTACTATTTTTGTCCTTGGTCAAACAACTGCAACAACTGCGTGTTTTTCTGAAGTGTAGAAATTTTTCTGATTGCTCATGAAATTTCGACTCTAGAAAATTACTAAACGCGTTGAGAAATAAAAAAATGTATGAAGGTTGAGGCGACATAAAAATAAATACGCATCATTTTGGCTGGTTCCTTTTCATTTTAATGGCCGTTTGCTTGAAATTCCAGAATTAAGGCATTTGCTGACAGTAAATCAGCGCTGGAAATGGTTGCAATCGATTGCTCAATAGTTTTTGGCCCTAAAACTCAGTGAACTTACTAAAATAAAGTAAAAAATAGGTTATGCACCCTATTTTCGCCCAATGGGTCTCGAACCTGAGAGTTCAAAATATTCGCTCTTTGATGTGCACACCCCCTCAAAATTGCCCGCTAATTTTTGGAAAAATACACGCTAATTTTTTTAGCGGGCATTTTTCCAAAAGTTAGCGAGCATTTTTCAAAAATTAGCGGGCAATTTTCAGATTTTTAATCTCTGAGATTAGCCGGCAGATTTAAATATTACCCTTTTTTGAAAACTTCTTTCGGGCGAGTTACCACTGATTTTGTAGCTCATCTCACTGGCTTCAAAATAGGCGGTAACTTGCCTAGGAGGAATCTTCAAAAAACGGGTCAAAAATTTAATGCCAAGAACACGATTTTGAGCGCGAGGGGGCCGTCTAATAGGAAATATACGATATTCGATTCACGGATCCTAACACCGAAAATGAAGCTGATTCATATTCTGATCATTGACTATATTGGGTTGGTCCATGGGTCATTATACGTAACAGACCATATTTATGTATGGGTTGCAAAATTTTTGATAAATGAGAATTGGCACTCAATTAATTGCTGGGTTTGAAAATAGAAATTTTGACTACACAATTTACGATTTGAAACCCATCGGTTTAAATTTTTGCGAAATAATCATTTATTAATTAACCGATGGGTTTCAAATCGTTAATTGTGTAGTCAAAATTTCTATTTTTCAAACACAGCAATCAATTGAGTGCCAATTCTCATTTATGAAAAATTTCGCAACCCAATATGGTCTATTACGTATAACCACCCGCGAACTTATGGACCAATCCAATACTATACAACTGTCAGTTGCGGTTTTTGGTGGAATTAGATAGGAAGGGCACAAACTTGTATTCTAGGAAATACGACTTTTTATAGGTCGAGATTTTGTTCACCTTTTGAATGCCCACAAAGTCTTCCGGCTCATGTTCCTCTGTAGGTGGAATGTTTAGACGTTCCTTGCTGACACTTACTCTTATCTTCCGAAGCAATCCTACCTTGGAAGATTTGAGCTGAAAATTTTCCCGTTCATATGTTTAACAATATCCATATTGCCTACCTGATAGCTAATGATATTGTCAGTAGGGGTTGGATCCAAGTTTTGCATCTGCAAAGAGGTTTTCTTGTCGCCGCACAACATTACCACGGGCAGCAAAGTGGAGCCATCGGTTATGGCCATTGAGAGAATCCAGTTGGACTCTAGCCTTTTTCCGGCTTTTTTCCTGCTTATTTTTGTAGAAATACCTTCCATTTCTAAATTCTAACTTAAAAATGGACATTTGTGAAAATACCAATTTTCCAAGGCTGTATCTGAACTCGTAAAATTTGAACTGGTAAAATATGAGACATGTAAAATTATAACTGGTAAAAACGAGTTTTGAGAAACATGAAACTCGTAAAATCGAGTTTTTAAAAACATCGTTTTCATGAGTCACAATCATGAAAGAGATCCGATTCATGTTGAATTTGATGTTGTTGTGAATAAGGCTCAAAAAATAAGCAAAGCAAAATCTTTTAGTAAGATAATTTCTCAAAATATCATAAATATTTTATAGACCACAAACCGGTCAATAATCGCAACGACGTTTGCTGAAAAAATCGTTCTGAATTATTGATAAATCCGAAACCACACCAACCTCCAAAGGGACGGTGAGTTGCGTTCAAATAGCTTGTTCATAGACGGTCATTATTTCTCGCACTTTTCATTCCCGGTTGAAATACTGACGAATGCAGTTCGAGATCGCTTGCAACATCTCCATGTAAGATTCTTTTGTTTTTCTACCCATAAAAATTGCAATGGCAGGCACAAATGTATCCTTGACTCGTATATGCAAGATGTAGAGTTGAAGCCATCCTACAGGCCGGCTGAAGTAAGTACAATCACTAGCAAACGACTGACACAGAGAATTTCTGGAAAGAAACGTATTACAAACATTAATTTTTTTCAACTACAAATATTACGTCCAGCATGTATACAAATAACATAACCACCATACGACTGTTTCCACGCTGAGCACCAGAGTCATACATAACGAAAGCGGTTCCATCCACACGAGATTTCCATAATCTAATAACACAATAATGTTACCTGTTTCAAAGAAGGAAGGCGTAATCCAAGCTTAGAAGAATCGAGCGCGAACGTCGATTCATCAGAAATGCCTTCTGAAGCTGTTGCGATTATTGACCGGTTTGTGGTCTATAAAATATTTATGATATTTTCAGAACTCTTAAATGCTTACTAAAGATTTTGCTTTGCTAATTTTTGAGCCTTATCCACAACAACATCGACTTCAACATGAATCGAATATCCTTCATGATTGTGACTTTCTTTAGTTTCGCGATCGTAGACTTGTTGATTTCCATCTTAAGTTATTCTTGTACACACCATCTTGGCACAGCAAGGCTTGCGACAGTAGTTAAGCACCTCCAGAGACATGACACTGCCCATTTCATTGATCCCATCTATCACAGACTGTTAATAAAGCCTTGACCCTTAAAGGGTAAAATCGCAAAACTATGTCGGGGGCAAAAATAAAGTTTACGTGCGTAGAACATAATGACTTGACCTCTTTGACTGCTGATAAACGAAGCTTAGCCCCTTCGACGAGCTTGCATGGCACTTGCCTTTTTCATTATGAACTCGATTTACTTGGCGATTTTCTGGAAGCGAAGGATCATCTGCATTGGAAAGCTGCTCTTAATAAGATTCTTCGTCCAACGCTGGCTATCATCACTTGAGTTTCCAAAAAACGTCTATTTCATCCTCACTTTTGCTATCCATCTTAATTTGCCTAAAAAGAACAATAATAAATAATGCAGAAGCACATATACAACAGCCAAGAACCAAAAAAAACGCCCAATACATGCAAATATGAATCACAGAGATTCCAGAAGATCGTTTTACGAACTACGAAAATGTGAGGAAACAAATTTACGAGTTCCATGTTTTACGAAACTAGGTTCTCCAGTCCATTTATTATCGAGTTTCATGTTATTCGAAAATCGTTTTTATCAGTTCTAGGATTTACCTAGGATTTTCTAGGTTTTACCAGTTCAAATTTTACTAGTTCAGATGCAGCCATTTTCCAACCTGTGGTCAGCAATTCCTTGATGTAAGGCTCTTCATCGGCTAATCTACGACGCAGTCTGGCTTGGCTGAGCACATAACGGTAAGGGGTGTGAGTGGACTCTCTTAGCACAGCATGGTTGATCATCCACTGAGAGCTGGTTTTTGGCAGTTCCACTTGGCTTTTTTGAAATATTTCTTGGAGCACCGAGAAGCCTTCGTACAGTGATTCACCTGGGAAAATAAAAAAGCGAAATAAAAGCAGAATATATTTTAAAAAAATACCAAATTACCAATTGGAGTTGGATTAAAGAAAACTCGAGCACCATAGATCCTTCCAATGCTGACACTTTCAACTTTGAAGCTCACATCCTACAAATTTAGTAAGGTCACCGGCGAAACTGGCCCCTCACGAGGGAACCGTCCGAAAAATCCTCTGCAAACCCTCCATATTTTAAGGCGCTCCTAAAATTTTTCAAGACAAAAAACAGGCGTATAGCCACCTCTAAGTTTAACCACAAAAATTTTTATTTTTGATGCCTTGATCCTCCAAGCTGATTTTTATAAGATTCTAAGCTGTAAAAAAATCAGCTTGCGGGACCAAGGCATCCAAAAAATAAAAATTTTTGTGGTTAAACTTAAGGGCGGCTATACGCTTGTTTTTTGTCTTCAACTCATCGAAAAACATGGAAATGTTAAGAGAGACTTAAAATATGTAGGGTTTGCAGAAAACAGTTCGAATGTTTCCCCTGTCAGTCAAAATCCGTCTTACTCACAATTTTCTCGTCTGATTTTCCATTGATTGCATTATTGTTTTCGTCAAAATAAAGTCGTATAAATCCAGTCTCGCCCAAGTCTCCATACAGCTCCATCCTAATTTCAGGCTCTGAGAATTGGATTTTGTTGGGTATGAGACGCAGTTTTCCTTCATAGGTTATCACTAAAATAAATTTGATACATAATACGGGGTGTGTCAAGAAATTTGCCTACTTTTAAATGGCCATAACTTTTTTTCTTGGGCTTTTTTCGAAATTCTGTAAACGCACATCGACTTAGTTTTTGATGACAATTTTTTTGATATATAATGTCAAAAACACGATTTTTAAACACCCCCTGTGGTTTGGGTTCTGGCGTCTGGATTGCGTTTGGAAGGGCACGGCCCAAACCACAGGGGGTGTTTAAAAATCGTGTTTTGGACATTATATATCAAAAAAAATGTCATCAAAAACTAAGTCGATCTGCGTTTACAGAATTTCGAAAAAAAACCCAAGAGAAAAGTTATGACCATTTAAAAGTGGGCAAATTTCTTGACACACCCTGCACAATTTTATAAAAATCCTTACAAGGCAAAGGCTCCACACCCAAGTGAAAAGCAAGCAATTCCCTGAATGGTTGAGCCCCCTTATCCGTGCTCTTCCACCTAAGCCATTTGCCACACATCACTGCAAACTGTTCTTCGGTGTCTAGATCTTTTAGCTCCACAAAATTCAGGAAATAGTCTGGTGAATCTCCACTTCCATCAACCTCAAGGCGAATTTTAAGCAGCTCGCCAATATCTCCGAAATCCACTTGAATAAGTGACTCTGACGGCACCTTTGCCATTCTACTGTCATAAACCTCAGTGGTTTTGCTGTGCCCTCTTGTGCCATAGCCAACTACGTTGAGGTTTGAAGTGGTGCCACCCTTGCCTGTAAATTTAGAAACATGAAATACTATGATAAAATACTGTTTCAAGTTTAGATATAATTGTTTTAGACAAACCTG
The DNA here is from genome assembly GCA_029231635.1 of Ditylenchus weischeri. Lineage (NCBI taxonomy): Eukaryota > Metazoa > Nematoda > Chromadorea > Rhabditida > Anguinidae > Ditylenchus > Ditylenchus weischeri. The sequence goes on from JAMRYI010000096.1 coordinate 307,651, forward strand.
AAGCATTTCCACTGTGGATTATCTGAAATTTGGGAAATGTAGGCAACCACATACGAATGTGAAAATCTTACCAATTCCCACCTGCCCTTTGTGACCTTATTGTCCATTGGAATTGAGGTAATGTCGTAGAAGGCAGACAGTCGGATGCTTCGCTCAATTTTACCGTCCACTTGTCCGCTATCCAACCATTTGTTGCAGAGGAAAAGAAATTGACGTCCTTTTTCATCATCGCTTTCTTCTGTGATCAGTATCCTGTCTAAATGGCCAAATTTTTAAATGCAAAGTAAAAACCCTTATTTTTAACATCATACCAATAAATATGCCAGCACCATATCCAGTATGCTCATGCCCAACTGTAAGTCGGCCAATAACACCTAACCTTGTGGGAACATCCACCTAAACCTAAACCTTTTAAAGAAAAAAACGAGGTCAGCTGAACCTGAAAGGTGTCAGATTGATTCTGACGAAACTTTGGTTCAGAGCTCTGCAACCAATTTACATACTAAAAATAAAGTAATGAAAGTTGAAAATGTTGGACATTCACACAAACTTTGATGAAAAACCTACTTCTTGGCAAAGATTAAGCCGTTCACTTTGACCCATATCACCGTACAAAATGAGGTAAAGGTCAGCTTCTGTATCCGCTGCCCATCGGTTGCCCGTAATTATTGTGATGGAATAAGTGAAAACTAAATAATATTGATAAGAAAAAAAAAAAGAATCATGACTCAAAATTTTTGATGCTAATTTCTTTTCGGCCACAAAGAAGGGTACAGTAGTACAGTCAAACCTCTGATACAGTGGCACTCCCCAAGTTCGACCAACAGCTGGGTCAGACACTTTTTTCACACAATTTTTGAAGCCTTTTTCCAGATGAGTTCGGTCAGTGTAGTCCAAAAAATCGTAAAAATTCCGATTTTGACTGTCGCTTCTAGAAATGACCACATTTTTTTAAATCAGACTCACGGTTCCCGGTGCAAGGGCACCCAATTTTTAAAAAGAGCTTCCCTTTATGGCAAAAATGTGGTCATTTTCAGGACACTTGTTTACTCCCCTTGCGTAAAACCAACTTTTCGCTAAGGCAAAGCATTAGGTGTAGACTGAGTCAGCACAAATTAGGACGGACTGAAACGTTTATGTCAAAATGTGCGTCTTTCTTTTCTTTTGTGGGTATCCAAGTAGTCAGTTACTTTGGTGAAAACGTGCTTTTGAAGCAGGCCCCGGAGTAAACAACTGCTATTTTCAGAATAATTGGCAAAATCGGAATCCTTGCGATTTTTAATAACGGACCGAACACATCTCACAGCCTTTCAAAATTTGAATTTTAGTGCATTAGGGAAAATTGGCGCCAAACGAAAAGTTGTCGAAAATGGTCGATTTGAGGACTTTTTTTGTTTCATGTCTCTGATCTGGTTTTCTCCTTTTGCATGTTTATAGCCAAAATATTCCTCACATTAAGGGCTTTCGAATGAGCCATCACTTGCATATAAAAAAGTTAAAATTTCAAAACCACAATAAATTTCTGTAAAAAATTTTCAAAGAAATTTCGGCCTGACTATAGAATCCGAACGCCACAACGAACACCGCTCCCCCCCACGCAGAAGGGTCAGATAAAGTATATAACCTTATAATCGTGTTTCTCGACCCCGATTTAATGAGAACGCCGCGTGTTTAAAGGAAAGTGAGATGCGCGCACTCACTTTCCTTAGACATAATTCCGAGAAGTACTCTTCATCATAAAATGCATACAGAGTCTCTTTTTGCCACGGCCCATTTTGAAAAACATGGTAAGACAGCAAAAAAATAGAATCATCCACTTTTTTATTAGTTTGCCTTAAAGTGGCCCCTCTTATTTTCTTCCCCTCCCTATACACCCCTTATTCGCCTTTAAAAATTCAAAAAGCGCCAATTTAAATTGTGAAACTTTGACTAAAAAACCATGATTGCATACAGAGTCTTTTTTGCCACGGTTTCCTTGTGGTTCGAATTTTTTTTTAAAACACGAGGCTTTCTCGTGAAATCGGGGTCGAGAAACACGAATATGAGGTTATCTCCCCCGCAACCGAAATTTCTTCGCCTCATTGACTTTATTGAGATCTTACCAAATTTTTCTGTCCAAATTTTCTCAAACAAAACCGGAGACTCGATAGAAGAGTAAATTTGCTGCATTTTGGTACCAAGGACGTATGCAAATTTAGGGTGTTTTATGCAAAAATTAGATGTAAAACACAAAAACCCCTGTTTTTACTCGAAAAAATGCCAGTTGTTTGCTTTAAACGATCTCTAGTTTCTAAAACTTTAACTTTACGAAAATCGGCACAACTTTTAGAGTAGCTTAAAGTCAGGGCTTTCTTCTTGTGTATTGAAAAGTATTTAAAGAATACAAAATCGGCGATTTTCATACAAAAATAAATTCATCCTTTTTTTCACAGCAAAAGATAGTCACCACCAGAAGAATCTGCTCAAAGTTAAATGAATCGTTCCATTCTGAAAAGTGTGCCGCAGCCAAGAAAACATGGTAAGTAAGTAACCAAGTAAGCTAACATTCTGAGGGCTTCTGAAGCAATAGCAGCTATGACGGAAGCAAGTAGTGCCAAGTCGATCGCAAAAGAAAAGTCCAGCGCAAGAGCAAAGGAAGCAGGGAAAATCTGCCATCGTAAGCTCCTTTACGTTGCTTTCCTGGTTATGTGGACTCTTTTGTTCTAGTAGACTAATGGTCATTGATTTTGCCCACTCGTGGACTTGGTAAGTTTTTTTTGCAATTAACTGTGGTAATTTGGTGGTGTAAGTAACTTTTGTTGGTATGTGTCGCCGAAATTCATTGCGTTGTCGACTCCGCCACTTGATCTGCGTGCTCTGAGTGGGATTCTCGGCAAGTAGTATTTTGACCAATTATGGTCGTGATGCTAAGGGTTGCAATATGAAGCGACTGCAGTTGGCTTTTGGTGGAAGCAGTTAATTCAATGACTCGTTCGAAGCAGGCTCTGGCGATGACACGTAGGACTACTTTGCTCGGCCGTGCTACTTCTACCCTGCTGCTGATGTCTTGCCCGAAATAAAGGCTCCGTTGAATGGAAGTTGTCAACCTGCCGGTCTTAAGAAACACGCAATCGTTCTGTATGTTCTGTTGTTCTTCTTTTCTAATGAATTTTATCTTTTGTTGTGATGCTTTGTGATGCTGTAGAAATAAAGATGAGAGTTTTGAGTTTTTTTGTTGATTCCTTTTCGTCTTCATTAACACGTGTTGGTGAACTAGTTATAGTATGTTAAAATATCATCCACGAAATCTATGTAACATCAAAACAGAATTTTTGAAGAGAGGCATATGCTGTGATTTGGCTAAAGAGAATACCGTATTCTCTCTAATAGAAGCGCACTCTCTATAGACTTTGTGGTGAGGACTACAAAAAGGCTGCAATTCAAATCAAAGTCAAATCCACTGCTTCAAAGAAGATGGGCCGGTTCCAAGTGGTCAACTGAAGCTGAAGCTGGTGCGCGAGGAAAAAAACTGGCCAAGCTAATGGAAGAAGTGGACCTCGGTGAAGAGGAAGAAAATATGATGAATAAAAGCGATGCGTCCATTGAGTGCTGATTGTTTTTTTTTCATGGTTGTAAATAAAGAAATTTTTGCTCAATACTGTGGATTTTATGAAGGGGTTGAAAAATAGAAGCGCACTCTCTATTAGAAGCGCACCCCCCGAGGGAGGTTGAAAAATAGAAGCGCATGCGCTTCTATTAGAGAGGATACGGTATCTTTGCTCGGCCGCCTTTTACGTTGCTTTCCTGGTAATGGTTATGTGGACTCTTCTGTTTTAGCAGACTAATGGTAAAAACAGCAAATTTCGGTGAAGAAAGGTCAAAAAAGTTAAAAAAGCGCGTAAAAACAGCAATTTAATTCTTGGCGTTCTGTTTGAGTTGAAATACAAAAAAAATTATATTTTGAAAGGCTGTGATCTAGAAAAAGACTTCGAAAATTGAGATAAAAAAATGTGTGGGATACGGGGGTCGAACTTGAAAGAATGTCACTATATTGAGTACTGTATGCAATTTTTGAAAAATGACAACGAATTTCTAATCGCTTGTTAGCTGATCTACCGACCTGCCCCAAGCTTTTTTTTTCAGAATCAGGTTTAAGATTTAAAGGAAGTTAGGGGCGAGGCTTTCTCGCAGCAGGTCCCCCTATCGCGGTTTCGTCCCCAAAAGTGGCTCAGGCTATCTATCATTTTTGTGTCTAGTTTAAAAACCAAAACATACCATCAAAAGTCTTTGCTGGTTTCTTGTCCAGCATTTCATTAGACAAGGACGGCTCCAACATTCCTCCCTTGTCCGCCATCAAATAATTAGTTCCGTGCACTTCTTCCCTGTCACTTCCCGAGTCAATTCTCTTTTCCATTACAATGTCCAAGTCTTCAGCACCCAGCAGTTGGTTGATGTCTTCATCTCCAGCTTGGGCTTGTCCACCTGCTGCAACTTCCCCATGGGAGCTATTTGCTTCATTCAAATATTCTTCTTGGTCATTTTCTTCTTCTGGGTGGATCATTTCGAGATCATCACTGAATTGAGTCCTTTTTAAGTTTTCGCGGACTGAATATCCCCGCCAATTTTTCTGTATTTTGGTGGCAGCTTTGGTGAGCTCGGTGGAAGAAGTGTTGCTTTCACCAGTTGGAGGCCTTTCTTCTTTTAGTTCCTCTACATTTACTGGTGAGATAGCACCACTAGGCGGAGGAGTAATCGAAAGTTCAGCTTTATTAGGTGTAGGCTCTGGCTCTCCCGAATGTTGGAATTCAAGTTCGCCGGCAGGGGTGATTTCAGTTTCGTCAGTGCTAGAAACTTGTGATTGGTCTTCTTCCGCTATGGCTGATTCTTTTTGGTCCACTGGAATTTAGAATCAGTTGTGATTTCCGTAACTTGGGTTGTGAAACGCTAATTTAGCCGGTTAACTTAGCTCTAAATTCTCGCGAAGCGAATGCAATAAATCGGTAAATTAAAAAACATCTAAATTTTCGTGCGAGTTTTTATTTTTGCATCAAATTTCGGAGGTAGGGAAATCTAGAATTTCCGGATTTTAACCGCGGCCAAAATCCGGAAATTCCGGATTTCCCTCTACCTCCCAAATTTCAGGTCTACGGTGATGTTTGTCAAGCTTAACCTACTACTGGGATACAAGATATCTCCGATTCAGGAACGGGATTTTAAAATTTCCTTACTCCCGTTATGGAAAAAAAGTAATACTGGTCTGGATAAGGATCAAATTTTGTCAAATTTTACTAAATTTCCAAAAATTTTTAAAGGTTTATCAATTTTCGGTTTTTCGGGATATTTACCGAAAACGGGATTTTTTTGGAATTCGCGGTTGGCCGGCAGCGTTCGGGATTGATAAAATTTTCATGAATTCCAAACTGAATATCCCGCAAGATTACCATTTTATCGCCAGGTTTTCTTTCGATAATCCCAATCTGATCTGGTGTTGTCTGGTAACAAGCATAGACTTATTGAGATTTATCTGTAATAAACCCACAATTTGATTCTTCCTTGGCCAATTCGTCTTCTTCCAAATTTGCTCCACTCTCCGTCCTGTGTAACACATCCTCCTTCTCGTCTATATTCACTAGTCTATCTTCCTCACTTTTTTCATGCACCATTTCTCCAGCTAAAAGCAACATTCACATACCTATACAAAAATCCTTAATAATCTCTTCTGACCTTTATTCCTCGCATCCTTGATGGCAGCCCCAACCTTAGAGCACACTTCTGGGTAGTCTTCATCTCCAGTGATGTCTGTATCATCGGAGTCTGGCCTGTGTTCTTCCTCTTGCTCAAAGAAAGCTCTTGGATTGTCGTGTTGTTCAGACGACTTATCATCCAAATCAGTGGACCTGGGCCTGCCACTATCACTATCAATAGTGTTGGAAGAAGAAGGCAGGGAATGGTGATGCCCAACAACTCCATTTGCTGCCTCTGAATTTCGACTCTTTGCTTTTTTGACCAGTTTTATTCTGTTGTTAGGGTCTGGGAATGAATTCTCGTCTATTTCTTCTAATTTGTTGCCATTTATTCGGATGGAGGATTGTTCCTTGGAAGACTGTTTAAGTCGGAAAAGTGAGTCCGCTGGACGACCAGCCTTTTCTCCAGCTGTCAAGGAGCTGCGCCGCTGGGGGATCCGGGTGGAGGGAGGCACAAGCTTAGAGGCCTTGCTTTGACGCTCTATGCTGTTGCTTTCCATAGAAGATGCTTGGCCTAAAAAGTGATTGAAAATTATTTTTGTCTAAGGAAGCTGTTTTGAACTGCAAACTAGTAGCCTAACAATAAAAGTTTAGTTAATAGTTAAATAGAAAAAAATGGTTTCATAACATCTTGTATAAGGAAGCTGTTTGGTGAACTGCAAATTAGCGCCTAACAATAAAAGTTTAGTTAATAGTTAAATAGTGTAATAATTTGCATGTTTATGCTCATGGTTTTAACATCCTCTATCATATTTGATTTGTGGACGGGTGGGAAAGGGTAACGCAGGGTTAATCTTATGAGTGCCCATTTGGTCACAAGGAAAAACTTTTTTTAGTGTAATATTTTTATTTGCATGTTTATGCTCATTCGAAGCTCTTTCAATGGTGGAGGACCTTTCGCAATCAGATTTGAAGATTGCTTTCGCAATCAGATTTGAAGATTGCTGTGAAAAATTGAGATTTTGCCCTTTCAAAGTGAAAAGTGGATTTATATTTGAATTTCAAAATACGATATAGGCGCCTGCTGTCCCTTGTATACCATATTTCTTGTAATTTCTCTCCTCCCTAAAAATGACAAAATGTACATAAAATGTTTTTTATATCGTTTTGAAGCCATATTTTGTTATCAACCTATTGTTGCGATGTAAAAAAAACCTTGTACAGAATCAAAATAAATTAGCAACATCAATATCAGAATTTCTAAATTTCTTCAAAAAATTTCTTAAAAACGGAGGTGAAAAAAGAAGAAAAAACAATAGGAAAAAAGGTTGATCAGTTTTCTATTACACATCAATTTTTAGAATTTTTCGAATAACTTTAGAAATTCTAACATTGATGCTCCTAATCCAACTTTTAATTCTGCACAAGTGTGGCTTAAATCGCAACACCGAGTTATTGACAAAATATGGCACCCAGACAACAGTCGAAAAATACATATGAGGTACACTTTGTCAATCTTGGGGAGTACAAAAAATACGGTAAGAATCATTTTGTCGCGAATGGCGATCTGCGCCACTTGAGTTGGTGTCATTTTGTTGTTTGTGCCAAATGATTTGGCGCCATGTTTGATCGACAACAAAATGCATTGATATCAGTTTCTTCTTTTGCGAGACTGCGCCGATTGGTGTTTCAACCAAAAACAGTCTTTGTCAAGTGCCTCACCGTCATTATGCACCCTAACTTTATCGTCATATTTACTTTTTAAATTTTAGGAGGCTAGCCCAGACGATTTTTGACGTAACTATTTAGCCTCATGGCCTACCTACTCACCCTAATGGCATACTTACCCACTCCCTTGGCATAGGTATATATCCACCTACCCACAGGTGCCCATCTAAGATTTTGGGGTTAGAGCAGGTAAAATCCCAATTTTGGCTATATCAAACCGTATTTCTTATGCAATTTTAACTATTTTGACATAATTTTGATGTAGAAAAAATCAAAAAAAAATTTCCGTCATCCAGGTGGATATCCACCTGACCAGGTGGTACCCACCCCGTTTTTGGGTTTCGGTCGGTAAAAACGCAATTTCGGTCCTGTCAGATAAGATTTACCACACGATTTTGCGTATGTTAGGATGGTTTGTTTTTAATTTTGAAAAAGTTTATTTTTCAGGTCATCCAGGTGGATATCCACCTAATCCAATAATACCCACCTCAAATTTTGGGGTTGGAGTGGGTAAAATCGCAACTTTGGTTCAAACAAACCGGATTTTCAACATGATTTAAATTGGAAAAAATGGGTTGTTTTTCGTTTTTAATAACTTTTAATAAGTTTTAATTTTTAAGGACATCCAAGTGGATATTAACACACACGATGGTACCTGCACCAGGTTTTGTAGTTGTGGAAGCTAAAATTTCAATTTCGACCTTATCAAACCCAATTCCCCACACGATTTTAGGTAAGAAAAAATGGGTTGTTTTTTTTTAATTTGAATTTTGTAGGACATCCAGGCAGATCCAACTGGATGGACTACAAAATTCAAATTTTCAAAAAACAAAAGTAAATCATTTTTCTAAAATCGTGTGGGGAATCGAATTTAGTAAGGTCAAAAATGCAATTTTACCTACTGCAACACCAAAAAAAGAGTAAGGTACCCCTCCACCTGTTGTCATTTTGGTCTAGCTGACTGTTGGCGCAGCATCGCAAAAAGTAATGATTGTAGCCTGGACAATTAGTATAATAGCAAGATGGCTCGAAGCTAATTGGTGCCAACATCAAAATGGCGACAAATCGTTTGTCACAAACAACAAAATGATGCCAACTTAATTGGTGCCTAATTGAATTTGGTGCAGCTTCAAATTGGCACAGCGTCATATTGGCGCACGATCATTTTGGCAATCAGACATACTACCAATCAAAACAATTGCCAATTATTTGGATGAATGGTTGGGAGGGCAAATACAATTAAAAATAATATTTTCGTACCATTAAAAAATCAAAAAAAAACAAAAAATAACTTGGGATGAAATAGTTGAAAAACTAACTATTTTTGGCAGCTCTCCTGGAAAGTGAACTTGTCCTAGACAATTTCCCACTTAATCTATTGCCAATTGCTGGCAGGATTAATGCTTCATCACCTAAATAAATCTTAGATAACTGTGCCTGCATACACAAAAATAGGGTTGTCGATCGATTTATCGAAATCGACCGAAAATCGAAGCTTTTTCGATATTTTCGATAATCGATTATCGGAAATTTTCGATTTTTTCGATAATTCGATAATCGATTATTGAACATTTTCGGTATTTCGATAATCGAAAAATTTCTAATCGATCGACAACTCTGCACAAAAGTCACTTCTCAAAGTCTGATCATAGCTATTTTCCAAATGAAACTAACCATTAAAGTTAGGCTTCTCATTCCTAGGAACAGCCAAAGCCCTAGGCTCTTTGATTGCAAGCAACTGCTCCATGCTCACAATTCGCTCTCCACCATAGGAGTAGAGCTTGAAAATGGCTGAGTGGAGACCTTCACTCACCTCTTCCAGCAAAGAATTTAAGTCACGCCTTTTAAGAGGATTGATCAGTGTGCGATATATCTTGGTGGGGTGACCATTCAGCACAAAGAACACCTGCAAAAACCAAACACAGTGTGGGTTTTAAAAAGTACTTAAATTTCGTTTGTTTGTATCGTTTGTTGTACATACCGTATTTATTCTAATTGAAGAGCAAAGCTAATTGGTGCCAACATGAAAATGGCGACAAATCGTTTGTCACAAACAACAAAATGATGCCAACTTTCTCTACTCTAGTCTCTACTCAAAGTGCAGTCTTTAAATAGACGGGCACTCTAGAGAAATATTTTGCTTACACTTAACTCTCTTTCGCAAAATGATTTTTATCTTTTCTCTAGGTGCTTTCCATGAAAAAATAACTTTCCTGAAAAGTTTTTCAAAAACTATCTGGTTAAAAACTCATCCGGTACCGAATTTAGCTTTGTTCTTGTAAGAATATAGTAAAATACCGTATTTCCTCTATTAACTCCCCTCCCCCAAAGTGGGACTTTTGTATTTTATGTCATTGCCTATCGACCCACTTTTTTAGAGCATGTAGTATACTAAATTGTAGCCCAGATTCCCAGCTACATTTTGGTATGTTACATGCTCAAGAGTCTATTTAAAAAAGTGGGTCGATAGGCAATGCCATAAAGCCCCACTTTTGGGGAGGGAGTTAATAGAGAAAATACGGCAATTGATTATACAGTCGAGCTCAGTTCTCGGGCCGGATTCAAATGACGGATTATCAAGCGTAACTGATTAACGGAGTTCGACTGTACCATAAGTATTCTTAAGAGGCCTAACCTGTTTGGCAGTTATGGGAAGGAATGCAACACCCATGTTTCTATTAGCTGCCATTCTAGCTTTGTAGACCTTTAAGCCTTGCTCGTTTTCCTAAAATTTGGATTTCATGAAAGCATCTGTTAAAACATTTATCTACCGTATAACCTCTAATAGACGGGCACCCTCCAATAGACGGACACCCTTAAGGACCTATATTTCAGCCAGGAAAATTATTTTGCAAATCTGTTTTTTTGCGTTTTCTTGATCACCTCTATCTTAGTTGATCCCGCTTTTTAGATTTTTTGAGTACCCAAAAATCTTAAAATCAAAATATTTTTTTTCGATTTTTAGGGGTTGAAAAATAGACGGGCACGCCCGTCTATTAGAGGTTATACGGTATATCTGTCTACAACCTTTTGCATTTCAATTCGCATAAATTTTCGGTATTTCATAGCTGTTTGCGACAGAAAAGACAGAAAAAGCAATTTAGAAAGTGTTATTAGACAGCAATCAAAAGTTTTCGCCATTTTATTTAGTGGGAAAGCTCTGGGTGAGTCCGGATTCCGGAAATTACCAAGCACTCATTAAACTACTCGAAAGACAGACAAAATTTACTTTAATCTTCTATTTACTTTTTAGTGTTTGCAAACTTCAAAAAAAAATCTATTGAGAAAAAGTAAAGAAGTGAAGAATCGCATCGTAGGAGAGCATGCCACCATAAAGCCCATATATATAGTGCGTAAAACTGGCGAAAAGCAATCCGCTTTCTCTTCTTGAATAACTAACAAGACATTAGGGAAAAAGATTAATGTTTAAATTCTTAATTACAGTCAACCCTCGATTTAACGTCGGCATAAACGTTTCGGCAAAACTGTTGTCATGTACAAAAACAATCGGCAAAATCGAAATCTTTGCGTCATTTCGGACTAGACTGACCGAGACAACTGGCAAAAAGCTTTAAAAATTAGGGTAAAAAAATGTCGGACCCTAGGTGGGAACGAATTTGAAGGGGGGTGACGTTAAATCGAGGGTTGACTGTAGGGTTGGACTCGGTCGGTTTAAAAAAACCGGTTTTTTTCAAAGCCGGTTTTCGGTTCCGGTTTTTTCAAAAATTTTCGGTCGGTTAACCGAACTGTACCCGGTTTTCGGTGAATTTTTGTCGCAAATAAACCGGTATTTTGCTAAACCCGGTTTTCTGTTTTCCCGTTTTTTTGAAACCGGTTTTCGGTTTCGGTTTATTTGTCAAAAAAACCCGGTTTTTGGTTAACCGACCGGTTCGGTTAACCGACCGAATCCAACCCTAGTTGACTGTATCAGAAAAACAAAACTAAAAAAAAGCAGCTTCGATAAAAAAATTGGGGCTAAAAAGCCTAATTAAAACAAATCCCGATCTTCTGGGCTTTAACATTGTAATAGATGGGCTACATTAAATGAGTTTCAAACGTGTGGTGGCGAAAATACATATTATAGTGGATGTTTTGATTAACATCCAATAATTAGAAAAAATATTGTTACCGTCCATTCAGCACTTTTAGCAGTGCTAGTTGCACCTCCTGATAGATTACTGTGTTGTCTGTCCATTTGACTGTTGCCACTGAAGTGGGGTCGCCAGTTGCGCAGTCTTTTCTGCTCCAGGGCACTTTCAAAGTTGACCTTTCTCAGGGTTTTTGTAGAAGAGGCCACATATCTAAAAAACATCGGAAAACATCAGAATGCCACTTTGATCGGCTCAATCGCTCAGAATCCCACCCTGAACCATTCCAAACCACTTTCAACCAGTATGGTAATTAACTTAAAACCCAACCAGTACCCTTAACCTATGTAAAGTGATTCTGAATGGTTCAGAGTGGGATTCTGAATGTCGTTCAATGCGGGTTTAAAAAGAGTGCTTTGAGTGGCTTTTGGCATTCTTGGGTGGGATTCTGAGCAATCTCAGTCATCTCTAACCATAAAATTTGAATTCCCGCAAAAATTTTAAGATCTAGGGGCAAAAAAATAAATCTATGTGCAAAAACGAGCATTCTATGGGCAAAAAGTTCGAGAAACATATTTGAATTTAGTCTAAAGTATTCTTGTCTACTCTTCTCCTAACCACAAACCGAAAAAATAACAGGGTTGACCAAGTCAAAAATCGACCTCAAATTGACAAAAAAATAGACGTAGGGGCCCAAGGAAAAAATACCGCTCTTCCTTGACTAGAGCCGAGAATTGATGTAAAGAACAAAGTTGAGTAAACTTAAACGTACTCACCTTCCAAGGTGCTTCAACTGTTCAATACTCTCAATGTTGGTGCGACCAAAAGGGGTATGCAGGCGGCGCACTCCAAAAGGCAGGGAAATGTTGTGATTGAGGCTGTCCATTAAAGAGTTCATTGTGCGGTAGCGAGCCTTGGAAATAGGCACACGAACACCCTGAAATCAGGCTGCTGTTAGTCATGCATAGCACTAGTCAAGCTAATGATTTGAGAGCTGGTCACGCAATGGTAAGGGCAGCACAACAAAGAAGACATGCCAACTACTTAACGTTTTTTTGAAATTGTATTATGGACTTCTAATGGTTTGGAAGTCAACAAGCTCTAATTTAGTTTGTAAGCAAAAATTAAATAAGTGTATTAAAGGGGACTAAGCTACCAACATTTTATATAAAACAAAATAGGTAGTTGATGAAAATTGTTGATAGGCCGGCTAGTGGTCAAATTTTTTACCGTATTTTCTGTAATAGGCCGACTCCAATAGCCCGACGCCCCCTACTTTGAGAGTCTGCATCTCGGAACAGAGTCAACATGTTGCAAGGATGTTTTTACATTTTCTTAACTATCACGAGCTCTATCGATTCCGCTTTTCCAATTTTGGATCTTCACCCAAAAATCTCGAGATCGACCCCAAGTTTTTAAAATTTTCGTATAATGGAAAAACAACCCGACATGTCGGCCTGTCAGAGAAAATACGGTAATGGTAATTTTATTTATAGACATTTTTAAAGAAAATGAGCAAATCTGAAACATACAGTGAAATATTCATCGCCGTCCTTGTAGAAGAACACCTGAAAAAATAGCCAAAGTTTTGGTTAGAACAATGAAACGACAATGTTTGGTTTTGTCCACCTACCGTTTTAGCAGAATAGGGTCGCGAAAAAGTGCGATGGGAAGTGTCGGAGTAGGTTTTGATCATACCTGCAAACATAAATTATACTTATATATATTGTTCTCAATTAAAAAAGCTAGGGTCTTACTAAAAAAATTAGTAAGATCACTATATTGAAGGGTGTGGGTAAGTGGGTGATTAGACTTTATCAAAAAAATTAGAGCTCAACTAGTTATTTTTTTAAAAAAAGTATTATCATAGATTGCTCATAATATTTTTAAGAGCAGTAACGTATTTTCTAGCTCCTTGTATGTAAAAATTACAAAGAAAATTTCGGATCCAACTTTTTTTCAAAAATTAAAAAGTTGGCTGCGAGATTTTCTTTGTAATTCAAATACAGTCGACTCTCTATATAACATAAAACTCCTTATAACATAATTCTGGTTGGTCGCCCCTAAATTAAGCCAAATGGACTCTCTACATAACATTCTACATAACATAAAACTCCTCATAACATAAGTTTTTCTCGACCCCCAGCCCATAGATCGTTTCTCTATATAACATAATCTCCTAAAATGTCGAATTAATCGAAAGTTGAATTTGTTTTGAGAAGAAATTTATACATTGTTCTCGTGACCACCATTCATAATTTTTCAATTCCTTTTGTTTTGATGCTGTTGTGTAACTTGTTTTATTTCAGCATCGATATGGAAACTCCAAGCAAGAAGCGTCGCGTCATCTCTATGAATGTAAAGAAGCAAATCGTCGACGCTTCAGCGAAGACAAATCTGCCCGGTCTCAGCAAGCAATTCGGGCTGCCGGTGCCAACAGTTCAGTCAATTCTTAAGAACAAAGCGGCCATTCTCAGCGCAGTTGAAAAGGGCGGAGATGAAAAACGTGCGCGGCTTAAGCCGGTCAAGAGCGAGGATCTGGAAGAAGCTCTTCTGCTGTGGTTCAAGGACGCCAGAACCAAAAATGAGCAAATGTCGGGTGACGTCCTCAAGGTATGTTTTGGGTTCTTTCTTTCATGCACGGTTTTCTTGTTTCAGACAAAAACGATGAACTTGGCTAAGATTCTCGGCGTCGACGACTTCAAGGCAAGCAAAGGTTGGCTAAGCAAGTTCAAACAAAGGCACTCTATCGTTTTCAAAGGGAATCAAGGAGAAGCGGCAGAAATCGACTTGGAGGCACTCGGCAATTGGCAGCAAGAAATCCTGCGCGAAGCCGACGACGTCTTCAACGCAGATGAAACAATTATCTTCTAACAAAACTTTGGCATTCAAGGGTGGGTTTTCGAAGATTTGTTGATTTACTGATGGACATTGCGTTTTCAGGAGAACGGTGCACGTCGGGAAAGAAAAGCAAAGAACGCATCACAGTCCTTGTCGGGAGCAACATGAGCGGAACCAAAAAACTGCCCCTTCTGGTGATCGGCAAGTCAGCAAAGTTTCGTGTGTTCGTGAACAAGAAAGTTTCGCTCGACTACAAGGCCAATCGCAAAGCGTGGATGACTGGTAATATTGTCTTGTGGTTTGCATGGTTAAGGATTTAAGGATTTTCAGCGGATTTGTTCGAGGAGTGGCTGAAGCAATGGGATCGAAAACTGAAGCGTGAAGGAACGCAGGTTCTGCTTTTTTTGAACAACTTCTCCGGCCATTTGAAGATCCAGCTGGAGCAAATCACGATCAAGTTCCTGCCACCAAATACGACTGCCGCGTCTCAGGTTCATTTTAAACGATTTACAGTGGATAAACATTCTGTTTTAGCCAATGGATCAGGGGATCATTCAGAACTTGAAGGTCCACTATTGTCCCTTTCCCATCCGTGAAAGGATCGCCGCTTTCGACTTGAAGGTCAAATTCAAGATGGACCTTTTCAAAGCTCTTCAGTTCCTGCAAAGATCTTGGTCAGATTTGAAGCAGGAAACGCTAGCCAATTGCTTTAGGAAGGCCGGATTTGTAAAGAATGTGCAGGTTGATTTTTATTCACTAGAGATGAACATAGTCATGGGATTTAGGCTGCGGAACCAACACTCGAAGACCTAATCGACGCAAAAGTCGAACCTATTAGAGAAGAGCAAATTATGGGAGAAGAGCCAATTGGTGGTCCAATCAACGAGCTGAACTCCCTGTGGGCCGAGCTGGAAGCAATGAAGCTGGTGGAAGCAGGTCTCAACGACTATTAGGTGGTAGACGATCAACTGGAAGCCGGTGGAACACGCACTCTGGCAGAAATCGTGGCGGACGTCCCAAAAGCGGATGCGGAAGAGTCGGAAGCGATCAGATAATGCTTGATTATTTCGCTTTTATTGATTTTCGTTTCAGTGACACTGAAGTGATGGAGATCGAAGAAGAGCCAGTGCCGCCAGTTACCACAGAAGAAGCAACCATCGCACTCAAGATCTTACAGTGATACGTGGATGAGAACACCAGGGATCCAGCCGTCCTCCATCTTACCGACGAACTCGACGATGTCCTGGCCCAATAACGCTTGAAGAAAATGAAACAAAAGAACCTCTTGGATTATTTTACTGTTAACCACTGATCGTTTGTTTAAATATTGAATTTTATTGTTGGTTTATTGTTGTTAGAAACTCTATATGACATAACATTTTGGCCGGTCCCTTGAGTTATGTTATGTAGAGAGTGAACTGTAGTTACTTTTTTGACCAACTAGGGATTCCTTTCCTCCTCTACCTCCTCCAATTTTTCGAATTTAATTATTGGACGATATCTTTTTGTCTAAAACGAAAAAAGCGGGCACTTTTCCCCAAACGCGGGCATTTTTCCGTTTTAACCTTCAATTATTATGCGAACAAGTGGTGTGAAAAATTAAAAAATTGGAGCCATCTCGGAGCCACAGCTAGAAAATACGTCACTGGTTCAGAGTCTTAGTTGACTCCTGCGTGCATTGCATGTTTTGAACTAAATTTTGGACGGACTCACCTAGACTTACGAGAGTCACGGAGACGCTTGTAAATGACTAGTGTTTATCAAAAAAAATTAATTAAATTCGATCGATTAAAATCACATAATTGGTTATTTTTTTTTCATTTGTTCATAAGACAACCTGTTTTCACAAAATTTTAAATTGGTTAATTTGCCGATTTATTAGTGTTTATCAAAAAAAATTAATTAAATTCGATCGAATCACTAAATTTCTTCATTTTTCATAGAAATGTTTTCATTTTAATTGGTTAATTGCCGTTATTTTATAAAATATATGTCTTTTTAGAAAATATATAGAAATTCGAGCGAGTACAGTTGCTTCTAAGCAGACTCTCGATAGTACTGTAGTAAAGTGCCCCAAGCACATTGCTTGTAGAATAATATTTAACTTACAGGACCATGGTTTTTGCGTGCAGTGGAATGTGCACAATTTGAATTGGCGGGGACAGTTCTCTTTGATCTCTTACTGTGCTCTTTTGGGTTATCTCGAATGAATCGAAAGAGTACAGTAAAGGGAGTATTTCATTTTGCCCGCTAATCTCTGAAAAATGCCCATTAATTTTTGGAAAAATGCACGCTAATTTTTTTAGCGGGCATTTTTCAGAAATCAGCGGGCAGATTAAAATATTACCCGTACAGTAAAAGACGAAAGAGAACTATTCCCCGCCAATTCAAATTTTGGACATGACGCTGCCCGCAAAAACTGTGGTCCTTTAACAATTGCAAAAATTACAGTGATCGGATTAATTTTAAGGAGAGTTTTGAACTCAAAATTTTGAAAATAAGGACATTTGAAAATAAGGACATTTAAAAGCTATTTTATCTGGTGCTTATTGCTCTTTTGGCTCTAAAAAATAAAAATAAGATTTTGAAAATTCTAAAAAATAAGGGCAAATCTCACAAATAAGAATGTTTCAAAGCCCTGACTTTAAGCCATTTTTGTGAATTTTGACACAAGACTCGTGATTCAGATTTGCGAGTGAGGCTAAAAAAATTTAAAAAGCCATTTATGTTCAAGAAAATGTCTAATCTGTGCTTTATATTATAAAAATGAAAAACAGCCTTTTAGCTGGTAATATCGATGTGATTTGGACAATCCGCTCAGAAATATAGGGTCGTGACTAATTTTAATTTTTTTGAAGACGCACAATTTGTCGGAACAACCCAACAATTATGGACACGCAAGAACATCAATAAGCTTCACCTATAGCGCACGGGTGTGTGGGAATAAGGGGGACAGAGACAAAAGGCACTCACACACCGTTCACGGGCTTGGCCGGTAAATTGGGGAAGTAGAGTGAGAGGTGGGTGTGAAACTGCCTTGCCACACTAGCCTTCTGCCAACTACCTGAATGCGGAGGAGGAATGTCCGGAGGTGTCTCTTCTGCTACTAGTGTCTTCTTGTGGCTGCTCAGGCTTGGGCTGCTGCCCAATGACATTGAACAATCTGACTGAAAATATACATAGTAGTAGCAGTCACATTATTATTAATTACAACCCAGCTAAATACATCCTATATGTTGGGCGAGAGCTTGAAAAGGGCTTAATGAACCCAAGTGGACAGTTTTATGGGTTTAAGAGTGTATAACATTCAAGATGGGATTAAAAATTCTATCGGAAGTCATCCAGAATATTTGAAGCTTTTGCTTTGAAAAATTATTAAATCACTGCAAAAAATTTAAGTGATCCTTTTATTGACTTTTTGTGTATGCTAACAGAAAATTGTCGTTACTTTAATGATGGTTTAAAAAAAGATTACAGTCGAACTGCACTATAAGGCCACGCCGATATAAGGCCAATTTTGGTCGGCTCTCAGGGTGGCTTTATATCGCAGGTTTGATTTTACGAAAAAAGATGTTTTTTAGCCACAAGCTATAAATTTGTTCTAAAAGTCTCGAAAATTTGATATTCTTGCTTATTATCGACCTGATACCTTAAGGGCTATATTAATAGGTGGTACTTCATTCTGCCCGCTAATTTCTTAAATGCCCGCTAATTTTTGAAAATCGCCCGCTAATTTTGGAAAAATGCACACTAATTTTTTTTGGCGAGCATTTTCCCAAAAAATTAACAGGCATTTTTCAGAAATTAGCGGGAAGATTTAAATATTACCCTATTTTATATAGTATTTGGCATGTGTGGGTGGGTGGGTAACGCTTTTTTACTTCGAAGGCCAGAACGGGTCGTAGATAGCGAAATCTCTTTTGTCGCTAATACCATCGTGTTCCCCAGAATGTCAGCTTCCGTTTAAAAAAAAGAACAGGCGAAAAAATGAGTTCTAATAGGGGATATACCTATTTTTATGGATGAAATCATAGCCCCACATTGAAATTTCGAAATACTATAGAGGCGCCGATAGGCGTCTGTGGTCCCTTGTTTAATATAATAAACTGTATGATCTATTTATGAGTTTCAAAAAACGTAAACACAACAATAAAAAGTGTAAAAGCCTTAAAATGTTTAAAAATCATTGAAAAATAACAAAAAACTTAATTTTTTAATTTTTCTTATAAATATTTGCGATTATTAGTAGAATAAAAACAGAATGTTTTTTGAGAATAGAAGATTTTGGAAGAAAAACACTACATAAGGCTTCTTGTGACACAAGACTTCTTTTTGACTTTTGCCAAACTGCAGCCAGTGAAAGGTTGGACAGTTGTGGAAAGTATTACTTGCTCGCCTTGTTTCCTGTGCTTAATTACTGTTTATGGTGGCAATGAGTGTGTGCGCGTGTGTGACTTAGAAGCAATTATAGACCATACTAATCCCGAAGGAAGCAATAAAACATCAATTTTACACGTTTTGGCTCGTTAAATTGCCTTTAAGGGGGTTCGCTTATAACAATTTATTATTTTCCTTCAGAGATTGTTGGAGATTTTAAAAAATTGCAGATAATTTGTAAAACTTTAAAAAGTTATAAACTTAGAGGGGCGTGCACTTCACTGCAAAAAGGCAGGAATCAGCAAATTTTTTTAATCGTACCGTTTTATTTAAATTTTGCATGAAATAAAATGAGGCAGGGAATTTAAAAAACAGCGATGAACAACAAAACTTTCGAGAAATAGACCCCGTATTAGTTTTTTGAAACGCTCGGGCATGTTTCTTTAAAGGGGCATGCCCACGCTAATAAGAGGTGGTGCCCGAGAATTCAAATTTTTTCTTTATCATTGAACTTCTGTACGGATTTTTCAACTTGGTTTCTAACAAAACCATACCTAAAATTAAATTCTAGGCCTTGTTTTGTTAGAAACCAAGCTAAAAATCCGTACATTAGTCCAATGAGTAGGAAAATAATTTGAATCCCCAGGCACCACCTCTTATTGACGTGGGCAAAAAACATGGTTTTTGCGCGCAGCGGCATGTGCAAAATTTGAATTGGCGGGGGACAGTTTTCTTTTGAGTAAATCCAAACGACCCAAAAGAGTACGCTTCCAGACGTCAGAAAACTGTCTCCCGCTAATTCAAATTTTGCACATGTAGGATAACACATTTGTACAGATCAACCTCTAAATTATACTTATTTGTTACTTTAAAATTTTAAAAAGTACAAATCTGCTATCTATATCTTTTTACACAAAATATCACTTTTTGCTAAATCCATACTTGCTACAGTCAAACCTGGGTTATCCGACACCCCAGTTAACCGACACCCTCGTTTATCCGACACCATGAGCCCGATTTGGTTGGCCTGGTAAACCTACACCCCAGTTATCCGACACCTCGTTTATCCGACACCATAAGGGCGGTCCCTTTGGGTGTCGGATAACCCAGGTTTGACTGTAATCTCTTTTTATCATTAAAATGACAAAAAAAGATAACTTACACTGGAAGCCGAAAACATGAGATGGGTGGTGGTGTCCATTCAAAGTGCTATCAGTAGCAGAAAAGTAGCTATCCACATCGGTGAGAAGAAGCGCAAACATCAGTTATTAGCTCTTACATTGAACATTTTAAAACAACTAGTTTTTTTATGCCACTTTTCAAAAAAAAAGCACCGTTTTATACTAATTCACAGCCAAATTGTCTTGTTAAAATACACAAGAAGTACAAAAAATTATCAAGAATGGAAATGTAAAGTTTTTCGCTGGTTTGTAGCTCAGTCAACCATTCATTTCTCTTTCTAGTTTTTGTTGTTTTACATTGTTTTTGCTTGAAGTTGAGAGAAAAAAGTTTATAACGTTTGCGAGTTGCTATATCAACCACCCTTGTGCCTAATAATTGACTCTTGCCATATACATTCATTAAGTGGGCGTGGATTAATAGTAATTTAGTCTTAAATTATTTTAAAATGAAAAATTGGCCAGTTGTTTTGCAGCTTAAGTGTAATAGTGAAAAATAGATGAAGTATATTTGGATTGCACTTTTAGAGTTTAGGCTGCCGTTGTATAACTAAATTTTCGCTTTTTCTTCTCCATTTTCTTCGCTTCCATAAACATGAGCTGAGACCATAATTTTATAGCCTAAAAAATACCGAAATATAAACGTTTCAAGGGTCTGAAAAGTCTCAATGCACAAAATGTAGATTAATGCATAAAAAGGCTTTGTTTTAAAGGTCTAATAAAATACATAGTTTTTTCAAAACAAAAAAATTGCCGACGAAAATCCCAAAAGGTATTTTCGCTGTGGTTGAAATCCCAAAATTATTGATTTTTGCCGCGGATGAAATCACCAAAAATAGATACTACTTCCAGCTTTGGTTGGTGACAGAAGTCATAGTTTCATAACCTTAGTTTCAGTCACAAGTGTTTTTTTTTTATTGTTATCGCTTGTTGCATCGTCAGTTGCACAGTCAAAGCTGTATTTAAGAACACACTGTACGAGGACACACTCTATATAAGGACAGCGGTTTTTGTAATTTTTGGCCTCGGTTTTTTTAGTTTTTCATTGGCCGGTCCCTTGGGTATTGTTATACAAGGGACCACAGGCGCCTATCGGCACCTCTATAGTATTTCGAAATTTCAATGAGGGGCTATGACTTCATTCATAAAAATAGGTATATCCCCTATTAGAACTCATTTTTTTCGCCTGTTTTTTTTTTAAACGAAAGCTGACATTCTGGGGAACACGATGGTATTAACGACAAAGTGATTTCGCTATCTACGACCCGTTCTAGCCTTCGAAGTGAAAAAGCGTTACCCACCCACCCACACATGCCAAATACTATATAAGAAGATAAAGGTTCGACTGTAACGAAAAGCTAACGACATTTGTGCATGTATATATTTCAAATTGCATTTTCGATAATATTAAGTAGTCATTTAACTAGAGAGCGTGACGATCGATATATCGTATCGTTCAAAAACCAAAAACTATATATCGGTCTCGATTTTCGTAGGAAATATCGTTTGTCGATTTTTCCAATATCGTTATACCATATCGTTACGTACTAAATATCGCGATATATCGTTTGAGCTCCAAACTTTGGTTGATGAGAAATAATTTTATACGACTTTTTGCGACTTATTCGATTCCTCTTTTGCTTTCTTTATGCACCCTTTGCTCGTTCTTTTAGAATGAGCCTACTCTGGAAAATTCCGCTTGAGGGTGATGAAGAAGGATTTCTCTTCACAAAAATGTCGCTGAAGGAAGCAAAGTGCAATTTTTGTTAAGCGAACATCAAACTAAGCAATGCCGGCCCGACAAACTTGAAGGTTCATCTTGCCAAACATCCCGCCTACCAGAAGCAGTTTGGAGTGATGGAGAATGCAGAGGAAGCTAAAAAAGAATCGATGAAGTAAGGGCTAGAGAAGTTTGTTGTCCGAGGAACAGGTATTAACAATTGCCAATTTAATGACATGATGCCATTGCACCTGCTTTTAGGAAAGTTATCAGCAATTAACCGAAAGATTATGTATCTCGTCGTTTGCCAGAATCTGCCACTTTCCATTGTCGAAACCGAGACTTTCAAGCCAATTTTATCGTCTGGTGATCGAGAAAACCTGAGAAGTCAGCATTATCGTGAGTGGTAAGTAAGCTATCTGTTCACTGATGACAAACGTGTGAAGAGGAATCAACCAGTGCGATGATCGAGCTGAAGACCTATAGCGATCAAAAGTGCATTGACTCAGAGAGTGATCCGTTGAACTACTGGAAGATATTTTATTTGAATCTGTATTTGATTTTGTAAACTTATCGAACCATTATTTAGGATAACGAGAAGACATTTCCAATCTTGGCCAAAATTGCGCGTCGATATCTCTCAGCTCTTGCCACAAGCCAGTCCAGTGAGCAGCTTTTCTCAGTAGCCAGAGACGTCTACAACTACACAAGATCCAATTTGATGCCAGAGAAAGCAGAGCAATTAATATTTCTAAATAAGAATTTGCCCTCCCTAAAATACTCGTATTAAATTGTTTCCGTGTTGTTATCCGTGGGGTGGAAATAAAAATTCCTTCAGAATGGTACTGTAGATAGCTCTGGGAGGCTGCGCGATTTTTCGGGTTTATTATATATCGTTCGCCAAATTTTAGGGTAAAATATCGTTACGATATATTGTTCCCAAAATTCATATCGTATCGTTATATCGATCGTTGAAAATTTGTCCCAAAAATATCGTATCGTTATATCGTTCAAGGGAAAATCACGGTCTCTACATGGTTTATTCACGGCTAATAAAACACATTAAAACACACAATAAAACACACAAAAGATATTTTTTAAGTGTTTCGTAAATGGTCACAGCATAGATATCTAAGGATTAAAATGTTGACTGGCACACAAACTTGTGTACAGTCAAACTTTCCTAACACGTACCCCCTATAACACGTACACTTTTTTTGATTTGGTTGGATTTACCTTACCAAAAATGTTGACTGGCACACAAACTTGTGTACAGTCAAACTTTCTAACACGTACCCCTATAACATACACTTTTTTTGATTTGATTTAACCAAAAATGTTGACTGGCACACAAACTTGTGTACAGTCAAACTTTCCTAACACGTACCCCCTATAACACGTACACTTTCCTAACACGTACACCTTTTTTTGATTTGGTTGGATTTACCTTACCAAAAATGTTGACTGGCACACAAACTTGTGTACAGTCAAACTTCCCTAACACGTACTATAACACGTACTTTTTTGATTTGGTTGGGTTACCCAAAAATGTCTATACAGTCGACTCTCGATAAAGTGCCACCTCGATAGTGCCACTCTCGATAGTACACCTGATAAAGTGCTACCGGGCTGGTCCCAGGGATGGCACTTTATCAAAAATTATACACGTATTCTCTATAACACGTACCTTCCCTAACACGTACACCTGAGCGCGGTCCCCAGGGGGTACGTGTTAGGAAAGTTTGACTGTATTGAAAACTAACAAAACAATAAATACAATACGCCAACAGATAAAAGTCCAAAAAGTGCTGCTCTTTTCGAATTTTTATAATAAAATAGAACGAGAAATTCGAAATCAAAGGCGACGTGGACACGGCCTACAATCAAAAACACCTTTGATACTTTTTGGGAAATGTCCACTTTTTTGTTATCTGTGTAACAAAAAAAAATTCTTCATGACGTCTGGCTTCTAGGCTAAGCCCGGCTCGTAATGATGCTCAAAAATTGCGGACCGGAAGTTTGCGGCGCCGTATTAGAACATGCCGTCAAAGTTTGGTACACATACACCCCTGGATGCAATCTTTTTCAAAATAAAAAAAAACCATCCAAATAAAAAACTTGTCTATAGCTACAATCAGTTATTTGCCGTATTTTATCTAATAAACACCCTCCCTTGATTTTTTTTGTAGCATCGTGTTTTGACTCACTTTTTAAAAACTTCTCGTCAGCAAGTTACTGTAAGCTAGCAAAACAGGCGCCACGGGCGCCTTGAACTTAAAAAAAAACATTTATTACAATTTTGTTTAAAAAAAATTTAATCCGTGTTTTCACATTTTTTGTTATTTTTATTACTGAATTTTTCTTCCTCTACACGTAATTGTCAAGTGTGCCATTGCAAGTCAAATTTCGAATGGCCTTATGGTATTTTTTGGGTCATTAAGACGTAGTGCGTTCCAATATTCCTGTTTGTGCTTAAAACAAGTCGGTTCTTTTAGGTTAGCTGTGTCCAGATTTAAATAGTTATATAAATGCGCAAACAATTTATTTTCAACAGAAATAACAATAATCAACTCTCAACACTACTCTATAAATTCTAAATAGATAGATCGCGAAATTTCATTTATCTGGACATAAAAACATGAAAAGTGAAAAAGATATGTAGAATTAAAATCATTAAAAATCTGGACACAGATAACCGAAAATTACCAACAAGTCTAGGATGTTGTACTTTAGTGTTCCGGGAGATATCAGACATAGGTTGGCAAAAAATGGCTGAAAAGTGGGTTTGAACACAAAAGTTTTCGCAAAATCCAGGTCTAAATCGACCATCTCCAATTTGGAGGACAAGAAAAAAATTTAGAAGCCAATTCAATCATATGTGTTTATGCTTAAAAAAAGCTAAGATGTTGTACTTGAGGGTTCCGGAAAGATAGACGACATGAGTTTGCAAAAATTAGGAGAAAAAGAGCCTTCTATAAAAAGAGCGTAACAGACGGTAGTCCAAATATTAGGTTGTGTCAAAAGTTCTGTCGTTTTTGCCTTGGTCCCCTCTGTTGTATTTTAGCCAATTTCAATTTTGTGACATTCATTTTTGTGACTTGCATGTTAACCTCTGTACTGTTTTATTGTTTTCAGATGGACATCAATCATATTCGCCGTCTGATTATCATCTTCAGCACTTTCTCCGGGGAAAAAAACGCAACAGTTCAAGAAATTTCAGAAGATATCGATCGTTTCTTCTCTTCCAAGCCGGCTGGATTTCTCTCGCTTGGAAAAAAGTCGTAGAATTCGAAGGAGACTATTTTGTTGATTAATTGTTATACTTTGTTTCGAATAAAAACTTGTTTTGGGCTGTGTCTGAAACTTTGACTCGAAAACGACAGAACTTATGACACAACCTAATACTATATGTGGATTTTGTAGTTCAACTCACTGACCAAATTTTGGGTGGTAAGTTGTCTGAGTGTAGTCTCAAAAATAGGTAAAAATACACAGCCAAGAACACAATTTTGAACAAAAAGCATAATTGGTAGAGAAAATACGGTTATAAGCAAAAAAGTGTTGAAACATTATCTGTTTTTAAAGCTTTGTGAACAGTTGAAAGTATAGAAATTGACCCTTTCACCAGCATTTAACCTTGCCTTCAACTGGCCATATCTAACCACCGGCAATTGTTCATAGAAGTTTGTGTCCAGAGTGGAGGGGTATATATGCCCCAAGTAAGTCCTATTGTAGATATGTTCCAGCCAACAAGTTATTGCTCCAAAGTCAAATGATAGCATCATTTTGTTGGCGAACAGCATCTTTTGTTTGGTCAGCATCAACAGATCTTCCACCCCGAAAATGCACACATTGTGACGGTAATGGCGGCTTGAACACCCAGATTCCCAGCTCCATACCACAAATCTGAAAATTTATTTGATGGGAAGTCTAGTAAAAAATTATGGTTTCTGCTGCATGTCTAAAAGTTGAATTGGCAGGGGACAGTTCTTTTTCGTCTCTCACTGTACTCTTTCGAGCCGTTTGAAATAACTCAAAAGAGTACAATGAGAAACGAAAAAGAACTGTCCCCTGCCAATTCAAATTTTAGACATGCAGCAGAAACCATGGCCCTTTAAGAATACTTTTTCCCTATCCTAGAACCTAGCCCATTTTTTCCTTGGTCCTCCTATGGTTTGTTTTTTCCGAAATGGACTCCAATGAGATTTACTAATTACGGAAAATATTTATTTAAACACAGTCGAGGCAACGAGACTAGATAAGTGAAACTAAAAAATAATAAAAAAATCAATTTGAGAGAAATAAACTATAGGGGGATCAAGGCGAAAATCGGCTGGCTTCTAGGATTGGGCTAGAAATTTTTTAAATTTAACTTGTTATTCCCTGTTATTGTTTTTTTGGTTTTTAGCAAAAAAAGGCAGTCATTAAGCAAAATTTGTAAGCTTAAGTGAAATTGTAAGGGAGGCAGATAACAGGCCTGGGGCGACCCAATAGCTCAACTGGTTAGAGCACCGACTTACAAGGAGGATACCAAGTGATCGCACTTCTTCCCAGGCCTGTACAAAAGCTTTAATAGGCCACTGGCGTACGCTTACTAAATTAAAGATGACGAAACTGAATATGTAAGCTTTTTGATGTCTAATCTTTCAGTTTTTTTAGACTTCGTTTTAAGTTTATAATTGGCAAAACGCATAAAGGAAATGAACAAACACCAACCGACTAATAGCTCCAACTGAGAAGCCTCGCTCTAAACATGCTCTTGTAAAGCCACCTGGAGCACCTAGCACATCGTTGGAGTTAAAGGTGGACAGGAAGTTCTCGTCCATGCCATAGTTAACGCCTTGCTCAAGCTGCTGCGCAAAGCCGGTCACATTCAGTTCATTCAACAAGAAATCAACCATAGCATATGAAAGGGCAACTCCAATTAGGCTTTTGGTAGGTACTAGTTCTAGTAGTTTTCCATCTTCACGGATTTGGTTGATAGACTCTATAAAATACCTTAAAATTTTTATTTATTATTAACCGCAGGGTGCCTATGTTATAAGTGGCCGCTAGGTCCAACGTTGTAACGATTTATCGCATACCGTATTTCCTCTAAAAAACGCCCCTGGCCGGTTATTAGAATCATGCAATTTTTTCAAACTTCAAGCGGTCTGAAACTTCCTTTTCATTTACTGTTTGAACTGTGTAAAAAGTGCCTGTTAGAAATTTTTAAGATCCCTCGCAGACACTTTTTACACAGCTCAAACAGTAAATGAAAACAGAAATTTCAGACAACTTGAAGTTAGGGGGCTTAAGAAATTAAATATGAAAAATACGGTAGGTGTCAGTTTTTATAAACAGGGTGTCCCAAATTCACCGCGGGATTTGTTTTGACTATAACTTTTCGAATTTTCGACTCAATCGATTGCGTATAGATGGTTCTAAGGTATGTGGGTGTGCGCATCTCAATCCCAACCCTAAAATTTGGAGTCCATATTGTGAAGTTTTTCCGAATTTTCTTTTTTTATTCGAGAGAGGAAGGTCTGCCATTTTGTTTGGTACTAAACATGCGCCATAAAATTTTATTCAGCATGGCAACAAAGCATCAAACAAAAACAGCAATAATTTCCAAAGAAGCTTCTTTTCACTCGATGTTTCTAAATTCTTTCTCGACGATCGTCCTTCCACTTGGAAAAGTCTTCGTAGGTGATTTTTTATGAATTGATGGAGTGGTGATCCATATTGCACGGAAGATCTTTGGAAGCTAGTCGGATCCTTTGCTTCAGTACCTCGAGATTGGCTGGCTGCATGCGGTAAACCTGTGGCTTGATGTGCCCTCAGAGGAAGAAATCACATGGTGTCAAATCGGGCGAGTACTCAGGCCACGGCATGATCGGCGAAGTTCTTCCATCTTTGTAAATAGAGGTTAAAGACTATTTGAACCCACTTAAAACTCAGCCTTCTAAGTTTGTTTGAGTTAAAAAAAATGTTCTTTGGAAATAGTTGCTGTTTTTGTTTGATGCTTTGTTGCTATGTTGAATAAAATTTTATGGCGCATGTTTAGTACCAAACAAAATGGCAGACCTTCTTCTCCCGAATAAAAAAAGATCTCGTCGAAATGTAGAAAATTCTAAAAGTTATAGTCAAAACAAATTTCGCGGCGAATTTGAGACACCCTGTATTTAATTCTATGTATGTAAAAGTCACTATCTCTTTTGAACAATAACCGATTTTCGGTCCACCTGTTATTTTTTTATTTGTGTCCGGTGCAGGGTAGGCGAGCGTAGTTTAGAACGGACTCAAACATGTTTCCTGGACTACAAACAAATAAGAGAGACATGTTTGAGTCCGTGCAGCTTTATAAAATCTACATTTGACAAAAAAAATTACAACATTGTAAAAAATAATTTTTTTATGAAATACTCATATTATTTTTATTTAAGGTGAAATTTGAGATTAAAAATTTTTACTCTACTTCACAACTTTTTAAAATTTATTTTAGTGTGGATTTAGGGGTGACTATTTTTATACAAAATCAACTAACCATTTCGGTATAAATGCAAGGCAGCAAAAGTTCTATTAGCATTATTGTTGAGGGTGCCTCCACTAGGTGTGAATGTGGACACGTCATTGCTGCCATTAAATATCTTAAATATTTGCACCAGCTCTGCATTTGTGCGCAATGGAACATCGTGATTCTACAAGCCTGACAATCATAATTGATAACAACTAAATAAAACAACCTGGAAGAGCATCACATATTTCCATTTAAGTTTTTCAAGAGCCTTCATGCAAGCAAGATGGGCGTTGGAAGTGTTTTTACCATTACTTTCCACGGAAAACTCTTCCTTTGGAACTACCACTGAAATTTTAATGTTTTATTAGGCACTTTTATAGTTCCCCCATACTCGAATTTTCTAAAAAGTGATACGATAAAAAAAGCATTTCTAAACGCTTTCTGAATAAAAAAATTAAATCTTTGTCAGAAAAATTTTGCCTCCCACCTTTCACGGGTAGGTATTTTTAGAATATTTTTGGCTAAATTTAAGCCTTTTTTAAGTCATTGGAAGGTGAAAATGATAGATTTTGAACAGGTTTTTATTTTCTGGGGCCTACCGCATATAGAATCTCTGGTATGCATATGTGTTTATGCATCCACAGTCACTTTCGAGTGATTTACCCCCTAAGGACCACGCAGGGGGCTTGATGGGTTAGAGAAGCGCGTACAGACTTATCTGCGATATGATTCCGAGCAAGACTCTTGATCAAAACTGCATTTAGAGAGTCTTTTTGCCCAACTCCAGCAAGAAAAATGTGATAAATCATCTAAAAATGCCCCTAAAACACCCTAAAACGACCATCTACCCCTTAGGGGTGGGAGGCAAATTTTTTTGACAAATTCTAAAATTTTTAAATCCGAAAGTGTTAGAAATTTTTCTTTCATCGTGTTGAGCAGAAAAATGAGTTGGGAGGTGATTTTTGGTCACTTTTTAAAAAATCCTAGTGGAACTATAAAATTACCTTTAGTTACAATGACCTTGAATTCAATAACATATTGTTCTTGTATTTTGATTAATATTTAACATACAGAGTGTGTCACAAAATTTTAGAAAGAAAAAAATAGCCGTAACTTTTTCAGAGCGATTTTCGACTTTCGGTTTTCACCAATCGATTTTTCTGGCCGACAATTTTTTTATTTATAATGTCAAAAGCGGAATTTTTGCTTAGCCACACACAACCCCAGCAACCTTCCCCCACCCCTGTGATTTTGATTGTGGTCTGTGGTGAGTCTCTGGATGGGCACAGGAACTAAGCGAAAATCGTGGTTTTAACGTTATATAGCGAAAAAATATTGGCGAAAACAGAATTTCAAAAATTGCTCTTAGCGAAAAAAAATCGGCTAAGTTATTGCAAAATGATCATCACCGTTTGACAAAAAATTAGGGCCAGGGGTTTTAGGCCAAAAACAGGCTCTGCATGTACAGGCAATGCCCTGTTTCCGTCTCTACTTTTAAAAGTTGAAAAAATTTTTTATAAATACTTTAACAAAAAAAATTACCGTATTTCCTCTAATTACCGCCCCCTCTAATAAGCGCCCCCCCTCGACTTTGAGGGTCTGTATTTCAGAGCAGGAATTTTTTTCGAGCAAGTTTTTTTTGCGTTTTCTTAGTTCCCGCGAGCTCTGCCGATTCTGCTTTTTTGATTTTGGATTTCCACCCGAAAATTTCAAAATGACTCTAATAAGCGCCCCGGGGCGGTAATTAGAGGAAATACGGTATCTTATAAATTTGACAAAATTTAATGAAATTTATACCATTGGAAAAGCAGTGAGCTAAATTGCGTATCCTTTGTTTGAAGAGTGGTGTGGCTTTGCTATCCAGCACATAACAATAGCTGTTTTGCGGCGCGTAAATTACACGGAACATCATTTCTATCTGGATATAGTCCTGCAAAAAGATACTCCGTAAGGAAAAAATTGTAACTGTGCTTAACCATGTAAACTATAGATGCAAAAGCCAATGGGAAATCAGCTTCACTTTGTGTTAGGGGGTGTTTGGGGTAGAAGCCTCTGGAGCGGATATCTTCACAAGTGTTTGTAAAGTTGACACCTTCATCAGTCAGAATTATTCTCTTCTTAGCTGCTGCTTGAGCCATGTTGCGATTCTCCGTGAATAAATTGCCACAATTCGGGTATTTCAATCCTGGAGGCCACCTTTTGAAAGCAGGCGGTCGAACTCTCAGCAGGTTTGCAGATAAGATTTGAGGAGTGTAGTCATTTATAAAACCTCAAAGGTGGTTTTTTGGATTTTATTGATAAAAAATCAGTCTAAACATATTTTATGCTAATTTTCTTGGTTGAACCGAAAATTACACCTTTTTAACTTGGCGTATTTTCTTTCACACATTTAATTTAAAAATTCATATTCCACAAATCAAAACTGTGTTTTAGGTAGAGATGTGCGCGGGGTTTTAATTTTAAATGATTTTTTTTCGCAATTTTAAAAGAGTTTCAAAAAATTAAAAAGAACATTCAGTAGCGTGGCTCTTGATCTACAAATTTCATTATTCACAATGTAAAAAGAGTGGTACAGTCAAACCTCGTTTATCCGACACCCCCAAAAGTTCGTTCGCGCCTTGGGTCCGACACTTTTTTCAGCTCAATTTTCGAAGTCTTTTGCTAAATGGGATTCGCCAGTCTAGTCCGAAATATCGCAAGGATTCTGTTTTTGCCGGTAATTTTTGCAAAATTTTTGAATTTCGTCATAAAGACCTGCGAACCTCGGTTATCCGGAACCCCTTTTTGAAAATCAGGTGCTGGATAACCGAGGTCTTTGTGGCGAAATTTAAGGAGATTTTGAAAAAACGAATGGCAAAATCAGAATCCTTGCAATATTTCGGACTAGACTGGCGAATCACATTTGGCAAAAGACTTCGAAAATCGAGCTAAAGAAAGTGTCGGACCCAAGGCGGGAACGAACTTTTGGGGGTGCCAGATAAACGAGGTTTGACTGTAAAAAGAGCGCATGCGCACCATAAAGCAAAATACCTAAAACTGAGGGCTTTATAACCGGGCTTTATATTTTTAAGAGAGTTTTTAGATTTTTTATAGGTTAAGACAAAATTTAAAAGCTCGTTAAGTAACTTAGCTCCTGTTCTACAAAACAGTATATTCACAATTAAAAAAGAGCACATTCGGGACATATAGCAAGGACCACAAGCGAAAAAATTACCCATAAAATATTATATATGGTGCACATGCGCTCTTTTACTACTTTTTTATTGTGAATATTGCCTTTTGAAGAGCAATACAGTCGAGTTTCGATATAAATAAATCTCTGGAGACCTACTTAACGTGCCGTTTTATTAGAAGGTGCCGTTATAACACGATTTTCCTACTAAAGATCTTTGAATCTAGCGTTACATACCTCCCAAAACGTTTGGCAAAACGAGAGTTTGTTCAAATCACGGGTTCATTTAATCAAGAATTTACTGTATTCTCATACACTTACCACTTTTGTTGTGGTAGAAAAATACGTATAGACTTAGCAATAAGATGGAAAGACAGGCCAAAACGCGAAAATAATTACAAGATCTAAAATAGGACATAGCTGGTTAACTTTTCTGAACTATGAGTATTGTGTGGGGAGGCAGGGGGTTACCCTGCATTAGTTGTCATAGTCGTCAAAACGACAACCAGCAACAGTTTAGTCCGTCTGATTGGTATGTAAATCTGGGGGTGTATTTGTAGTTAGTAAAACAAAACAACTTTTCCACCTTTCATTTCATTTCCATTTCCAGTCGTAGCGTGTTTTTCCACTACTTGTGTTCGCCAATAAACACGTGGACAGGCCAAAACGCGTGGAAAACGAATTCTAGACTTTTTTAGTCATTTTTAGATAAAAAATACTTTAATATCTAAAAGTTGAAGATCAAAAAATCGGTCTGCACAAAACTAGAAATCTTTTCAGACTGGAACTAGTTTTTCGGGGTATAGACCAGGGCTGTGACCGATTTCTGATTTCTGGTTTTCTGACTTTTTTCGCCTTCTGATTTGTGGTTCAGATTTTTTTCGAAAAAAAATTGACGGATTTCTCAAAATTGACGGATTTCTCAAAAATTGACCAATTTGGTTAGCTTCGATTAAAATGTAGTCAAATCAACCCTCGATATAACGACACCTAGGGTCAGTATCAAGGGGTGTCGTTATATCCAGGTTTGACTGTATGAGATAAGCAATAGTGATTTTTTAGGTATCCATTTTTGAAATTTCTTACCTATTTAGCATACGCTGAACACGATGGCGCAGTCAGAATTTGCGTTTTCGAATTGGCCAATACGGCCTCTTTAAAGTTGGGGCCAGAGTACCCTCATTTTTGGCATTCTTAATATACTATTTATATTTATTTCTTATCAAACTCATACTCATATTTGAAAGAGTTCTAAAATTTAATGCGTTGAATGTTTAAAGCTTATTGTCTTGAGTGCAATTAGAACTTTGACAGTGTGTTTGTAATTTTTCGAAATTGGTGTCAAAATTCGCAAAAATGCAATTTGAGGAAAGATGAATCAAAATTTTGTGATGCCAGACAAATTTCAAACGAGACAACTAGCATATTCTTATATACCATTGAAAAGCTAGTATTGTGTGATTTCTTTTGATATATTATGAGTAGAAGTCTGATAAGAAATAAATCAGAAATTAATTAAAAAGATGTTAGAAATCCTAAAAATGAGGGTACTCCAAATCCCAATTTTGAATCTAAAAAAACGCAATATGAAAACGCTAATTCTGACCCCGCCACCGTGTTCAATATACGCTAAATAGGAAAGATAGTTAAAAAAAACGGATAGCGAAAAAATCACTATTACCAACCATAGGTTAAGTCTCTCAAAATTTAAATCTCAAATTCCAGCCGCAATCCTAGCAGCAAGTGTGTGTGGGCTCTAAATTTCAGAATCCATAATTTTCAGGTTGAAATCAGTTCTTTCAACTCCAATTCAATTCAAAATTTTGCTTCGGTTAACATCCGGAAATTCAGGATTTTCGCTAACACAGTAGGTGGGATTGAGGCGAAAAATCACCCTTTGATAGATAAGGCCAAATGGTCTTTTATTTGTGGCAATTAGTCAAACAGTTTCTCTTAACCCTATAACTACGGCAAGGTTTTTTTTACAGCGTAGCAAACTTTGTGTTTTTTTCTCAATAAACTGCAAAACATTCACCTTTATTGATATTCATCTTTATATATCAATTCTTTCTGTCAGTGTATTCAGATTTTTATTTTTACGCAAAAAGTGGATTTTTAAGGCATTTAAGAATAGGTGCAAAACTGAAGTTTTTAAAGCAAGACCAATTCTGGCTGTTGGCGGAGGTAAACCTTGATACGTTCAATGCAGGGAGGTAGCACAAAGAAAGGCCGATATATTGCACTAAACGATTTTGATTTATACTTTCTCATCAATGTGATCAACAAATTTTCAGAAAAAATGAGTGAGTTGCTAATTTTATCTTTAAATCATAGCTGATAAGGTGTTTTTTGCTTGTGCTGTTTGTCCTCCTCCCCCCACCCATATTTTTGAAATTTATTTTTTGCTGCTATTTAAGAAGAGGTACCATTTTTTGCCTTGGTCCCCCCTATTGATTTTTTTTGTAAATTTTATCGTCGACAATTCCAAGATAACAATTCAACTGCTTAGCTAATCATATATTTTCCCCATCTGATCAAAGAACACCTTCAAAAAAACACCTTCGGTAAACGAACCTTTTTTGATAGCCGTTTGGCGATAAATTAAGAAAAATGGTTTTATTATATACCGAAACCCTTTATATAACGATATTTTTTGCCTGTCACCCGAAATTCACAGTATCGTGGTTTGACTGTGCTTTGAAATTTGTGTATATTTTCTCACCAAATAAAAAAATTGAAGTGTAGGTATAGGTTAATAATTCAGGTGCGTAGTCTTTCAACCAGATTTTCGCATATGCAATATATCTCCTACTTAGAGAATGTGACAAAGAGGCTCCCAGAGGCACTTTTTGCTTTTTAAAGCCTATATGTCACGACCTAAATCTTACACATTCTCAACAAACAAAAAAAGGTTATACCGTAAAAACTCCAATAGAAAGTCTCTCTATAATAGCAACCCCCCCTATAAATGCAAAAATGTTCGTTTGAATTCGCATCAAATATTTCTGCATACTGTTATCGCATTTCATGCACACAAATTATTATCTATTTCCGGTGTCGTATTTTTTGTCGCTCTTTATTTTTTAGTGATCAGCTAAATTTTTTGTTTTAGTGCTAAAAATATGGATGAGATTCAAGCAAACTACGCAAGCGATGGATCAGCCAGCGATGAGGAAGTCAGTAAGTCAAGAAAGCGAAAAGCCTACTCAACAGATTGGAAACTGGAAGTCTTCAAATTAGCCAACGAAGTGTCAGTCCATGCAGTCAGCAAGAAGTAAAGGGCTAAATTGCTTACGATGCTGACTTTTTGACATTGTCAAGCGCCAGAAAAGCAAGTTCTCCTTCTTATTTTACGTTCGAATAACTCATAACTCAGCTTCGTTTCTATAATATTTTTACCTAAAAATCATAAGACCAACACAAAAAGTTTGGTTCAAGGCTGTTGAGATGCATATCTTTGTGTTTCTTTTCTTTTTTTGAGCAAGCATGCATTAGTAGAAAGTAGACATGTTTTTGAAGAGGGATTAGACCGGTTTGCACTCATCGTTATTCTTTGTTCTGAAAGAGGAAAATTATATTTTTTATAAACAATTAAACACCATCTCCGGTTACAAAGATTTAAAACTTTAATTAATTTTTACTGTTTGTTGATATTACATCAAAGCAGTCTAAAATGCCGTATTTTCTCTAATATAATTTTTTTGAGTATATCTGTGAGTATCTTAGGCAGAATTTCGAACGTTTTTACGTTTTGTTTTTACCAAAATTTTGAACAAAACATAAGGTTCAATTAACACAGGAATTCCCGTGTTAAACGATGCTTTAAAGTTGCCGCACTTTTTGTATTAGAACGGTTAGGCTTGGTTATTCAACACTTTCCTGGATTCCTCAAATTTCATAGTCTTTATCCTTACAAAAAATAAATGTTTGACACTAATAATTTATTCAATAAACACATTTATTTCTCAATCTTCTTTAGCTACTTGTTTTCGTAATGGATGCAGAGAAGAGGAACCAGAAGTAGTAGCAATCCACTTGCCTCCTCCCCTCATTATTAGTGCTGCTGTTATTGCTCATGTCCGAGGCTCCTTCAGGTCCCTCCTTGATCTGTGAATTCCTCTTTTGGGGATAAAAAATGAGGATTGGAGGCGAAAACCCCTTTTATTCCTCCGCCTTCTTACAGCACAAGCCTTTGGGAATAAGAGTATAAATGTGCATGAGCTTTTGTCTTTGACATCACACATCTACTTATATTATTTTCGAAGTCTTTCAAAAAAGGGTTAAAAATTGTCAGATTTGTAGGTAATATGTTCGATACAACCGGTTTTTGATAATTGAATTTGAATTTTTTTTTGTAAATTTCGGTCATTTTAGGTTTTCAAGGTACGAGGGGGTTGCTATTTGTGAGCGTGCACGATTTTAAAATCATCACTTCAGTTAGGATTTTCACCTTGCCAGTTGTAATTCGCCAGCTATAAAAATTTATACATACGCAACATGGGGCAACATTTTATCGAGCAACATTCATATTTTATCGAGACACTCTGTAGGGTGTCTCGATAAAAAAAATTTAACCAATTTTGAATTTTCACATTTGTTTTTAACTGGTGTCTGCGACGTTTGCCCCTCCCCGGTCGTTTGACCCCCTGGTGGGTTGTGTATCAAAGAACTTTAAACTACAAAAAAGTTCAACAAAGTGTTTGAGTCCGTCCTAACGTAACCTGGCATACCCTGTGCCCCTAGCACAAGACACAAAAAGTGTGCCATTGTAGTGTACGTACCGCCCAATGCATAAATATCCCAGTGAGTCGAACGGCCAGGGGCCAAATGCCCTGCTTCCGTTTAACTGGCATCGTGATTTTCAGTCAGTCTTTGCGGATTTTTTTTTCAACGACTGTTGCGCAATATCTTAAATGAAATTAAAAATTTTCAAGGAAGGGAGATCGGCTTTTACCGTAAACTGATCGCTAGATTTTTTAGGCGAGCAAAACTCACACAGTTTGTAGTGTCTCATTTTATAATACCTACACAAATTTCAGCCTGATGTTGGAGACCAAATTAGTGGTTGGAGTAGCCTCTCTGTGCTCCACCCTAGCGGTGTTGGTGTGCCTAGTGGTCATCCCTTCCCTTTACAACACTATCAATGAAATGCACCAAGAGGTCGAGGATGGAGTCCAGGTCTTCCGAGTTGAGACCGATGCTGCTTGGACTGAACTGATGGACATCCAAATCTCTGTCACTCCTCCATCTAAGCCAAGGGAGAATCCATTCAACAGCATTTTCCGTCAGAAAAGACAAGATTACAACGGGCTTCCGGCGTGGTGCCAGTGTGAACCCACCAAACCGATATGTCCTCCAGGTAGGATTATAAACCATCAGTGTCCGGGTGTTTGAACCAAACCTTAATTTCAGGTCCGCCTGGTCCCCCAGGAACTCCAGGAACAGATGGAGCCCCAGGAGAGAACGGGCCAGCTGGAGAGGACAACCACGTGACGCACCCTCCACAAAATTGTCCGTTGCCTGACACTAGCTGCATCAAATGTCCTGCAGGACAGCCAGGACCACCAGGTCCTCCTGGAGGCGCTGGACCTGCTGGACCCAATGGAAATGCTGGACCACCGGGCAAGGTGGGTGGAGCAGGAAAACCAGGACCGGCTGGACCTGCTGGAGATGCTGGACCAAATGGACCTCCAGGTTTACCTGGTAAACCAGGACTGCCAGGCAAAGACGGACAGAAGGGTAGTGGAAAACCAGGTCCTAAAGGACCCAATGGAGCGCCAGGAAAAGCAGGAGAAGCTGGACCAAAGGGAAATGGAGGATCTGAAGGAGCTCCAGGTGCACAAGGACCCCCTGGCTCACCGGGCAAACCAGGTCCAGCAGGATCTAATGGCAAACCAGGAGCTGCTGGTGGACCGGGATTGCCCGGAACAGATGCAGTAAGTTAAACGTTTATTTTATTGTTGGCATGGGTGAGTTTTTGAATAAAAAATTCAGGCATACTGTCCTTGTCCTTCAAGAAGCTCGGTGTTTGTCAACAAGTATGAAAGCAAGTAGACCAATAATAACATCAAGAAAAACTTCTTATCAGTTTTGCTGTGAAATAACATTAGTTTTAAAATTTTTAGATAACAAAAAAACGAATAAAGAAATAAATTTGAATCTGAATTGCTCGAATGCTTTAGCAAAATAGATATTTATTAAGCAGAGAATTGAGAAATATTTATAATTTTCAAATGGATAAAACGGAAAAATGCCACGATCTGGAGACAAAGTGCCACGTTTTTGTGAAAATGTGCCACGATCTGTGAAAATGTGCCACGTTTTCTGAAAATTAGCTTTCTTACATCAATCAATGGTTTACACCTCAAATTTTGAAGATTACTATTCGTTGAAGATTACTATTCGTTTTATATGTCCTTGAAAACAAAGCGGCCATTAAAACCAGGCAAAAAATATGCAAAACTAGGCACATATTCACAAATCGTGGCACATTTTCACAAAAACGTGGCACTCTTTCGCCGTCTTGACTAGAATGGGAAAACTGTGGCACTTTTTCAAATAAACATGGTACTTTTTCTCCAGAACGTGGCACTTTCACGTATCGTCCATTTTCAAATACCTTATTCTCTCTAATAGAGCGGCACCCCCGAAGAGGTTGTAAAAACAGAGCGGCACACTCCTCCCTCGGGCAAAATATGGGTGACCTATTATTATGAAAAACGACCTTTTATAATGTATTGTACAGGGTGCATCAAACTTACGCGTGCATTTTTTTAAATTTTTGCGAGGTAGCTCTTTGCCCGGTCGATTTCCGTTTATCGGGAACCATACCCGCGGAAATCTCCACATTTATAAGGTTTACGAGCATGAACACAATATAATTGCAGATTAACACACAACAAAATTTATTGACATGAAATTACAACATTTTCCAACAAAAAATCACTCAAAATATTTTCCTTCTGCGGTGATGCAGGCTTCAATTCTTCTCGGAAAAGCGTACACGATCTTGTTGACGGTGTCTAGCTCGATGTTGTCTCACTTTACCAGCAAGTCTTGCTTCAGAGACTCCAGATTGCGATGAGGCCTGATGCCCACTCTGTCTTCAAGGATTAACCAAATTGAAAAGTCCAACGGATTGAGATCAGGCGACCGAGGTGGCCATTCATTTTTGTCGATGAAGTTCGGACAATTCCTTCTGAGCCAGTCCTGTGTGAGAGTTGCCGCATGCATCGGAGCACCGTCCTGAAACCATGAAAACCTCATCAAAACCAGTCACGACCAAAGCAAACCTGTTGAAAAGTCCACTGTTCCTCACCGAAGAACTCTTCTGCTCAAGGCTTGACTGCGTGCCGAAGGATCCTCTATCGATGATACACCTGATTGTAACTGAAATCGGGATCAGCGAAGATGAGAGGCATTTTTCCGTTGAAGCAAATTGCAGCAAATACCATTACCTAATGAGAGAGTTAAAGAGTTCAAAGACCAAGAGACTCACTTGTTGAGGATGCTGTTCGTGCGTCACAAGTCGCTCTTCGATTGTAGCAGTTCTTTCATCCTAACTCGGTCATTCTGCTTGTTGTGAGCCTGCTTGATAGTGAATATCTTTTCACCAGTGAAAACGACATTCCTGTCTAGCTCGATGTTGTGACGGCCGTTGGCAAACCTGAAATCCATAAAATTTTCATAATTCCTCAAAAATCCGATAAATCTGATAAACCTAATCTTCTTCGCATTCCTCTGCAGCGCTGAAGTCGTTTGATTATGTGCGCCTGGCCGATTTATTGTCGCGACAGCATCTTGTATGGCTTTAAACCAAGATCTTCCACCAAAATACGATGCGCAGACTTACCTGAGGAATAAGGATTGCATCTGAATAAAAGAAAAACACGAAAAGACTCACGAGAGATAGCCATTTTCTTGCCAATTGTAAGAGTGGAGTTGAACTTCGTTGACGGCTCTGCGGTGATAGCGATCGCTGCGGCGGCAACATTCTCCTCATCCCCTGCACTTCTCGGCCGATCTTGCCCAATCCTGTTCTTGTTGCTTCCCGTTTCCTCAAAGCGTTTGACTGCATTGCCAACTGTGTTACGACTGACTCCCAAAAATGTTTGCAATATCTCCGATCTTCTTTCCTTGCTGTCTCAATCGAACGAAAGCGGGGCGCGAATCCGAATACATTCTGAAAAACAGACAAATAAAATGGTTTTAGCAACCGCTCTTTGAAGAAACACACGAAAAATGTAAGAAATCAACAATACTTGATAAAAAAATTCAAACAAATTTCAAACAACTTTAAAAAAAAATGCACGCGTAATTTTGACGCACCCTGTATAAGGCTCATAAGGTGTGCTAAAATTCTTCATTCAAGGCAAACCTTCAACAACTATAAGAGGGCTGAATGATAAGACTCTAGGTAAATTCATCCTCTAAATTTTCGAGGTTACAGGTTCGAATCCTGGTGGCTGCAAACTTTTTTCTTGACTAGTTATAGCAGTAAAACAGTTTTCAAAGTACCAGTAAGCCTCAAAATGGGTGGAAAAACCGCTTGGCGCCCACTCTGAAAGGGAATGTCTCTCCTAGAACCTAAACATTTTTAATTGTGCTAAAAGTTGTTAAAAATCATGGTACCGTACTTTCTCTATTAACACTCGGAACCCCGAGCAGCGGTCAATGCCTCGTTGGACTCAGAATTTCACGTAGATTTTTTTCCAAAAATATATGTACGTGTGTTTAGACGGGTCAAGTGACCCAAAAACCGATTTGAAAGGAACGACCATTTCAGGGAAAATGAATAATCTCCCGAGAGGCAAACATCACTTTGCTGCAAACCACATCTATTACTGTAAGGCTCAAATTGTTTTACACCGCCAAATTAATTTTTTACACCGCCAAATTTAAATTTTGAGCGAAATATTCTTTTACACCGCCAAATTATTCGTTTAAATTTTTATTTTC